>SSNP01000003.1:3148237-3295317 GCA_006937955.1 Pachypanchax playfairii
CCCCCCCACACACACACACACACACACACACACATTTTGTTACATCGTGTATTTAATCCATCCTTATCATGAGGTGAGGAGCAGAGGGCAGCCTTCTTGTACAGCACCTGGGGGGCAGTTGCAGGGTTCAGTATCTCGCCCAAGAATACTTCGACACGTAGCCTCTACTGGGACTCGGGATCAAGCTCCGGTCTTCCGATCGGAGGATGACCTCCTTCCCGATAGACTACGGCCGCCCCGAGGGAGCGGCGGGTTCAGCATCTTGCCCAAGGATACTTCAACGTAGCTTGCTGGCACCAGGGCTCGAACAAAAGGTGTACCTCCCTTCAGCTAGACTACACCGCCCACCAACGCAGCTCACACCTTTTCTGTTAAAGTGTGATTAGAAGGATCCTCCCTCTTTGGCTTCCCCCTACATTGAAAAGAAATGAGACCCCATCTCTTCGACTGAACACACTGTAGGGCTTCAGATTTTCTGCTTCCTTATAAAGACTGCTATTCTGATATTTTACAGTCATAAAGAATTTTTTCTGGGTGTTATGCAACTTTGTGTATCTGTAGAAATGCCCCTTTCCTGACACTGCCTTGCTTACTATATAAAACTGCAATTTCCCATTTAGGATTAATAAAGCTCTTCATCTATCTGCAGCCACTTAAGTTGATGGCTGAACTGTAGTCATGTTTTCGTACAGGGCTAAGACCCTCACAAAGCACAGTGTGCTGCTTCTTCACCCTCAGGAGAGCCAGCTGGTGAAGGAACAGTGTGTCTTCTTTTAGCCATGTGCATTTAATGGATGATAGGAGATGCAAGACAGCTGGCAAGTGACTGGAAGGCAGCAAGTACATCCCAACAGTATCAGTCAGATGGAGCTCCATGCCTAACTAGCCCTCAGGGTGTCACAGCCATACATGCAAAGGAGTAAAATTCCTACAAAATGACAAAGCATTACAACTCTGATGTTTTGTTCTGATGGATTCCATTGAGAAAGAAATAAATAAAAATATCTTTTGGAACATTTTTTTAAAGATGCTCTTATTTTGAAAAAAAAAACAGCCTTGATTTTTTTTCAAACATAAGTCACACGGGCAGTTTAAAAGAACTGTAATGATCAAATGAGCTTGTTTAGCCTTAAAGGTAAAATAGGTGCTAAGCAGCTGTTTGGGTCTTGCATGCTGATGTTTTGCATCCTGATGCTCTTCTTGCCTTTCTGTCTATATGAGACACTTAGAGGCAGCTGATCTGTGTGGTGTCTCTTCAGATCTCTGAGAGGGATGATTATATCAATAAAGTGTACCATGCCATGCCCTCTGGGGGAAGAGACAGAGATGCGCCAAACTGTAATTGATCGATTGATGGTTCACACCCCTAGGGTCCTGAGGGAGGTAACACCCTCCCCCCTCTGTAAATAAACCATGCACACAGAAAGATGCTAGCTCTGACAAACCATGACAAACATGTATGATGTGCTCAGGAACAGATCTGCATGTTTGCACATTAGGGTGTTTTTAGTTTTGTCTTTTTAGTGTTTCTTTGCGGTCAGTATGATTGTGAATACAAGTCCTTATCGATCTGATGGTGTGCCACCACTCTGGAGGTTAGTTCATGCCAAAGGGCATGAAGCACTGGCACAGCATCCGTTAGATTATCTGGTCCAGCTATAATCAGCCAATCACTGGTCACCACTATGCAGCATCACATGTTTAATGCACTCAGTGTTCACAAGACTCTTATTACTCATGCATCCCTAATTTAGTTTTTGATAGGCGCAGAGATCAATCTGCAAAATATTTAAAGATTTTATTAAAGAACTGCAAACACCAGTTGATTTTTCTTTGCTAAATCTGAATGGTATAAATGTCAGACCCTGTACAAAGGCACCACATTATTATTTTTTATTTATTGTAGAGTGATTAGTGTGAATTAAAGTCTGCCAATTCCACAGTAAGGTCTCATTTATAAACCTGATGATTTACCTGTTCTTGGCTAATTGGTAAATAAGAGAATTAAAATGGAAATTCAGTGTAAAAGACATTTGTCCTTAGATTCAATCATCTCCTGTCCTTCAAGGATGTGCTGATCTATTACACCTGCCATGAAAAGGGTTTTACTTGTTATGAATGGTCAGATGAGAGGTTAGAGGGTGGGGGAGTTCCATGCTCTTCCTGCCCCCGTGTCCTTTCTAACACCCAACAGGTCACGCTTCCATCAGCAAACCACATCTGTCTCATCATGTCTTTTTTACTCAGAGACAGAAGATTGAATGAAAATGGATGCTGCAGCATGAATCACAGCTTTTTCTGTTGTCTCATTCCATGACCATTCATCAAGTATTTCATAACCACCTTGAAATTTGAGAGAACTGCATGTGTCCCACATTTTTAGAATGTGTCTCGTGTTTTAATTGTTAATATTTGACATTGTAACTCTGTCGTTTCTATATTCACTCATGATGTTGCAGTAAGAATCAGGATAATAGTTTTATTTTTGTTCAGAGCAGATTTTGACTTGTAAACTCAGAATACAGGATATCTTTACATTAGAAACCAGGTCAAATTCCATTGTGCGGTGAGATGTGCTGATGTTTGTGGTAAGGTGAATTTAGAACAAAACACACAAGTAGTTTTGCAAAAAATATGCCTCAATTATTTTCAATTACAATTCCCACGCTGGCGGCATCGGGCTGCTGACTGACAACATCCAGCGTTGTTTCTCCANCACTGTTCTATTTCCAAATATCACAGTCCCTGAAACTACATGTTTATATCCTGCTAGATGGAAAACAGTGTTAGCTACATCGACTGGTGTTTTGGGTGAAACCTGGTCCGATCTGGGGAGAGTCGGTTCAGTTCTTCTTTCAAGGTATCTGGTCAAACTGGGATGATCCAGAGTTCAGATAACAAAGATAACATAATCATCAATGAGCTGTGGTTTATTAGTTATAAGATCTTTACTGTCTAAGCCTCAGTTAGTTAGTCTTCTTTATATTATCTTATAGAAACCCAGCTGTAGCCCAGTGATTATGTTAGTGTTATTAAGGCAATTTATTTTCCAACTATTGATAAACTCTAGTATTTATTTGTTGACCCTCAGTTTTAAATTTGCTGTAGTTTAACCTTAAATTGATCCAGCAGCTCCACATAATTATAGACCTGTTTATAATCTCTCCTTCATTTAATGCATTAAAAAAAATAGCTGCAAAGAAATTGTAAAAACGTTTACACAGAAATAATTAGCTGGAGGAGTTTCAATCAAAAGTTAAAGCTCATAATGGCAAAAACACAAGTGAAAGTCTCTGGGGATATTTTCAGTGTCGAAACATGTCTCAGTACATAAGACTGGTTTTGATATGGTACATAACATTTTTCAATTAGAGAAGCTTAAACGTGTTATTAGTAGCTGGTTTAAGTCACATTTATCTGGTAGATTCCAGTTTGTTAATGTAAATGATAAATGTTCCTCATTCACTAGAGGTCATGATGGAGTCCCTCATGGTTTGGTGCTTGGACCAATAATCTTTACATTATCTCTTCAATAAGTTATTGATTGTCACACATCAGATCTGTTCATGCTATGTCTCTCACTCACCTCTGCTCCTGCTGCTACTGTCTCACCAATCCTCTTCACACTCATCTGTTTCACCTGTCTGCTCCTCCATTCACATGGTGGAGGAGTCAGTCAGTGGCTGGTAGTTTGTTAGTTACGTTCATTTATGTGCCATTATTCATGTTAAGTTAAGCTCATCTCAACAGATTGTTCATAGAGATACTGAACCTTTTCCCTGACCACGGCCCTGCTTGAACCCAGTTTGTAAGTCTGCTGCTGTTTTATTATGTCTTTTCATTGGCTGTCTGTTTGGACGTTGGATTTTCACTGGGTATGTTTGTCTCGATTAATTTTATTACAACTAATTTTTTGGTATTCCATCCTCAGAAGATCTGCCATTGTTTTGTTAATTTTTCAATAATAAATTTTGTTTTACTGCCAAAACCTCCACATAACAATAAGGTCTTCTTTTCTGATATAATTATCTCAGGTTTCTTTTGTTCAGACAAGTAGAAGGATTTTTTCTTTACTTTTACATGTTTTGACTGTCATCTGCAGCCTTCCTCAGAAGTGTTACTGAGTGTTGACGTGACATGTCTTTATCAGCTGTTGGTCACACCCACAGGGAATAACAGCATTATATACACTTCCACGAGGTCAGTGTTTCCTCGTCCTTGGGGAACAACTGTCTTACATGCTTTAGATGTTTTCTGGCTTAACATGACCTGATTTAAATGATTATATTACCTTCCCAGCATGTTATCAAGTTAAATAGAAGCCTGTTAATTTCCTTCAATCTGAATTGGTTCTGTTGAAGCACAAATAATGTCTCATATAAAACATGGATGGCGCCTAATTGTCTGTTTTTAAATTCAGACAAAACAAAGCTTGTAGGTTTTGGACCTATATACCACACCTCTAAAAGAAGTACAAGTTGTTCTTACCTGTGTGCAGCGGTGAAACTTCATGTGATCATGAAGATAATCCATGAAAGGGGAGCGAGTTTTGGGAAGCCATTATACGTGACGCCATGCGCAGCACAGGGTGCAAAGCAGAAAAAAAGCAGCTCACATTTCATCAAAGTCTGTGTCGTGGTCACAAAAGTTTGGATAGAGAGAAATGACGACAATCAACGCGGGCCGCCGAGCTCACAGCACATATTTCATCCCAGCCAGAGACCTCCATTTTAGCAGACAGGTCAGAGTCACGTGATTTTAGTGCACCTGATCTCAATCAACCAGGAAATGTCAATAAAACACAGTTTATTAGTGTCAAAGACACTTTTCTGCATGACGTGTCTCGTTTCACAAAAAGTCTGTTTTCTCAATCTTTTGGTCAGAAAAAGGAGTTTTTGGTTAAGTCACCAATGTTCTACAGCAGATTGTGAAAGAACAGAAAAAGCTAGAAACAAGCTGATTTTTCCCCGATGGAAGTAGAGAATGTACTCTTTGTTTTGATAGTTTTGATGTTTGTATAATCATAAAGCACAATATTCTGTGGCTCTATAAAAACTGACAGTAAAGGGCCTTTCTGTTCAGAAAACAGCTGGCAGCCAATGAGTTAACTGTCTTTTCTAGAATTATTTTAATGAAGGATAGATTGGATTTAAGTTGATGATTAATTTAAAAACCTGATCTTGATCCAGGATGTTCAGGTAAAGGTTTAATTACAGCAGGCATACTTCAACTCATTAAAGATTTATCTGTCGTGTTCAACATCTATGTGTTGATTAACAGAAAAGAACCCTGTTGGGACAGAATCTAACATACATGTAGATGGTTTGGATCACGGGTGTCAAATTCCAGTCCTCAAGGGCTGCAGTCCTTCATGTTTTTAGATGATTTTTAGGCCTGATTAAAATTATTTAATTACATCCTCATCATGTCAATAGAGGCCCGTTAATGACCTGCTCATCCAAACCAAGTGTGTTGAAGCAGAGGAACATCTAAAACCTGCAGATTAGTGGCCCCTGGATGACTGGATTTTTAGACCCCTGGTTTAGATGAAGTTATAATTTATGTTAACTAAAAAAGATCATCTGGACAGAAGCTGTCTGATTCAGTTTCTAATGCCGCTCCTAAAGTCTGCTGTACACGAGAGCCATCGGCTGAGCTAACAGTCATTCGAGGCCATTTGCTCAGGAGATATCTCACCATGTGTGCCTAAATTCCAGTGAGTTTTCTGCCTCACAAGGCGTTGAGGTGAAAATCACACAGGTTTGATATTTCTAATCTTGCGAGGTGAAAGACTCCGTGTGCATGCTCAACATGATGTTTCTAGTGCTGATAAATAATGATGTACGAACTTTAGTGACGTTTACAGGAGAACACCATTACTTGGATTTAAATCAAAACATACTATAGTGTATGACTTTACACACAGGATCACCATTATTAAATCCATAGAAACATGAAATCATGGCATTGCACTGGTGATCAGGCAATTCAGGAATGAATTTGTAGAAGAGTTTAATCTCTGTTGTCCAAAGTTCTAGAGTTCTGAGACCATTATCCTGTTAGTGGCTCCACAGTGTCACTTTAATGTAAAAGATCCCATGTGTCTGCAGGGTGTCCAGCCCTTTGGCTCGCTGCAGTTGGGGGACAGGCAGAGGGGTTTCTTGAACGTGTTGCTTTTGAAAACTTAAAATAATCAAATAACCATTGTTCCCTAATTTTTAAAAAGCCTATTAACTTGGTTAATGTGTGGTGATTCAAAAAATGCTTTATCACACTTAATCTTACAAAAGGATCAACAAAGCGTATAATTAGATTTAGGACATTAATGGTTTATGGGGTGAATTTTATTATTTGAAATTGACTTCTATTCACAAGCATCACTAAATTCAGCACATTTTTACATGGTGGGGGGGGGGGGGTCAAGAAATAGCTCAGTTATTAGCAAATTCTGGAGAGATTTTAGTATTCATAAATGGATTAGGGGAAATCAGTGAATCATTAAAACCCAATGCAGCTCTGAGTCAGCATTCGGTTCATAGTGATCCTGTTATTTAGTTGTTTGATCACTTATGTTGCACATTTTTTGTTATAACTTCTGCAGATTTCTTGGTTTTAAAATCATTCAGAGCCAAAGGGTGGAGCTTATTTAGGACACTTCAACTGAAACTTTGTACTTTTTGAAGTCAAGTTTAGCATGCGTTTAGCTAGAAAAACAGTTAATAAAGCTGGATACTGACAAATATTTCAGCTTTTTATTATTTTGTATAATTTTAGTTTTCGTGCTTTAACATGTTTCATTTTTGTTGTTTTAAAAAGACAGATTTTTGTAATCCTCTGGTGTCTATGCATTCAGAAATCTGAAAAACTTCACCTCCTTTTTCATTTGGAGTTATTATGAATGAGTATTTAATTGGAAGAAGAAATCCATTGTTGTTATTGGACTGAGAAAGATTACTATATCAGGTTCCAAAATACATCTTTGATTGTGTTCTGATGGAACTTTACTGTACTTTGCCTGGTGTTGGTAGAAATGTCCTTCTCAGTTACTCTGTTGGCAGTAGATGTGCATCACAGATGCTGTCTGACTGTGTAAACACACACCACATCCAAACTGCACAGGGTAAACACAATCTAATCTTACTTTTACTGATGGGGTAAAAATCTGCTTAATGCAAATGTGACTTTTGTTTGGGCTAATGTGTAATGGGAACATCTTTATTACCTTCTGAATTTATTCAAAGACATCATCTAATGCCTCTAGCACTACTGAGGGTGATTTGAATCCCCATCACCATTCCTTGGGATCAGTTGTAGCCATGGTTACAGAAGAGAAGTGCTTAAGGCAGTTTTAGAACAGACAGATGGAGACAGAGAATAAACGCAAGTAAAGCCAATGAGATAATGATGAAAGTTCTTCAATAAGGCAACAGAAATTGGAAATTTAGAATTGATGTGAAGAAAAGCTTTTCTTTTTTTTTTTATGTAATCACCCAGGAACTTTGTCTTCCTACTTGTGTGTCTTGATCTTACAGTAACTTTAGGATAAAAGTATTTCTGTTCGTGCTCCATGAAACTGCATGTATTAGAGTGTTTTATCTAATACAGTGAAACCTTGCTATAGCGGACACTGACGGGACCAGACATTTTGTCCGTCATGGTGGGGTGTCCACTCCAGAGGGTGTCATGTCATCTAGGAATGTCTGTAAACCATTGTCATCGACATTTCCTTGGAACATCAGCTTGCTTTATGAACTAGTGAAACAAGTGAGTACTAACTATAACTAATTACTTTGTTAAAGTAACATTCCTAACACTGATGATCAGACCCAGAGTGGATGTTTTATCACCCTGATGAGTATCTGTATGAGTGTTTCCACGACCATCAATAATTTATTTAAGCAATGCTGTCCACACCGAGACAATTCTGTGTATTTCCATGTCTACTTAGTGTCATAGTAAGTTTTTGGTTAATGCTGAATAATATTCCTACTGAGGTAAGCTGTGCTGTGGAGGTTGATGGACCCTCTTCCTCATTAATGGAACTCTTATCATTTTCAACATGCTCTGTTGAAGAGAAAGAAGCAGCAAGTTGGATTGGATCAACACTATTAACTGAAACCAAAGTTATTTAAGTTCAACAGTCCTCTCTGCAGCTTCCCTTTCTGTGATCACCTGTTTACAGGCCTCAGCCTTCTTTCTGTTCCTATAATGGGGTCAGTTAGGTGTGGCTTTCATATAGACAATATTAAATACTGGCAGTGATGGAATGGTGAAATTTTTTGCTTTTCATTGTTTTGGGGATTTCCCCAAATATTTAAATCTGGCTATCACATATAGAATATAACCACTGAATGCAGTTTAATGAGAAAGTTAGACAACAGCATACCTGCTTGTAAATCAAATATAAAAAACTAAACATTTAAATGACACCTCACTTGTTTGAACTATATTTTATATTTCATCTTTACTTACTGTCATGTCCTTTTTGCACCTGTTGGGTTGTACCTGTGTGCTCAAAAACATATGGAATATAAATGTTGAATGAGTGAAACATTTAATAAATATCAATAAACATTTAATTTTTCCTCTAATTAATATGCAAACATTGACTAGATCAGTAATTTTCTGCCACACAATCTCTCTCTCATTTGCTTCTGCTGCTATTTTTTAAATGTGCTCATTTTTTGCACATGCAGTCATTAAAAGATCCAATTCTACTGTGAAGAAGTAGGAGGCACTCACCTTTAGTCCACTGGTTGCCATGGTGAATCATGTTATCTGTGTTCCGCTGATGAGGGCTTCTTATAACCTCATGTACGAGTATAACTCAGGTTAACTTTGACTCAAAGTTGATTGAACTAATGCTTAACACCTGTTTTGAAACCCAAAACTCTGAGTTTGACAACTGAGAGTTGGTCAACCTTGAGTTCAGGTTTCGATTTAGAGTTTGTTAAACCTGCTTTGTGAAATACACCCCAGTTAGCTGAGCACTTCACGTGAGAGGTAGGCTGTTTTTGGGAAGACTGAGTTGTTTCTCTAGTATTTCAATCATTAAATTCTACTCAGCACCATGCTCAACTCGAGTCTACAAAGACAAGGTTATTACAACAGACTTTTGTATGTAGAAGGACAAAGGGATTGTTTTGCTACCCGCCATCACCTACCTTTTTACTGGTGATGCTTGGCTTTCGAATAAGGAGACAAGTTGTAACGAAGTAAATGAGATTCCCATATTAAAAACACAATTTCCTTTCTAACCTTTATTGTTGAACTTGGGAAAAGGAAAACGTGGCAAACGAGGAAGTGATGAAACAACTCTTTGAGACTGAGATGAAGAATTAGGTGCTGATGATGATGATGCCTGCTGAACATGACCCAAAATGCTGAAACTCGAGTAGACAATGAGGAAAAGGAGTAAAAAAGAACAAATGAAAACTGAGAAACTAAAAGAAAAGAGATATACACAAAAGCCAATCTCCCCAAAACCCAGAATCCCAACATGTTAAAGTATAATATGGCCCAAAAGTAAAATGAGTCTGTGATCAGCTTCATGAACCCAGCGAAAAAGAAAAACCCACTGGGAATTCGACAGCTGTTTTCTATGTTCAGCCAAAATTAAATAGAGAAGGAAAGTGATCAGTTCCCCTTTGATGCTACTGCTTCATGTTCTCCTTATCAGCCTCCTTTTTCTTCCCTTTGGTTGCTAACCATGCTCTCATTTACTGTACTTCTACACAGTGAATGCACAGGATGTTTTGATAGATCTGCAGACACTGCAGTGAATCATCTGCTCAGCGAGAGCATAAAATAGATTCATTCATTGCTGGGACCAAAAATTGGATTGCCACATCAGTCTAATTCATTACCAACATGTAATCCTGCCTTGGATTTCAAAATGAAAGACGTAAAACAGTTTCAACATTCAGATCAAATCACTCACCAAAGTAGTGAATTAAAATGCAGGATTTAAACATGTAAGATTGGGATAATTTTTCTTTCCTGAATGCTTGAATGCCAAAATGCTTGAAGTTAATTTAAACCCTTTCTGGAATGTTTTTAACTTGAGTACCACAGACTTGGTTTGGTAGCATTACCTTCAGGGGAAACACTAGACCTGATCCCCATAAAAACAGACCGGGACAGATGTGATGGCACCTTTATCTTCATATTTGGTTTCACAACATTTGAGATAATCACAGCAATCAAAGGATTTCTGTCCTTCTCAATGGGACTTCTGCAGCTTTGGCTCATTCTGAGCTGTCTCAGGTCTGAAGGTTCCTTCTCCAGACTTCCTGCAGCTCCTTCCACAGATGTTCAACAGGGGTTGTAGCGCAGTCCACACACGATGTGGAGGGAAGGAAAGAGTTCTTGGCAGCAGCGGTGATATGGAACAAAGTAAAAGTACTTTGTTACTGTATGTAAGAAAATTTTTTGTGTATTTGTACTTTACTTAAATAAAAATATGAAGAGGTACTTTTTACTTTTACTTCACTACATTTTAGAGTGAGTATCTGTACTTTTTACTTTGCTACTTATCAAATTATGTTTGCGTTACGCGCTACTTTTATTTTATTTTTTGAAAGCAGTCTCTGTGCACCTGTTTGCATTACTGCAATCAAGCTAGCAGCCTAGCAGCAGCAGGGGCCCAGACGGACAGTAGACACATTAACTCATTCAGTGCCAGCCATTTTCAGATTTCATATCTCCCTCAGTGCCAGATATTTAGCATTTTTACTGATTTCTGATGCATTCTCCGATGAAATTCAGTGTCTTTCTGGTCCTCATGAGCCCTGCAACCGGAGAGGAGTCTCCCCAGATGAGAGCCTCTTGACAACAGTGGGTGGGGACATAGAGGCAGTTAGGTGGGGTCTCTGGTGGTGCTGGTTCTGTGGCCTGTGCAGACTGAATGGCTCACTCTAACGAACACTGTAAGAATGCCAGGATGCGGTGAGGGGTGACAATGGTCTCAAGTTGGATTGGAGGTTCAGACTGGATCTGAAGCCGTGTTAGGGCATCGGCCTTGCCGTTCTTGGATCCTGGACTGTAGGGATGGGTGATATGGCCTCAAATTAATATTGCGAGAAATTAAACAGCTCACCTTGATAACGATAAGTGCGAGCCGTGGGGAGGGGAGGCGGCGCACACTTATCACAAACCCTGTTCCTGTTCCTTTCTATAACAAACTGTCTAACTTACATAATCTGCTTGTAAATGTGATGGTTCTTATTGTTGTTTGGCTTCAACCAGCCTTTTAATTCAGGGTTCTATTGCCACTCCTTTCCCTATTTCTTAAGAGGTCAGTTTAGAGTCAGACATGTTTCAGAGAAGTGTCCACACACATACACCTGGTCTGAAAGAAAGTGACTGAGGTTGTGAATGAAATCAGTGAATTTAAGAAACATCTTTAATTTTTCTTCACATTCATTTTATTTTTATTGTTAACTGAACTCTGAAAAGCTGATAAAACCTGTAATTTTGTCTATTTGTCACAAAATGTTTTTGGCGAATTTATCCCTTGTAATTTCTGGAACTCTGAAATTATGGCTTGCTCTTGTGTGGGACATTTGGTTTTCGGGGGGAAATTCAGCTCGGATAACTGACAATAAACAGTAAATGAAGCATCCAGCAGTTATTTAAAGTGGGTATCTTTTATTTCAAAAAACTTTTCTGTGGATGTGTGTCTGGTTTCATCCCCATCTGTTTTTTTGTCACATTGTCATCAGACGTGAGGTCATTGTTAGAGCATAAAACAATTAAAGTCTGGTGTGAGTTGATGTTGAGAGAAGGTGCTGCACTCCATGTGAGAGACCTGGAAACTCGAAAGCTACATAAAGTTTTGTGCTTGAGCTCAGTTGAAGTTTCCATCAGTGTTGTGACAGATTTAGGACACTATCATTTCTGTGATATAGATGGACAGAATTGTGGAACAGGACATTAAAAATGAAATTCACTGTAAAACATGGAATACCAGGGATTTTTAAATCTGGGTTTTCCTGTAAAAACGTGGTGTTTTTATTACATTACCATGATGTTCACAGTGAATGAGAGTCTGTATTCTGGACTTTGTCCCCCCTTACAGCCTCCCTGCTTGGTGTGATTTGGGGTTGGGGGAGTGGGGGGACGTTACACAGATAGGATGGGGGGGTAGCAATAATATGAGTAGTTGTTTGAGAATCCTTCTTTGAGGATTTGAGTAAACTATTTTATCAGTGCAAAACATGGTAGTAAAACATTTTTAGTGTACTTTTAGTTGTGTCAAAGCTTTTTGGTCTGTAAAAGGGACAAAGTTCTATTCATCAATAGATGAAAACAATGAAAAACGAGAAGAAGAAGGACATAAATGAGGAAGGGCCATCCAATGACCAAAACCAAATTGATAGCTTGACTCGGTTACTGAGGAACACAGTGATGGTTGTCATCTTTCACTTGGAGTCTGTCAGTGCTGTATAGCAGGAGTCAAGGCCAAACCAAATTAAATCTGCTCAAAGATGGAGTTGTTTTTTGTCTGACCTTGGAAATTCATCGATTCTGATTCAATTTGATGCTTATTTAGTTTGTTGACTGATCGCTGTAAATATATCTACAAGCATGCCTTGTCTCTTCTTGTCACACCTAAAACTGATGTTTCTCTTCTGCAGCAATGACTTCCAATATGTATATTACTGTGCACCTAATTTGATTGTCTGATCTAATCTCTTTCAATTTGCTAAATCATAAACTGAGACTCAAGAGAAGTTGTGCTGAACTGTCAAACCCCTCTTATTAGAATCAGGAGAAATATTCAGTTAAGCTTTTCTTTATGTGACTCAGGTGATTGCTGTGTTTTGTTTACTTTGCTGCTACAGCTCCCTGTCATACTTTATGTGCAGTGGAGAGAGAGACAATTAAATGTAATGATAATCGCTACCACTTGCCTTTTCAATTAGTATGATTTTAATCATCATTACATTGTTTTCTGGCTGTGACATGACATTGATAGGGTGTGGTAATAGTACATGGATCACGCATGATGTTGCTGCAGTCAAACTGTAATAAAGGTGATGGGTCATTATGTTTGCAGGAAATGCCCCTAACTGCTTT
This sequence comes from Pachypanchax playfairii, assembly GCA_006937955.1. Classification (NCBI taxonomy): domain Eukaryota; kingdom Metazoa; phylum Chordata; class Actinopteri; order Cyprinodontiformes; family Aplocheilidae; genus Pachypanchax; species Pachypanchax playfairii. The sequence continues at coordinate 3,161,318 of SSNP01000003.1, forward strand.
ATTCTAGATATTTGTTGTTTGTCCTTGAGTAAAAACTCAGCTTATGTTACCCTGCATACATTTTCAATTATACATGTATTTCATACTCTGCTTATTTGATCTTTCATGCTTTGTTGAGAATGCATTCCTTCATTTACACTGAGAAATAAAAACAGAAGCAAGAGTGTTTCTCTCCATGCATTTAAAAGTGTGTCTGAATGTGTAAATTAGACTAAGACAAGAAAACTGCAGCTGAATCACAGTCAGTTTTTATGACAATATATTTTTTACACTGTTCTTTTATGATCAGTATCGCAACTTGTCATTTTTTATTCTGTCATGGGAAAAAAAATACCTAACAACCTTCACATCTTTGCTTTGAATAATTTTATGGACATTTTTGTCAAGTCCTAACATGTTAAACCCTGTATAACCCCATTATACACTAATGTGAAAATAAAGTCATGTAAGTAATGGCAATCTTCCATTATGGCTTGTGATATATGTCCTTCTTAATAACTGAATAAATGCAGCTTCTTTTTTTCTAAAAAGTGGCATAATTTCACATCACATGAAATTGTTGAAGTATTTCTAACAGTTATAATAAGTCAGTTCTGATGTAAATCCCACTCATTTCACACTCCCTCAGTGGCCTCCAGTTTAAACCGCTGGGCTGGACGTCAGTCTCCCATAAAATAAACATGAATTCAATAAAGTATCAGGTTGGATGAGAGAGATGAGACTGCAGCAGTCTTGAGTGAGTGACTGAAAATGAACTTATTCAGCTTGTGCTTTTGGCAAAAAGAAGAATCCGCATAATTACAGATTGAAAATGCATCTACACTGTCTTTTGCTTTGAAGCTGGAGTAGAGTGGAACATTCAGGACATATTCAGTGGGTGAATTCAAGATCCAAACCTGCTGATAATGTCTAAATTATGGAGCCGTTCACTGAGAAGCTATCACTGACAACGAAGGGTTACCCTGGTATAATAAATCATCTTAGAATAGAGAGGGTATTTGCTTTCATGGTCACATGTAGATATGCTGCATGTTTAAATTGGATTCTGACTGAGCATTCTGGCCTTAATGAGACATACAGCTTGACCTCACGTAGCCCCAATTTGCCAGCAAAGAGCAACATAACTTTAGTGAATTTATTGGCCGGAAACACTGTAAGCTACAGAGTGTAAGACAGTGTAAGACTGGTGAAATCAGCTCTGCTGTCAGTGTAGTTTGTTCAATCTGCTGGTACTCTTATGTGTTGTGGTGAAATGGATCCAGATACAGGCAGGACTCACAGATACGTAAAATAAAACACACAAAACAAAAAGCTGACAAGGCAGCAGCAATGGACTTACATAAACCCAGAGTTGTTTATCGAGACCCAGAAGGACAGAAAGCACAAAGAGCATGAGGCGATGAAACCAGGTCAACACAAGGATCTAAAAAACTGAGCAGAGAAGAGGGCTTATGTGGAGGGTTGGTGATTTCTGAGTGAGGCCAACTGGAGAGGAGAAGCAAGGACCAATCAACAGGATGGAGAAATGATGTGACAATTGACTAGGTAGAGTCAAACTGAGGAGCTGAAGATAACGAGACACAAAGAATCACAGAGAACAAAACAAAATAAACTGGGAAGTAAACAGAAAGTTACACAAAAATACAACAAATTGAAAATCAAGAAACAGACAGGAAAACCTTAAGGTTCATAAAAGTAAAAGCAAACTCACAGGAACAAACACCAGAACAAGAATATATATACCAGAGAGTAAAAAACATAAAAGTTAAAAGCACAAAATGCAAAACCCACAAGCAGAAACACCCTGACTTTAAATACAGAGTACAGGAAACAAAAAAACCCTCCAAAATAAAATCACGGGAAACACTTGCAAAAACTCAGTGAAAAATAAAACAAAACAAACTCAGAATCCCAGAATTATGACAAACAAGCTGGAATATGTTTTCACATCTATGCCTCCTTAAAGAGGCCCTTCCATTAAAACAGTTTTTCTGAGGTTTCTGTTGAATATTTTAGCTCCACAGGTGTTCTTACCTTCATAGTGGGTGTGAAAACAGGTCAACAACTTCTCTTTCAGTTTTAATCTCTCAAACTGCGCAGGTGGTGATAAAACCCGAGTTCTCCCGAGTCCGAACAGCCTGTATCTGTTTTGTCACAACTCCTTTGTTCTTTAGTATTCATCAGCTCCTGCAGTTGAAACCACACCTAGCATGCTGCTGGCTAAAAGCTGTTAGCATAAGACGTAGCAAACAGGAAGACACGACGCGCACATGCGCACACCTTCCCAGAGGAGCTGACTATTATGCATGTGTGAGGTTTCTCTCTGTTCAGCAGAACAAAACCAAAATTCTGCAGCAAAATGTCTCATTTTAATACAACGTTAGCTTTAAAATGTGAAGATAGACATGCACACTGTAAAGCCGAATATTTCATGTTAAAAAGTGGAACGGTTAAGGTTAGGGTAGCAGAAAGGGGTCGCATACGGAATATAGTGTCGGTTTCAAAATCGACCAATGCAGTTGTATTTGACGTGAGGTCGGACAGGTCTATAAAGATCTGATTCAGTTCATGTTACTCTGGTCTTTAAGCTGAACACTTTTCCAGATCCACTCTCCTGACTGAATTAACATTCATAGTATATCCACTAATTATTTTTGTGTGCATCATGAAAACATGTGAAAGCTGGACATGATGCTATAGAACAAAAGCTAATCTTTACACACAGAGACAGAGACAACCTGTAAAGACTCCCATTCTCCGTCACCGAGTGACACTTTATACTTTACATCTACAACTACTGCACAACTCAAATATTTAAGCTTTGTTAAATAAACTAATTACTGATGATGAATGATTTAAAACATTAACAACTGACACTAATGTGACAGACGTTACATGGAAGGTCCATTTGAACCTGCTGGAGGAGCTTTTATCTTGGAGATGTGAGACAGGACAGGTGGAGGAAGGAGACGCTATCCACAGAGATGGACGTGACTCTGAGACAACTGTCCTGAAATCATACGCAGACACTGAAAACGCACTGCTGCACATTGACTCATGTTCTTACAGCAGCTGACTAGAAGTGATTAGCAGCCCAATGAATCAATCTGCAGAATGACTTTCATCACACAGATCTCACGCTCAATAAGCTGCCATATCATGTACCCCTCTGAACAATCTCATGATTGAATTGCCTCTTCACATCCTCTTTCTGCTTCTTGTGTTTTCCTGACTACCAGCTGGGTAGCGCAGCAACTGGATTGATGTGTTTTTGTGAGGTGAGAGTTTGGTATTAAAGCACCAGGACTGAAGGTCATTCTATATACAGACAATCCGCAAAATTGTTGGTAGTTTTCCATTAATGAAAGAAAAACCTACAATTCTCACTGCAATAACTTGAAACTTAAAAAAAGATTTACTGAAAACCAATAAAAGTCTGACACTGGTTGATCAGGTTGATCAGACAAACTACACAAACAGTTAAAAGTCTAAATAACATTAGAAATCATTCAATGTGCCACATAACATTGAGATATGTTACTTTCTAAAAAACACAATTTTGACATTTTGAACCATAATTAGCTCCATGAAGAAGATCCATGACGGTCCACTACTGACAGACTCGCATGAAAAAGACTAGAATTAAACTAAATGCTGGATTAATAAACCCCAAAGATTTTAGGAGAAGATCCTTTGGACTGATGACAGAAAACCAGAGCTGTCGGTCACTCATCTCTATGTTTACAAAAGGAACACTCTCAATTTCCATTTCAGAAATGTTTAATTTTGTTGAGTTATCAATTTTCTTATTACCTAATATAATATATTATGTTTTATTCACATTGATTGTTAATTTATCATAATCAAACCATTGTTTTAATAATGTCAGTTCTTTTCCAACTGTATGCAATAACTGTTCAATATTTTGTCCTGAGCATTATATGCTGGTGTCATCAGCAAACAAAGTACATACGCTACATGTTCTTAAGTACTTGACAAATGTCATTAATATACATGATGAATAATTTTGGCCCCAAAGATCATTGTAAGATTGTCCTCCTTTAACAGAATGATACTAACAATTGCCAGTGCCAGTGTCAATCCACATGACACGCCTTTTACATCTGCTTCTTTAGTGAGGGACGTCACAAAAAACAAGTCTACAGAGTAAAGTTTCAAGTCTTCTGTTGGAAAAACTTCAGGATACATTTAGATCTTCTGTCATTTTAGATATCTTCACCTCTTAGATCAGCAACTTGATGAATGAGGTGATTTCCTGTCGTACGCTGGCAGCTGAGTTCTTGTTCTCTTCATATGGATGCGATGAAACTAGTCTCTGGTCTACGGGCCACAAACACCAGATTTTTATAGACTGCTGTAAGGCTGCATTAAGGAGGCTGTAAGAAACATATATATATATATATTATACATATATATATTGTTCATAGCATGTTTGCAGCTGTCGTATGCGTCATTGTGACCTAGGCTTTTAGACAGTTACCTAATGAACCACTACACTGTTCTACTCAAGGATTAGAAGCACTATGAAAACCTCTCAGTAAGAAAAAAGAGACCATGTAACATCTCTGGCCGTCATCTTGACAAGTCTGCTGTTGAATGTTCTGCTTTCTGTTTAAAATATGTCACAAGAGGAAGTGTGATCAAAGTGCAGACAGATTCTGTGTTGGATGTGGGTCAACTTTCCTCCTGTTGTCAGTCTTTTATTATGTTGAGTGAATGTTACTTCAGCCTTGTGTATAATACAACCCAGAAGTTTCAAGCAAAAGGTCAAGACCAAGTTAATGAATCCCTCATCTGCACCGTTGTCTCCAGTGAAGGTCTGTCACCTTAAATTACTCTTCTGTAAAAGATAATGTTATGCTCTAAATTACATTTGGGGTTTCTTTTTTCTTTTGGATTAAATGTTGATCTACATTTCTTTAAAAAAAAGTCTCTGGGAGCTGCAGGTGTATTAAGTCTGCAAAGTGCTCACACAGTCTCACACCTGAGAGCAGGAATTTCAAACAGGTTTCATCTTAATACCAAAAGCATTGTTAGGTTTAGTTGTTAAAACATTTTCTCTGTCAAAATGAATTTATTGTTGTTGTTTAAATGTATATTAACACAATTTCTTAACACCATGCACACTTAGTGCACATATTCTGTCCTCTTAGGATAAATCTGACAGGACATACTAATTCAGAACAAACATGTGGTTTTCAGGATTTTGCCAGTGTGTGATGTTTTCCAAATATTCCAAAGACGCAGAAGGTTTATGTTGCAGAAACTAGATGGCAACCCCATGAGCCTTATTTCAATCCCTACAGTTGTGTGAGGGGTTTGGTAAATTTAGTGGACACAAAGCATTAAGTATTAGTAGTGATGAAAGGTTTCCCACACACCTGGTCAAATGTCTTGCATTTGTAAACACTAGCTTCACCAAGCGAGTGGATGCTGCTGGACCTGCAGCCATGGATTAGATCGCTCTAGTTTGTATACAGTATGAGTTGAACAAAATGCCAGTCAGACCCCTGAGAGCTTTTTAATTTCACTATTTGTTATTGTCATGACAACTGCTGCAATGGGCAAGTCTAAGAATTATGTTTAACCCTTTATTATCATACAGACCAATGTTTTTCATATATTGCCTCTTGATTTAAGGTAAATATATATTTTGAAATCCTCACAGACAGAAGGAGGTCTCTGTCCACCTGTGTCTCTGCATTATATGTGCATCAAATCTAACCTGTGATTTAACAGTTGTGCATATGAAATCTTGTGAAATTCTAAGACAGGAACCATTTGAATCTTTTCTCAAGCTACAATTGCTGAGGAGTTACAATAATGTGAAGATGACACATTTTTATGGGGGGGGGGGGTTGATTTCGAATAGCAGGACCTTGTAAACACTTTTTGTTACCAAGATTTACTGAATATAAATATAAATGTTTGCCATCCAGAAAAATCTTCTCTCCAACACAAATGGTGACCGAGCTGTGGTCATTTTAAAGAGTCCAGTTAAACAGGGTTAGTGATGTTTTCCTTCTGAAACATGCAATTAAATACAGAAAGTGTCAAAAAGCAGTTTTTAAGCACAGATCTGCTAAATGACAGTGAGTTTTTTTATTTATCTCTTTAGCAGTTTGTTCTACATCTAACTCTCTGCCTTCCTCTGGGTTTCTTTGCCCAGCAGTAAGACTGACTCCGCCCTCTTTTTCCTCAGACTGACTTGAACATACATTGTCCAGAAGGCAGCAGAAGCTTCAGTCTGGTGCTACAGCTTCTTTACACTGAGACATGTCAGTGCTGCCAAGGTTTACCGAACATCTGACAGTATGAGTGTTCGGAGGGCAAAGAAAATTTAAACATTTGGTTTCTAGCATTGCATCACTTAAACCTTGTTATCTCAGCAAGGATCCTGCTGCTGCTTTCACCAGATATTAGCACACGTATTCATCCTTTAAGATGAAGATCTTTGCCTTTGCGCTGCTGATTAAGTTGCCTATATTAAATTTGTTTGTCAGCTGATGGAATTTTGCTCTTAAAAGACAAACAAGAAAACTCTTATGTAAGAAAACAGCTGTCTCCTGCTAATGGTTCTGCTTCTGAACACATCTGTAATGATCTATAAAATCAGGAATGTCGTGCATGAATTAAATTCTTTCCCATCACTGCTGTCACACTCCTCTTGCCAATAAAAGCCCTTTTGACATGATTATATTTCTAAAAGTGTTTATATAGAGAAGGTCAGTAAGGGATCTGGTTTATGTTAATGCATTATCAAGTCTAATGTTGTGGTGTTAAACACTTACCTGAAGTCCAGGTTTCTCATGACTAAAGACTCTAAAGACAATGTGTATCATACCAAATATATGAGTAGTTAGTGTCTTACATGTGTTAGATAGTTAAGAGAATCACATGGTTCCTGACTGTTAAACTGGTATCTTGTGGATGGTCCAACAACAACAACAGAACAAGTTTTTTTTCCAGATTTGATTCTGTTTTGTTTTTCACACATTGCTGTTGTAAAGAGGGTGAAGCCGGTCCAGCTGTCACACACCATCTATATATGTTTTTTGAAGCAATAAGGGGAACAATTTGAGCAGTTAAAATCATTTATTCATACTAAATGTCTTTTGATTTAGATCGTTAGAAGGTCTCAAATTTTGTGATATTTTGTTCTGAAAAATACCTCATGTTCTATGAATCCTAGTTTGTAAACAGCATCATATTCCAACATGGAAATGAGAGTTTGTGAAAATCCAATTTTATATTTTTCACTTTAATTTAATGAAGTTTCAGAGATTTGGGACGTTTTGATCACAAACACTTTGTGAACCTGGTTTTACTTTATTCACATATAAAAAATCCTAAGTGATTTTTCAGAATAAGATCACATTTATCGCAGGTAGGACAGTGATTATTCATAAGTACTTTACATTTCCCAGTAAAAATTAAAATAAAAAAATTCATTTTAAAACAATGAGGAAGCTTAGTCATGAGAACCAATAACTATTATTGGAATCTTTGTGACCGAGGCTTTTAGACAGCTACCTAATGAACCACTACACTGTTCTACTTAAGGATTAGAAGCACTATGAAAACCTCTCAGTAAGAAAAAAGAGACCATGTAACATCTCTGGCCGTCATCTTGACAAGTCTGCTGTTGAATGATTTCGAATAGCAGGACCTTGTAAACACTTTTTGTTACCAAGATTTACTGAATATAAATATAAATGTTTGCCATCCAGAAAAATCTTCTCTCCAACACAAATGGTGACCGAGCTGTGGTCATTTTAAAGAGTCCAGTTAAACAGGGTTAGTGATGTTTTCCTTCTGAAACATGCAATTAAATACAGAAAGTGTCAAAAAGCAGTTTTTAAGCACAGATCTGCTAAATGACAGTGAGTTTTTTTATTTATCTCTTTAGCAGTTTGTTCTACATCTAACTCTCTGCCTTCCTCTGGGTTTCTTTGCCCAGCAGTAAGACTGACTCCGCCCTCTTTTTCCTCAGACTGACTTGAACATACATTGTCCAGAAGGCAGCAGAAGCTTCAGTCTGGTGCTACAGCTTCTTTACACTGAGACATGTCAGTGCTGCCAAGGTTTACCGAACATCTGACAGTATGAGTGTTCGGAGGGCAAAGAAAATTTAAACATTTGGTTTCTAGCATTGCATCACTTAAACCTTGTTATCTCAGCAAGGATCCTGCTGCTGCTTTCACCAGATATTAGCACACGTATTCATCCTTTAAGATGAAGATCTTTGCCTTTGCGCTGCTGATTAAGTTGCCTATATTAAATTTGTTTGTCAGCTGATGGAATTTTGCTCTTAAAAGACAAACAAGAAAACTCTTATGTAAGAAAACAGCTGTCTCCTGCTAATGGTTCTGCTTCTGAACACATCTGTAATGATCTATAAAATCAGGAATGTCGTGCATGAATTAAATTCTTTCCCATCACTGCTGTCACACTCCTCTTGCCAATAAAAGCCCTTTTGACATGATTATATTTCTAAAAGTGTTTATATAGAGAAGGTCAGTAAGGGATCTGGTTTATGTTAATGCATTATCAAGTCTAATGTTGTGGTGTTAAACACTTACCTGAAGTCCAGGTTTCTCATGACTAAAGACTCTAAAGACAATGTGTATCATACCAAATATATGAGTAGTTAGTGTCTTACATGTGTTAGATAGTTAAGAGAATCACATGGTTCCTGACTGTTAAACTGGTATCTTGTGGATGGTCCAACAACAACAACAGAACAAGTTTTTTTTCCAGATTTGATTCTGTTTTGTTTTTCACACATTGCTGTTGTAAAGAGGGTGAAGCCGGTCCGGCTGTCACACACCATCTATATATGTTTTTTGAAGCAATAAGGGGAACAATTTGAGCAGTTAAAATCATTTATTCATACTGAATGTCTTTTGATTTAGATCGTTAGAAGGTCTCAAATTTTGTGATATTTTGTTCTGAAAAATACCTCATGTTCTATGAATCCTAGTTTGTAAACAGCATCATATTCCAACATGGAAATGAGAGTTTGTGAAAATCCAATTTTATATTTTTCACTTTAATTTAATGAAGTTTCAGAGATTTGGGACGTTTTGATCACAAACACTTTGTGAACCTGGTTTTACTTTATTCACATATAAAAAATCCTAAGTGATTTTTCAGAATAAGATCACATTTATCGCAGGTAGGACAGTGATTATTCATAAGTACTTTACATTTCCCAGTAAAAATTAAAATAAAAAAATTCATTTTAAAACAATGAGGAAGCTTAGTCATGAGAACCAATAACTATTATTGGAATCTTTTGCTTCTAGGGATGTTCTGAGCGGATGAGCAGGTTGGATTTATGTCTTATGTAAAACTAACTATAATATAACTGCAGTAAAACTTTGTAATAATGAACTAACACGTCTGCAATATGGGAGTGTTTTAAATAGAAAATAAGAGCACTTCAGTTGTTCAGTTATGTTTACAATTCAGGTATTTTTCATCTCTTAATCTTAAATGACTCAGGTAGATACCAGAAACATCTTGATTGGGACGTTCCAACTCTGAACCATCAAGATATAAACCTGTTCCTATAGCGACTCATCAAGCTTTCAGAGATTCGAGTCACAGATCGAGAGGGAACAATTTAAACAACAAGGCAGAAAGAGTTTCTTTAACACAGTAACAAAATGAACTGTGTTCAGAAGTAATTAGATATCATACATGTGAGAAGGAACGCAGAACACTTTAGAAATCATGTTTTTAAGAAACTGACTATAACATCTGCCCATCTTTACATCTAAGATGCTCTACCTCTATAAAAGGCTCCTTTTATTCTGTGTTACTAAACTGTCGCTAATTAACCAAATTAATGTGTCAATTGACCTTTCGCTGGCCCCGCCCCCAAAACAGTCATTGACCAATCACACAAGCGTTACTATGTGAGCAGGTCCGACAAACATTAATTCCGAACAAGATGGTAAAGTGGTGTGCCCACATCTACTAACTACTAACTAGATGTCAGGGGACCTCAGTGCTCCCGCGAGGGGGGCACAGTCCACCTGCAGATGAGCATGAGCCGGCTCGGGATTGCCACAGGCTCTCGGCAATGCAGAGGCCGAGCTTTAGAGGTGCTGGCAGCTGTGAGTGCTCACCGTTGGTTCGATTTAGAGGAGGTTGTGAAGGTTTTGCTCCAGAAACGGTCACTGACACGCATGGAAATACCTCTTCCAGTCATTATAATCTGTCATGCTGGTCATGTTTGACGGACGTAGCAACAGTAACTAAGGGGGGCGGGACTCTGTGAAAGGTCAATTGCTTCAAGGTGTTTTTGAATTGTGCACATTATCTTTTCATCCTCGCGTTGCACATGTTTCAAGTTTTTCAAGATCTGTTGCTGCCATCTGAAAAAATCTATTATTTTCTATGAAATGGTAAATTTTCTCATATGACAAGATGTTTATGTCTTCTTGTGAGTAAAATGTGGGTTAAGAGCTTTACAAATCACTGCATTATGTATTTATTTATATTTTACACAGTGTCTCAGCTTTTTTTGGATTTTTTTTCCTCTCTCAAACTGTATTAATATGTTTGCTCGTAGCAGACCATTGTGTCAGTGGTGATTATAATTAGGACCCATACCTCCCTTGTGGTTTCACTGTGGAGGACTCATCAGCTCTGAATGAGAATTACAGAAAGACTTCATTCCCTGAAGCATTTCACTCCGTGGACCTGCCCTTAACGTAGCCAGTGGTTTCCATAGAGACAAGAGGACCAATCCCCTCTTTTTTATCAGTACAGTGTAATGGTGATCAGAGTGTGTAGTAGATCCCCCTCTTCCTTCAAATAATCCTAGGTCAACAGCCATGTGGGGAAATCAACACATTAGAGTTGTAGAAAAAATAGATACTATAATATAGTATTTATGTGTCTATGTATATATATATATGATACTATATAATTTCTGTAGGAAGTAAGGAAACATTGTGAAGCGCTGATCTCTGCAGTGCCTCAGATCAGAGATATTACCCAGAAGTGTTAGGAAGACTGCATGGAAATATAAAGTTACTGTATGTACAGGAGTACTACAGGAGTACTACAGGAGTACTGCAGGATACATGTAACACAAGTCTCCAGTTGATGTGATACGTCGTTCCAGTTACATCATGACACTTCTGTATATGAGCCATCATCCCCATCGTGGTCAGGCTTCACTGAACAGCATGCCAAGTTCAGAGGTGTGTGTGTGTGTGTGTGTGGGTGTGTGTGTGTGTGTGTGTGTGTGTTAGATGAGGTGGGAGATTTAACTGCTCCTCCTCACCTTTCCCTCTCTCTCCTCCTTCCAGGCCAGAATCAGAGGACCTAAGTTCTGTCTTTTCCCACAGACGTCACCATCACTTGTGAGTACTATAGAAATCTTGTATGTTAATCCAATCAAGCAGTGACTGACAACACCCAGCCTTACAAGTAAAAGCCTCTGTTCAGGTGCAGAGTGGTATCATTAATTATATAAAATATTGTTGTTTTGAGAGGGAAATATTTTAAATGAATTGTGATTTGGAAAACCTGAAAAAACAAGTGTTTGTTTCCTAGTGCGGACGCTCCTATTGGTTAAAGCAGACTCGACTCAGACTTCTCCTTTGTACCCACAGACGTAAAGGTGGATAGTATTTGCGTAGCTCTGCAGATGATGTCACACCGGCAGATCTATTTTTAGAAAGGGGTCTGAGTGTGGCTTGTTTTTTTTTTTTCTGTTTCCCCCTTTCCAGAATGCTATTCAGACGCATTCACCCATTGAGGCTCTTTTCTCAGCACATTTCATCTCTCTTTAGGTCAATCTGAGGCTTCTTCCAGGCCAATGAAACTAGTTACACAAAGCTACCTTCACACACACACCCACACACACACACGAACACAGAATAAAAAAGTTGTGTGCGTGTGGTCAGGAATCTTTTTTAATGTCTTGAGGCAGAAATACTGTTAATTATTCCTGCTTCACTAACGATGTCAATATTTATTCCGACTATCAGAATTAATCTTCCTTCAACAGATTTATGATTAACAAGATTTCCATGAAACATGTTGCACATTATTTAAAACAGCTTGTAGATTCATTAAGTTTCAGTCTGATGTTTGTAGTAACACACATCTACAGTCTGTTAGTCCTGTATGTGTTAATCCTCCGATTTTCATCGAGCTCCTTTTTACTGGAGACTTTTAAAGATTAAGAAAGAAGTTTTCTTTCATTTCAGTTAAATATAGATGTCACCAAAAATATCTTACTTTGCTCTCTGGTTCTGATTATATTTTTGATGCATAATTTACATGGAATTTGACAGAAGATCCAATAAACTATTCTAAAAGTTTTCATACCAACCTTAAAATATGAAGCCACCCGTCACTACAGAGAGATCGTCCTTATGTATCAGCAGCCTCAGAGAAGATGGATACAACAATATGTCACATACTGATGTTGGAATGGTTTGAAATGGATGCACACTCAGATGCACATATAAAAAATAATTTTGTCTTTTGTTTTTCCTAAACAGTGTAATAAACAACAGTCAACAAACTAAGCCAATAAGGAAGTAGAACGATAATAACTTAGTGAGATGATGAAAGGGGTGGTGTGATGATGTCAGCAGGAGCAGTCGGGGAGGATTCTCTGTTTTGAGAGGGAGGACGGAGAGAGCTGAGGGTTTCTGACAGGTGGAGAATGGGTGAAGAAGGATTGGGAGAAAAGACAGGTTAGTGCACGTAGGGAGAGGAAATGAGACATGCTGGTTAGCATGACCACATAAATGTGGGGCAAGACCACAGAGACATCTAAAAGACAGTCAGAGGTCATGCATAGATAATCAGACAAGTTCTAAAACAGACAATCTATTCCACAACCAAAAAGTCTTTAAACAAACATTGGTCAGAACCACAGTGGGTTATCAGGCAGACAGATTTAAAGAGGCCCTTCCATTAAAAATCTTTTTTCTGAGGTTTCTGTTGAATATTTTAGCTCCACAGGTGTTCTTACCTTCATAGTGGGTGTGAAAACAGGTCAACAACTTCTCTTTCAGTTTTAATCTCTCAAACTACGCAGGTGGTGATAACATCCGAGTTCTCCCGAGTCCAAACGGCCTGTATCTGTTTCGTCACAACTCCTTTGTTTGTTAGTATTCATCAGCTCCTGCAGTTGAAACCACGCCTAGCATGCTGCTGGCTAAAAGCTGTTAGCATAAGACGTAGCAAACAGGAAGACACGACGTCTGACGTTGCCATGTGCAGCAGGGCAGGAAACAGTATACCTTGCTCTCATAGGCTAGTTTGTTAGCCAATCAGAGTCCAGCAAATTCGAATAATGAATATAAACGAGCTGCTGACGGAAGAAGCCAGAACCACCTGAATTTTAATGCAGACAGATTGAAAGGTCTGTTAATCAGTGTTTCCTGATGTTTTTAGATCTAAAATGTTTCATATTACTGGTTAATACTTAAGAAATAACCACAAACTCCTGAAATTAGTATGAAATGGCCTCTTTAAGGAACATTCTAAGATCGCAGAACAGCTCGAGGCAGGTTTCATGTTCAGATCAGGGTTCGTTTTACTCTGAGTTAAATACAAACACAGACAGGAAAGATGCTGGACTGTGTAGCTAAGGCTCACGACAACATAGTATTTAACTGCCATTTCATCACCTTTTATAAGGAGGTGGAGTCAGGAGTCAGAGCAATGAGCAGGTTTGGTCAGACAGAATGTTCATAGAGGGAGAAGGAAGAATCTGACCTGAATCATGACAGATACACTCAAATGTGTTTGTATCAGTACAGATCGACACTTTATTCCTCCTGAAAGGTGATTAAAGCAGTTAAAAGTATAGCAACATGCCATAAATATATCATAGAATAAAGAGAAAATCTTAAAAGAAATGAATTCATTGTTTTAATTGTTTTATAGTTAAGTTGCACCAATTTACAGCAGACGTCGTCTCAAAACATTTTCATCAACAGGTCCAGACTGAGATCTGGTTATATACTCAGTCCAGTTCAACTGTAATGTGATCAGTTTTAATGAGTAAAAATACCAACTGGATAGTTCCTGTAGAAAACCTGCTGCCGCGTGCTGTGGAGCACAGCGTCTGTGTGAGAGCTGACAGGTGCTACAAACCAGATGAAAAGGTTGAAGTAGTTCATTTAATATGGAGGTGTGTCGGAGATTTTGGTGATTTAGAAATGCTGTTACAATGGATTTTGTTACCATGGCAACCGATGATGGACGTACACATGATAGTACTCTTCTCATGACTAACCCAATCAATTGAATGTATAACATGTGCACACAGTCTCAGCTGTGAGCTCATCATGATGGTAAATTGTGTTTCTATAGAATACAGTAGCAGATGTTTAAAAGTTGTTTCAACATGTTCTAGACTGACGTCTAGTGACCAGATAAACATTGGAATGATATCTGTGGGTCAGATTCACACAGTAAACTATGAAATCAGCCAATGTATGATCTGTCTGTGAGAGCTTTTTATATGAGGATTCAATGCAAGGTGTGTTTTTATAAATTCTGTTGCTATAACCCAAAATTTGATGTACACATGATAGTACACATCTCCTGATCAAGCTGATTCCTTTGAAGTATGACAAGTATTACTGTCTGTTTTATGCAACATCTGGTGATCACTATGGTCAGTTTGATGTATCATATACATAATAACACCTGGGTGTGTTAGGTGTGGTCTTTGGTAAGCTGCGTTGCCATGGTAAAGCATATCACCAAGAATCACTTCCTGCTACTGAGCCAGACGTATTGATGTACGATTTGTGTGGGTCCAGTTTTCTGTTCAGGATATTTTAACTTTAAAACATTAAATAAATCTACTTCTCCATCTATAACAAAGCCAGTGAAGTGAAGAATAATAGGTATTGCCATATGAATGTAGGCCATGATGAACAGCTTCCGTTCACTAATTACTCAGTAGAATGTTATTAAATGTTATTAAACCAGCAGATTACATTAAGTCTTCCTTGCAACATGATCCTCCACCTTGAGCAGTACGACCTGACCATAAAAGAAAGAATGTACAGATTCAACTTCAAGCTCCTCCTGGATGAAGGAGGCTGAACATGACCACTCTATGGAGGAGGTTTATTTAAGCCTCTTCTATCCAGAATCTCATTTATTTGGTCGGGATCCAGAACCTCTCTGCGGACAACCAAGGGTCCGTCTACACGACCTCTCTGAATTCCTTCAGGAACATTCTCAACAAAATTCTTCTATAATATACATTTGTACTAGAAATAATTTTAATTGACATCTATCCCTTCATGCAGATGGATAAAGTTTTGTGTCATAACACGTAGTGATAACACTGTTGTTTCACTGTTAGAAAACTGTCTAATGTATATACTGTATATTTTAAACATCCATATTTTTATATTTTAACACCGTATCCCACAAACCACCTCAAACAGAGGAGGACATCAATGTAGCTGTCAGCTTCTGCAGCCAGGTAGTGTTTTTATTACAGGTAAAGGAACTATTACTAACAATAACTTCACAGAAACGGACTTCTAAATATCTGAAATAACTCTTTCAGAAGTCGCCTTTAATAGAAAATGTATTTATGGTCTAGAAATAGCTTCCTGAAATGGCTCTTGCCTTGTTTTTGAGAGATTTACCTCCCAGCTCCGTTTTTTATATGAATGTTTGACAGTACAATAGAGGCTTTGAATGCCTGTAATCAGCTTCTCATCCATTTTGCACTTGCTTGGCTCTGCAGTCCAGAACTAATCCAATCAGGAGTGACACTTGGTAGTGTGAAAATCAGATTGGAGAGACTGTTTTCTCCCAAGGAGCTTTCTCTGTGTCCATATTTCTATGGTGTGCAGGAAATACACAAAGTCAAGTAGCTAAAATGAAGAAAAATAAGAGTTTGATAGAGTGTGATATTTTAAACCTTTAGAAAAGAAACAAAGGAGGCAATAAAAATAAAATAATAATAACGTAAGCAGTATTAGCTCAAATTAGCTCAACAGCTGGAACAGCTCAGGTAATTAAATATTGAAGAAATGCATAATGGTTTTTTTCATGTCAGTGTTTAAATTAATATCATCTTCTACTGACGTATGAAATTTCTCGCCATTTTGGTTAAACTTTAAAAGGATGTTTGCAGTTTCGTGCAGGATTGATAGGTGTCATGTGATCTGAATAACCAAGTGACCGAGGCTTGTAGATGTTTATTTTTCACAAATGCAGCAGGCACAACAGTGATGAAAGGGAAACATTGTTTTCACACTATAAACTTCAGGTTGTAATAAATGAAAAACACTTTTCAAACCAGAAATCTGTCTGAGAAGAAACCAAAAACATATTTTTTTTGCTTTCCAGATAAAAACTGTAACTCCTTATTTTCACCTGCAACCCACAAGGAAAGGAAGGAACAACAACTAGAAGGAAGGAGGAGAGAGTGAGGAGTAACTGACAGAAGGGAAGAAAATAAAAAGCAAACAAAAGCACAGACCAGCCCAGAGGACTGTAGATCCATCTCAGTGGTACTGGATCTGGAAAAGGTGTATGATTAATCAGGATTAATTATTACAAAGCTGATAATTAATTATATTAACTTTTGCAATGCCACATTTCTAAACCGATGAAGTGATCAGTTCAGGGTCTCTTCAGAGAAGAACTCAACAGTTCCTTTTCATGAGCTGTTAATGATGGAGACACCACTTGGGACAGTGAGCGGTTGGAAGTGCTTCTTTGGTTTTCTGTATGTTGATGTGTTGTGGCTTGGTGACAAAACATGTATCGACTTTCTGACAGCAGGATCAGACTCAGTGGCTGGAGCTGCATGACTGGTTACAGACTGATAGACGTGATTCAAGTCAGTAATTCTGTCACAGAGTCTTTGGCTTCAGTTCATCAGCTGAGCGGGTGTAAACATGCAGCGAGTTTACCTGGTTAAAACGGAACACCTGACTCTCCTTCACTTCTCGCTTGTTTCACCCCGACTGTGTGCAAAGTTTCAAAGATGTCAGGAAAATGACTAGAAAGGAGTTAAATGTTGACGTAAACTTCAAGCTTTCTGTCCATCCATCCATCCATCCATCCATCCATCCATCCATCCAACCATCCATCCAACCATCCATCCAACCATCCAACCATCCATCCAAGACCTTAAATTATTCCCAGCGTTCCATCCTCACTGTGTTGTAGATCTCTATATATTTTATATGCATCAGCGTCCAGTAGATCTTGGGTCAAAGTGATTTAAGTGCACTAAATCATATAGGCAGCACAGCTGTTTTCTCGTACTCAGCTGTAATTGCACAGAACTGTCAAATGGCACAAAAAATAGGAACCTCCAGTTAATTAAAAATCGCTTCATCTTAGCATTGTCATCTTGTGCATTAAAGCCAGAAACGTATCAGGCTTTTGAGTTGTTCCTCTGCACTTTCATGTCTGGTCTGAATTGATCTAATTGCAAAGTCTCTTTCATGGCAGCAGTGTGCAGTACAGCTCGGAGTATGAGATCAAAGTGGCCTCTCGTTCCCACAAATCTGCATCCAGGCATATTTTGCTCTGTCACATTAAATGCAGCTGTACCTGTATGAAACACACCTCATGAACACAGTCATTTGGGTTTTTGTCAGCACTGTTTTCAGACTGTAGCTCTCATTTACTGGCTGTTTGTCTAGTTCACATCATGAAATGGTTTATGTACTTGTCTACAGTGGATGAATACATGTGATCAGTCAGACTATTAGTAAGTCAAAGTAATCACTGATAGTGGATGTCCCAAATACATTTTGATTTTACAATTTAGAAAGTAAAAAAGCTGCAGATTTCATCCTTTTGTTCTTATATGGGGGACTATAGAGGGGGGTATTATTCCTTGTGAATAGTAGTTTAAAACATATGCTGTTTACACTGTGTTTATCCTTAGCTAATAACTTATGCCATGTCTTGTCTCTGTGCTGTCTGTCTCGTGTTGCTCTCTATGTGGTTAGAAGTCTGGTTAGCTGTAATTGAAATTTTAGTATGCACTGTTATTTTGTCTTGTGCTCTTTGTATCTTTTATATGTAACACCACTTGATCCTTGTTGGAACACTATTTTGTTCCACCATCTACTGTCATGAACTCTAAGAGAGGTTTGTCCCAATCAGAGGAAAGGTGAATAGGTTTATTTACACATATATATATATATATATATATATATATATACATACAGTGAGGAAATGTGCAAACGAGCTGGAGGCTCGGGGAATTAGGTTCTGCGGGAGATATGAACAGTTAGTCGTGGATCCAGTGGCAACAGGAAGAATGTACGCAGGAGGAGAGGAGAACTCACGGTGAGGCAGGATGATATGAAGCGTGAGGAGGAGAACAGGTCCAGTGAGGCGGCTGTGCAAGATGATCCAGGGAGGTGTGCCGAGTTAGCGGGTGCGGAGTGCTGGGGTGCAGGCTGATGAGTCCAGGGGGGTGAGTTACAGGGAACACGGAGCACAGGAACACAAAACTCAGGTGGAGACATCACAGGAGCACAGAGGAACACAGGGAGAGTGGGAGCGTTGCAAGGTAATCTTGGAGAGAACAGGTTACACATAAAATACTCAATATACCAAGCACTAGGAAAATATACTCTGAAATATCACTAGGAAATAACTCGAAAACGTGGGCGCTCCCGCTCCTCATCAGCCTGATGTCCTCCAGCTGGTGATGATCAGCCTGCTCCAACTCTCCAGCGCAGATCTAATCCTGAGAAGATGACTCACTC
Source organism: Pachypanchax playfairii (assembly GCA_006937955.1). Classification (NCBI taxonomy): domain Eukaryota; kingdom Metazoa; phylum Chordata; class Actinopteri; order Cyprinodontiformes; family Aplocheilidae; genus Pachypanchax; species Pachypanchax playfairii. The sequence goes on from SSNP01000003.1 coordinate 3,180,097, forward strand.
GACACAAAACACACAGCCGCAGCTCACTGAACCTGACATTTACAAACAATCCAACCTCACGTCAAACACGACCACATTGGTCGATTTTGAAAACAACTCTATAGTCCGTATGCGACCCCTATCGGCTACCCTAACCTTAACCGATCCGCTTATTAGCGTGAAATATTCGTCTTTACAGTGTGTGCATGTGTATCTTTACATTTTAAAGCTAGCCGTTGTATTAAAATGAGACATACAGATAAATAAAATGTCTCTTAAAGATTTATCCAAAAAATATTGATATTTTATCCACTTCATGATTTAAGAAGTTAAATCTTAGTTTTACATAAAAACTTTCTTCTGTTATGTCTTCTCTTCTCATCTCTTCTGTTATCTTTTAAATCTTTTGGACTTTTTCCATCAAATTTCTGAACCTTATGGGAAGATTTAGGCAGAATTTGGCAGAAATATGCACGTTGGCTTGATCAGATTTCCCAGCTAATCTAGTTCTAATTTTCCTCCCAATAGGGATAAAAGATTAAGCCAGACCGTGATGCTGTTTGTGGATTCTGTTCTTGTTTTTAAAATGAACATTTGGGACTTCAGACTTCGGCTGCTGACTTTGACTGCAACTGTACATATTTACTGTAATTATAGACTTGTTTTTATGATGTGGTTAGAATTGTCATCTATTTTCAAAAACAATAATATCTTTAAACTTTTGACAAATTTATTTCCATCTGGAAAGAAAAACACATCAAGACACTTTAAAATGTACCAAATTCTTATTTATCAAATTAAATCAATCTTTAATAAGTGATAATTATTCAGATCATAATATAATTTGATGTAGGATTATTTCATTCATCTGTATTTAAAACAGTTTGTATATTCTGTTCTGTTGTTCTTAGAAGATGATTTTAAGGCCTTTGGCCAATTTGGAATCTTTCCAAGTTTTAATAATAACAATTAAAGTGAATATATTTATTTCTGAAATGAAAAAACTCATAATTTCATGCAGAAATAACAAGACTTGTCTATAAAAACAAACACATTTTAGATGCTTTAATATGGAGGCGTTTCTAAACATTACAGAATGACCATAAATGCACTCAAAGTAAAAAGTAAATTAAAAACTGAAAGGACAAAAATTAATTAAATAACAAATGTTTTATTTTCAAATCTGTCAAATTTCTGTTCTTGCATCAGCTGATCAACTGTTGTAGAATTGTAAAACCCTGCTCACAGTCAGGCAACTGAGATGTTGTGCTTATTTCCTCATCCTGTGTTTTTAGACTCTAAACATTGAAGACTCGTTAGTATTCATGTCTAAAAGTACTGCAGTACTTCAGTAGGAACTTTACTGACACTTTAACATCCCTCAGCAGAACACAGTGGTTCTGTTCATCATATTTCAGCTGACTCGTTTATTAACTCGCACATTTCTACTGATGATGAAACTGATGGTGTGTCATATTGTCGTCAGAACAAACAGTCACTACGCTGACGAATTTCAAATATCATTCAGAAACTGTGTTTGGGGTTATTTGGAAAAATCTTGTCCAAAGTTGTTCAAAGTTTTCACAACTGCTGTTATCTTCATTTCTTTTACATCAATTATTCATTTATGTCAGCCTTTCAAATATAAATCATGTGATTTCATACCTTCATAAAATGTTTTGGTTATTGAATGTTTAAGACCGAAATGCTTCATTTATCTTTCCTTCATCACTTAGTGATGTTGAAAGCAGCCAGTCAGGTAAATCTAAAACAAAATGTTCTCACTTCCTGTTACTCATAAAACAAATTCCTTTGAGTGCGATGTCATTTTAAACACAGTTAAGATGTCTGTATTTTGATCATAGCCCGTATAAACAAATTGGTATAAAACATCCGTTAGGTAAAATGAAGTCAGTTGTCTTTCGAGTCTGTTCAGTGATTTAAATTATTTTAAATAAGACCATTTTGTAAAATAAGTTAGTTAATATAAAAACTCTGATCCTGTTCTCTGTATTTACCTCTAAATCTACAAGCAGGATGGTGCCTGATGGGAGGCAGAAACGTGGCTTCACTGACATGTTGCTTCACCTTTCATCCTGTTTGTAGCATCATCTGTCTCTGCCTCTCACGAAGGGCCCAGTTCTACCTGCCTGAGCAGAGGATTGGTTGGCTGGCCAAAAGGTTACAGGATCTCTGCTAAGAACAGAATCTCATTGATCATCTGGGGCCATTTGTAACAATAAAACTTTACTAACAGTCATTATTAACAATCTCACTCAGTCCGTAAATACACAGAACATGAACAGCACCTGCTTTAAACTGCTGAAACAAGCGTCGGTTCTCGATTTGAAGAGACTATACGGGCTCTTATTCTGGAAGTAAAACATTTTTCACTAAAACTGCAAAATATGATCCTTATAAGAAGTTACATTTAAATCCTTAAGTACTTTCTTTTTAGTTCTTTTGGCTGAACTTCAGCAATGTAACATGTAAAATAAAGTGTCAGCCCTGGGGGGGGGGGGAATGGGAGGTGTCATACAGTATGTGACGGTGTGATTCAGCTCGATCTTTTAACCACACAGTGATGCTGTAGGAATAAAAACTAGATGAAGCTGCGTGGCCTGCCATGGAACGGATGATGTGTTGAAAGAAGCCCATTTTTCTTTAAAACCCGTATCATTCATCAGTAATAGTGTCTTGATGGACCTCCAGGTTACTAGAGGTTTATGCACTAATGCACCCCTATACCATCATCATCATCTGATTCAGACAGAGACGGTGACAATGAGTTCAACCACCATCACTTTTTAAATTCTGCTCTGATAGAAGCTACATTGACTCTTTTATCTGCTTCATGTTTTACAAAAGAAGTTTGACAGATAAAACCAACTTAAAGGAGTTCAGGCTGAGAGGAGGTGACAGCGTCTCTGGATGTTGTTCATGCAGAAATAATTGTTTTGTTTTGTTTCTGTTAGTTGGTTTAATTTAAATAACTTATTAATAACTCACTTGTATTATTTATCTGTATCCTTAATTTAACAAGAGTTCCAGTAAAGATTCTCCAACCAGTTTATCCCTGATGTTTAGCAGCAGCATGAAGAGGGACCAGACATCGGCTGTAGGATGGGTCTTTAGGACAGGAGTCCACCAGAGTCCACCAGAGGGAGCACATTTCTAAGGCTTTATTTTGGCTTCACTGAGAACACAGTAATCTTTAGTTCAGTGGACTGATGGGAGCAGTGAAGGTCTGAGGGGGGGAAGCTGCACACGGTGATAAACTGATTTCTGACTTGAATCATGCAAATACAAATACATTTACATTTACATTTACATTTACATTTACATTTACATTTACATTTACATTTACATTTACATTTACTGGACCAGGTCTCGTATGGTCCGAGGAGCTGGGATCAGATTTGGGATCTCAAACTCAAAGCAAATCCATTTGAATATTTAATGACTTGCAGTTAATGAATCATCAAATTTAACAACGTGTTTCTGTTTTGGGTTTAATGACATCTCTTGTTCTAAATCATGACATTGCTGTTTGTTGTCAATGATTTCATCCTACCGAGGACAGAGTGATGTGACTGTAAATGATATGAAGACCAGAAAAATGAGTTTATATATAAATAACAAAAAGGTAAATATCTTGTTTTTAGTGCATCAGTAAGAGAAAACATAAAAATTTAATAATTCAGTTGTTTTCACAAACATAAATAATTAAACTTCTAGGAGAACTTCATAAACAGGAGGTGCAAGGTGGGCCAGTTCTGACGCCTCATTTCAGAGAAGATTTTGAAGTTTAACAATGAAGCAGCGTCGAGCTGCTCGGAGGACTCTAAGGAACGCCGTCAGCTGGCGCCACCTTGGCATTTCAAGCCTTTTGATCAGGTTTTTGTGTTTACTATACAGACTGAGAAGGTTTGCATAGTAATAAGAACTATTCTTGTTTTTTTCTAAAACTGAATTGTATTTTAAAGCTGTCCATGAGAATGTCATCTACATCATCTCATTTTTCAACTCATCAGTCTTGTTCAGGCCTCAGCTGGATCCTATTGGTCACATAATAGCTACAATTAAATGGGTGTGGTCCCTCGGGATGTGACAGGCTCATGGGGGCTGTTGGGTGCATACTGGGGGGGTGGGGTGTTTTATTGAGTTTCTAAGCCCTGGATATGAAGGTGACAGTAACGTGATCATTAATTGTTGGTCATTCTGCTGAAGGAGCAGAGAGTGTGCAGTTAAGTCAGCGTTCAGCAGCTCATATCTGTCAGGAAACAGCAGGTTCTGTTGGAGAGCAGGATCTTTAATGAAATCCAGGGAGGGTGGGTCAAGTCTGAGGTGCCCTGCTTAGATAATGGATCCAACGTGTTCAGATCCTGTTTTCTCAGGCATGGCCTCAGATCTTCACACCACATTCAGGAAAAACAAACCCCCTTCTTATTGTTTTATCATTTCACACTTCTTCTGTCCAGGAAACGTCTCACTGCTTGTCTTAGACATGAATCTGACAAGATGATGTAGGTCAGAACCGCTAAATTTTTCACCAGGAGAAACAAGATAATGGGATCAGTTGTGGAACAAAAGAAATCAGCACAACACCATGACAGCAGGCTAAGTTTATTCTCTCTATTGCTTTCTAAAGGAAATACAAACTGCTGTTTTCTCCAATAATCTGTTACAGGCAGGAGAAAATGTGTTCTGCAGATTCAACTAGCATGAGAAGGTGTCTATGTGTGAGCAGAAGGATATTATGTTCATAATTCTGGTCTTGTTTTTTATATTACTGTAGATTTTTAGACGTGGGATCGTGTCCCCGTCCTCGTGAACTAATCAGATCGAATATTCATGTGTTTTAAACAGGAATCTCTTGGTGGAAATCTCCAAACTCACTGTGTTTTGGAGTTGAAACAAAGACTTTCACAAATTTAAGATTTGAAATTTTTAGATAAAAACATCATCTTTAGTTTTACATTAATGTTTGACGTGTCTGTTTTCATGAACATTCTATTCAGGATTTGTTAAATATTGTATCTTATTATAAAATCCTTTTATTCTAATTCTCAGTATTCAGGTTTCTGCACAGTGAAACACTTGTTACATCAATTAGGAGGAAAACGCTACCAGCAGGTGAAAACTTAACCCTGATGATACCCACATGTTTAAAGACATGATTACAGAAGGTGGTTTGGCAGCATGACCATAGCATGTTGTTTTGAGGAGAACATAAAATCCTATAGCAGACATGAGCCATAAACTGTGACATTATATGTACTATATGTATACACAGTTAAACTGTATTTCTCTCATTTCTATGGTACATTGAGATGTGTTTTTACCCCAGTGATACTCTAAAGCCCTGATCACACAGGGAACCATAGGTTCATATGAATCTCCTGTTTGTGGACTTCTAAACCTTCCTGGAGGTTCTGGTTCCAACAGGAAGTTGTCACAGCAGACGCAAGAGTAACTTGATGAATCCTTGAGAATGAGGTGATTTCCTGTTGTACGCTGCTGCAGAGTTCTTACTCTCATCATGTGTTGGAACCTTCCTCCAGACTGCTGACCACTATATTAAAAAAAATATTGTTGTTAGATACACAAACTTAATATTTAATAGCATAAAAAATAAATCTAAAAATATCCAAGGTGAAGAGAAGGCAAGGTACATCTTTTTTATCAAATGGTATTTTTCATTTAATCATAGAAATTGAGGAAACAACAAGTATAATGTTTGTTTTTAAAAGAATGATATACTCTAGGGAGCCATGGAGGATTTTTTACACCAGTGAGTTTCACATGATTGACTTATAGTTGCATGGAACCTGTTGGAATCAACACATCTCATTGTGAGTGTTTGAGGGAGTCATGACAGGGAATCTGACATCTGTTTACTGTCATATCTGTACCATCACACGTTCAGGTGAGATATCAAACCTTCTGTTAGAGAGAATGAAGAGAAGTCATAATGTTAATGATGTCCTACCGAGACTGTTACAGTCTGTCTTCACTTGTCAGTTGAATGTCCAGAAAGTGAAAGACATGTTTCCAAAAGAACATTAAGTGGAATAAAAACATTAGTTCTGCCATTAGATGTTTGAATTGTTGGGCACTGAATGTAATCTGCAGAAATGTCCAGCATCAATCTTCATGTTGGTCTGAAGCCTGACAGCACTCAGTCGTATTAACACTGAAACATGCAGGAATTACAAGACTGTTTCTAAATCTTTATGTTCAAAACATGAACAGGAAGTGCACCATGCAGGTTATCAGCACCTGACCTGCTGGATAAACTGCATGTTGGGCTGCTGCGTATGTTGAGTCTGATACACAAGCTGGTTAAAAAGCTAATGAATTAAGGTAAATCTTAGCTGGGTGGAAGTGCTCGTCGTTCCCCATGCAGGTGCCAAATAGAGTCTGCAGTCATTAGCATAATGGTTTCCTGTAGCTCATTTCATTCCACCACACAGCTGGGTGCTGAAGAGCTGCACGGAGCTCAACCAACAGACCTGCAGGAGATCCCAGGGCTGCTGCATGGAGCTTACTGTACAAGATGCTTCCATACGTCAGCACCTCAGAGCTAAAAATGTTGCATTTTAATCATCTTTTTTTTAAAAAATCCTGATAAATTAAAATGTTTTGTAGTTCTGATCTATAATTAGCATCAATAAAGCAACAAAAAGAAGAAGGATCCTGAATGAATCTGATATTCATTCCTTTGTTTTTCTAAGCAAAGAAATGATCGACCACGAGTGATGCTTGCTTTAGCTGCACGCAGACTACAGGCCCGATGTGCGTCCTGCCCCCCCTCAGTCTGTCACCCACACAATAGAATGTGTTTACAATGGGAAGGAGGGGGAGGAACATGTGTGGTCCGAAGCATTAAGTGTTCTTATGTAGCAGATGAAGAGGACACCTCATCACCTTCTTCATCCCATTAAACTGTGTTGACTAGACAACAAGCTTCTATCTTCCTCAGATGAAACAGGATTGATCTGATAAAGTTAAATTCACATTTTGTAAGCATTTTTTTCTTTTTTACTTTGTCTCTGAACATTTTTTCTTTAGTCATTATTTAGACGTGACCTTATTACTTTGGTGTTTTTTTAATCTTTCTTTGTAACAGTAAACAAGTGAAATAAATGGAGACTCCACATTTTAAATCTAGTCTCTGCTTTTTTGGACCAAATTTTTCATGAGCTCTGAATTTGAAGTTGACTAGATCCTGCTAATGGATCTTGTTCTGATCTTTTAAAGATCCATCTGTTTGTTTTACCTGCTGGATTCTGTTTGGTAGATATCTGGACTTGATGTCTGAAAGGTTCTAAACTGTCAAAGAGCTTCTTACCGTGGCCTCCGACTGGGATCTCTTTATTATAATATGCAAACTTTAATAAGCAGAATGCTGATTGTATCATTTCTGCCTTCAGCCATTAAACACATGAAATGAGACGTGGTTTTGCTTCTTTGATGCAACACATCATCAGCAGTCCAGAACAGTTCTGTGTTGTAAAGTTTCCTCAGTTGTTTCCAGGATGTGTTTGTGTTTGTGCTTCAGAGCCGTGTGCCAGGCTGAATAATTACCACATGCCTTTGTGCAGCACGGCACTCACTCTGATGGAGTCGGAGCCGAGAGCCGGTCTGTCAGGGTGCTGCTGATAGCTGAATGATTATGGCAGAGAGCAACAACACCCATCCAACAGTGACACCGTATCCAACAGCGAGTGACCCTGGCGCAGGAACGGGGTTTATTTAGCATTGTAAGATGAAAACCGATTTACACATTTAGATGAATAAACAGTTGTCTTTGATGTGAAACGCTGCATATTCAGGAGTCATTTGGCTTGAAAACAGTCTTTGGTTTCACATCCAATCTGAGGATTTTTCTGATGTTTGAACACATGATTTGTTGTAGGTTGTGGGTGTGTTCTTTGAGAAACATGTAATTTAAACTATTAATGAACTGAGCTACTAGATTCATCATTTATTCATGAATGTGTCTGCACCCATCTGTTCCACCCTCAGTAACATCATCTTGACATGTTTTGCAGGCAGATTCTTTTGTTTTGACGTGTTTTTCATGAAAGTTGAGCTTATAAAAAAGATATAAAATATTTAATTTATTAAAAATGTTAACCTTTTTTTCTAACAGATGCATTACTGGTTTCACTCCTCTGTCGCTTAAAGCAGTCAGAGAAGTCACATCATGGATCAAGTGCCACTTTTCAAAGTGTTTAAAGTTGTGCTGGGTTTGAGCCAAGACTTTAGTGCAGATGGATGCGTGAGGTGGGCCCTCGTGGTGCTGCTTGGCCCCTCGATGCACCATGTGCTGAGGCTGATTAGCTCGTCTCTGAGTCGGCCAGACTGGCGGAGGCTGTGCAGCATCTGATAAAGCCTAATTGATACAGCCACCGGGGGAGGCCTTTGTGTGCTTTGTTGGTCTGGCGAGGCGCAGCAGAGTCAGACCTTGTCAGTGAGGCTGTTTAGACAATAGGAGCAGCTGTAACTCAACCGTGAGGAGCGGCGATGATGGAGACAGAATCCTCCTCCTCAACTGTTTGACAGGAATTGATTCTTCTCTTCCTTTTTAACCAGAGGATTATGTTGGGGCGAACCTTTTTCAGCATCACCAGCAGAAAAGATTGTGTTTTCACATCTTCATGAAGGAGCTTGGAAGTGGACTTGCATGGGACAGCATCAACAGAATGAGAGAAATGCCAGTTCAACATCCTCCATCTGGTCCAGATACAGACAGAATGATGCTGAGATGCAGCATGCCGTTTGACTCTGCTGGTTGCAAGAAGCTAAACCAGAGATTTTTTTTATTCCTTTAATTTTTTTAAGACATTTCTTTTACTAAGACAGTCCCTGTGTCAAGTCAGATTTTTATAATAAGTAGAAGCAACTAGAGACAAAATGCTGAAGTTGAAATCTTTTTGTCTGGATTATTGGCAGTTCCTCTGTCTGCATCCTCTGCATGGTATATATAAAAGGTAAGGTTCTGCATGCGGTAAAGGTTCTTATTGTTTTTCATTTTAACTACACCAGAAAGTACTATAACCGTTTTGAGTACAGTTGAAAGTTCTACACCAATTCAAGCAGCATGAGCTGCTCTTCAGTGTAAACATGTATGTATAGTGTCACGTTAGAAGGACAGGAAGTTGTCCTACCCCCAGTGCTAGTTCATAACAGGGTGAGCTAAAACTGGGACAAAGGGACCATGTGTCAGGAAGGTCAGCTGGTCTGAATGAGACAGCTATTGTAGCGGTTTGCCCTCAACAAGCTCTGCTGCTGTATTCAGTCCATTGTGTTTGTGATGCTACTCACAGTAATTGGTTTAGCAGCACGAGTCAACAGAGAAACCAACAATCAGTGTCCTGATCACCAATCACTGAGGCTTGATGGAGCTGATGTTCAACCAGAGTCTGGGTTTTTAGGTTATTTTCTCTTTAAGGATTCAGATAACGGGTCACCCTGTACATCTATAACTAAAGGGAGTCATGCGTGATGAAGGGACCAGACTCTATTGTTTTGATGTTATGACTATCATGTTAATGGAAATTGACACTAACAGAGCGGGTAATATAACCAGCGCTCTGGTCATCGAATACCACTGGTTCAAATCCCACTCCCCCAGAAAAAGGTTGCTGTGCCGTTATGTCCTTGGGCAAGACACTTCACCCATCCTGTCTGTTTGGTGGTGTTCATGGGGTCCAGTGTCTATTTGGTGGTGGTCGGAGGGTCCGGTAGCTGTTTGGTGGTGGTCAGAGGGCTTGCTGGTGTCTAGCAGCCTCGCCTCTGTCAGTGTGTGTCCCAGAACAGCTGTGGCTACAGCATGTGTGTAGTTAAGTGAATGATGAACTGTAGTGTTGTTTGACTTGGATGGTGTGATACAAGTACAAGTACAAGTCATTTACCATGAGTCTGTTTTGTTTTTGTACAGTTGAGTTTGGACTTGAATCATTTTAGAACCTGCTAAAAACCACATCTGATTCATAATGTTCTGCCGTAGAAATCTTTAACACCAAAGGACGGTGGACATTCTTTGTCTTTCTAAAGCTGCCTGTTTTGTTTTTGAGTTTTTCTTTCAGCAGAGTGATTTTACAGCAGAAAGAACACAGAGTCAAGATGCAGACATGTCTTAGGAAAAGCAGCGGGACACTGACTTGGTCTTTTTCTACTAAACACATTGACTTGAACTTTGTCGGGTTTTCTGTTTACCTGATTTTTGATGAGGAAACTCCCATGAGATCAGACAAAAGGACTCTAGATGTGGTTTAGAGATAAATGAAATAAAAAGGATGAACCTGTGAATAATCAGCGAGTCGAGTGTGAGATATGATGAACTGCATCAGCTCCAGGCCCCGTCCTTTATCCTTTCAGGCATGTCTCCGGAGGACATTGTGTGTGTGTATGCGTGTGTGTGTGTGCTTTAAGTACATTACTTTCCATTGTTTCCATCTTTCTTATGACTGAATATAAATATATTTGTAACATCATAAGATAGAAGTTAAAGTGCCTCCAAACTCATGTTTAATACCATATATAACTCCCAATCCCTTAATGTCAGGCCTCTGTACAAAATGTAAGTAAACACAGAATGCAATGATATACAACATTAATAAATCCATATGTTATAACTGAAAATAAACAACATATCAAATGTGGAAACTGGAATATTTTACTATTACATAGAAAATATTAGCATATGTTCAGTTTGATGACCAGCACAGACTAAAGGTAGTTTTTTTTTTTTTTTAATCTGATAATAACAGATTTCTGCGGAGATTATTTAAAGCATATTACTTCTAACTATTTTAAAAATGTCTTTGTTACTTTGCTGCTCTGTCTTGTAAACAAATCTCTCATTTCTATGGTTATTCATCATAGCAAGTGGCAAAAAGTAACATATTAAACAGAAATCCTTCAACAAGCATCCAAACTAGAGTAAAAGTGTTGATGGTCTGTGAGCAGAACTCGTGTCCATAAACACAACCAGCTGTATGACACAGTAGAGCTTCACTCATCCACGTCTAAATATCTACACCCTCATCATCTAAATATCTACATCCTCATCATCCAAATATCTACACCCTCATCATCTAAATATTTATACCCTCATCATCTAAATCTCTACACCCCATCATCTAAATATTTATACCCTCATCATCTAAATATCTACACCCCATCATCTAAATATTTATACCCTCATCATCTAAATATCTACACCCCATCATCTAAATATTTATACCCTCATAATTTAAATATCTACACCCTCATCATTTAAATATCTAAACCCCAACATCTAAATATCTACACCCTCATCATCTAAATATTTATACCCTCATCATCTAAATATCTACCCCCCATAATCTAAATATTTATACCCTCATCATCTAAATATCTACACCCCATCATCTAAATATCTACACCCCATCATCTAAATATCTACACCCCATCATCCAAATATCTACACCCCCATCATCCAAATATCTACACCCCCAAATATCTACACCCCCACCCNATCATCTAAATATCTACACCCCATCATCCAAATATCTACACCCCCATCATCCAAATATCTACACCCCCAAATATCTACACCCTCATCGTCTAAATATCTACATCCTCATCATCTAAATATCTACACCCTCATCATCTAAATATTTATACCCCATCATCTAAATATCTACACCCCATCATCTAAATATCTACACCCTCGTCATCTAAATATCTACACCCTCATCATCTAAATATTTATACCCCATCATCTAAATATCTACACCCCATCATCTAAATATTTACACCCTCATCATCTAAATATATACACCCAATCATCTAAATATACAAATTTACAAGTCTGACCCCCTCCATGTAAACAAATGTGTTGCAGCTTTTTATTTTATTATTTATTTTATTTACTTTTATAAAATACACCTTAGATTGATTCTTATCTTATGCTGTTGCTTTTTGTTTAGATGTTTCTGTTTGTTTCCTTGTAATTCAGTCAGAGTAGCCAATTATTTCATCCATTTCCTATTTATATGAAACTAAAATTGTGGCGTTTATGCTCAAATTAATAATAAAAAAACTTTGAATAACTAAGTAGCTGGTCCCTGTATTAAAGCTGTAAACGAATCTCAGCTAAAGTTCCAGAGGCTTCCACACAGCTTCTTGAAACAATCACCTCCAGCAAGTTTCTAAACCTTTTATGTATGTCAAGATTTTTTTTTTACTGTTTTCATTCACATTTTCTTTTTTTCATTTGTTTTCATTGAAACTCCTGTACGGTTATTCAGATGTTTTTTTCTGTTCGCTTGAAGATGAACATTGCACAACAAGCTGCAGAATAAACATCACATTCTGCCTGTGGAGCCACGTTACAGTGTTTTACCTCTTCAGACTGAACTGCATGTTCATTTGTCTTTGTATTCAGTTTTCTGGTTTGCTGTTTTTTCCACGCGTGGTTTGTGGCTTGTGAGAAAACATCCTGTAGCTGAAACATCAGCAGCAGCTTGTTCATTCATGCTGATCTTCCAGCAGCTAATGTAGAGAGCAGCAGTCAGTTTCACTTCAGTCACTCACTTTGTGATTGTCTCTGTTGCGTGAAATGGAAACATCAAAGTTTGAAGCTGCTGTCAAACCACATGAACTGAATGCTGGACCTGCTACCACTAACTCATAGGTCTGATTCTTTCTTTACTTGTATTACATATTAAGCATTTTATATTTCCCTTATTTGTTCTACTTCTGTCAACTTCTTTGTGGTAGAATGATGAAGAATTATCTTTCAAATTTTCCCGGAGGTAGTTTGTAGAAGTTCTCGTGGCTCAAACTTGACCTTGTTGTGAGAGTATAGGTCAGAGATAGACAGGATGACAGACAGATGGATTCGTGTGCAGCAGCTGCCCAGAGGAAGGCCGTGGTACCAACATTCAGAGAAAATACTTGGCTATTCTTACACATCTAAAAAAAAACAAAAGCAAACTGCTCTATGTTACCAGTCTGAGGATTTACATGCTGCATGTCAGTGGATTCTCACGTTACTAATGACTGACATTTCTTACACCCAGATATTACTGCTTCTTTAAGACTACAGTGTGGAAGGTCAAAAATAAGCTGCTACAAACACTGACAATAAATTCAAGAAGCTATATACTGTCAGTAATACAAACCTCTGTTCTGGAGCTTTTCTGAATGTTAACAGCATTTAAATTAACATATTAAAAATCTTTCTGCACACAAATTTTGACATAATGGAGCTCAAGCCACACCACTATGCATCTGCTGGTAGAGGTGGAGACACTCACTTCTATCGAATTGGGGTATCAACATTCCAGTCTCTTAGCGCTTTCAGTGGAAGCAACCTTCATGTGACCAGTCCACATGTTCTGTAACTCCTGCTCACACTCATCTATTTATTATCACTAGCTCTTTGAGAGAGAATGGTGTTACCCTTCACAATAAAAGCTCCCAGAGTTCCTGAGACTTCCCGATTGTTATGAGTATTAGTCAGTCTGAGTGCTGCCAATCTGTTTTTATCTCTGGAAGGAGAAGCTGCAGTCAGTCATGTCACTAAGAAGTTAATATGGTTTTGGAAAAAACATTTCAGAACCTTCAGCACCACCTATGAAAGGCTTTAAGTGAATGTGTAATTTTGACTTGTGTCGAAGAGAGAAAATTCACAATTAATTCCAACTTGTGAACCTAATTCTTTTTTAATCCATCAAGAGGCAAGCAGAACAATCTTTCTACCTTGGAAAAATAACTGTTTTAAATCAACCTTTAAAATCCCAGAACTGATAAGACATTCATGCTCATGATGAGTGAGTTCCAAAGAGAGACCTAAAGTCGGGACAGGCTGAAGGTGAAGAGTAAACACACATTTATTGACTCACTAGCAAGAGTTAGAACACAAAGCACTGCTGAATAAAGTAAACAATAATATTCTACCTGAGACATAAATTGAAAAAGCAGGTTAGAATGAGGACAAGGACCGAACAGCGAGACAGAAGCAATGATCTGTCAACAAAGACAGAAATCAAGCAGATTCTACTCAGGAAATATTGAACTGCAGGTGATGGCAAGAAGTTCATTAGACTTGGTGTTTAATGGTGAGCAGAAAGAAAAAAACACTAAATAAAGTCAAAGTGCTGTAGACCCAAAATAAACTCCACAGAAAACCTGTCAATCAGGACATTTTCATGATACAGTGGTTGACGGTAATATGCACGACCTCGGTGCCCAGCAGTTTTGTGCATATAAGCGTTGAGTGTGTTTGTCCGTCAGTGGTCATTTGGACTGTAAACACGGGTATCAGTGTTCAGTATTAATAACAGATAATCAAAAATTATGTAATAAGACAATTAAAATATATTAGGAGAATAAAACACTCAAAAAGACAGAGTTATACTCGTAGATCGGATAGACTATGACACTATAAGTAACAGATGCGCCAGATATGTGTGCATGGACGCAACGGTAACGACACCAATTAAGTTACACTTAGTAAAAGAACAGCACGGTTTTCCATATTCGATATTAAAGGTACAGTATGTAAGAATTTTACAGTGAAATACTCACACAACAGTCTAATGTCCCATCGATGTTGAAAATAAAGTCACATTGTAACAGATCTTGATCTGGGTGGTCGCTAGTTTCTGTCATTTTAAAAAAGCTAGCCCGGACCAGAATCATTATTTACAGACTTCCTGGTTCCATAACGAATCACACATGAGTCTGCAAGGCTGCCAAGTCTTCAACACAAGCAGCTGTAATTCCACAATGAGCAGAAGCAAAAAGTAAAAAACCACCAGCATCCGTCCAACTGAGCAGCTGAGCTGCACATGATGGGGCGTTCAAATACACCGAGGAAAACTCAATGCTGAACAAATAGGCCTTCAGACATTCCAAAAAATTGAACAGATACAAGAGAAACAAAATGAAGATCAACATCAGAACTGGCAACCAAACAGAAAAATCAGAAAGGGGAGGGGGTGAGTGGCTGAGAACAGAAGTTTTTTTTTCTACATGAACTGCAGGATTTGTATTTGACAACAAGGTCTAATTCTTACACATTGTACTTTTAAAGAGGCCTTTCCTGTTACGTTTAAGAGGTGGTTATAGTGGACCCAAATGCAGAGAGGTGACTCAACCAAAAGATCTGATAAAAAAAATTTAATTTAATAAGGAAACCAAAACAGCTGATGGGGTCAGCAAAACAAAAACTTACATGGAGATGATGAGGGATGGAGGAACCGGAGTCAGCAGGGGGAAAGAACAAAAGTAATCCACAAAACGAAAATCCAGAATACGATCCCGACACGAGCACAAATAAACATTGAACGGACAATGACTGACATGCACACGAGACTTAAATACTGAACACAACTAATTACTAACTGAAAACACCTGAGGGAGAACGAGTGACATGGAGAACACTAAGATAAACACACCAGAATTAATACAGGAAGTAAACACAAAATAAAGAGATTTAACATACGTAACTGCAGAGAAAACAGGAAGTACAAACATTACCAAAAATAACCACCACAAGTGTTCTTACCTTCATAGTGGGTGTGAAAACAGGTCAACAATTTATCTTTCAGTTTTAATCTCTTAAACTACGCAGGTGGCGATAAAATCCGATTTCGAACAGCCTGTATCTGTTTCGTCACAACTCCTTTGTTCGTTAGTATTCATCAGCTCCTGCAGTTGAAACCACACCTAGCATGCTGCTGCTTAAAGCTGTTAGCATAAGACGTAGCAAACAGGAAGAGAGAACATCTGATGTTGCCATGTGCAGCAGGGCAGGAAACAGTATACCTTGCTCTCATAGGCTAGTTTGTTTGCCAATCTGAGTCCAGCAAATTCAAATAATGAATATTAACGAGCTGCTGCCCGAAGCCTGACGAAGCCAGACGAATTTTGATGCAGAAAGATTGTTTATATTGTCTGTTAATCAGTTTTTAGATATAAAATATATTATTGGTAAATACTTAAGAAATAACCACAAAGTCATGAAATTTGTATGAAATGTAACTTTCCACTCTGCAGACTAAAGAACTCTGACTTTACTCATCAGTCTGGTTGTTTTACTCTTAAACACGTTGTTTTGGAGATGGCTGACTGATGATGCATTCAGTTCATTGTAGTGTGTTAGAAATCTCCAGTAGTTCATACATGACTCAGGTCAGATACCGTCTCTATAGAGGATTACAGGTAACAAGTGGGACTTGACAGTGTGGAACAGTTAGAGAAACCTTTACCCAAACCTCCGCTCATCTGAAGCCGATTTATATATCCGAGTTACGTGAGAACAGTAAGTTACAGGTATCTGAGGAAGAGCAGCAGCCAACTGCTGGAATGTTAACACACATTTGTGTTTCACACTGACGCAAGGAGGGATCTGGTCCACATAGCAGCAGCTGGCCTTACTTGGTAAAGCTGGATCAGTCTCTTTCTCCTTGGACACAAACAGGTTGCTGTGTCTGATTTACAACAACAGAGTTAAAGAAGAGGAAAAAGGAGAAGCTCTGGAGGAATGACTGAAGTAATCCAACCTCAAGGAGGGAGAATTAGTCATTTTACAGAGAAGCAAGAAAAGACTGGTTCATGTTTTGTCGTAAATTGAGACCAAAGAGGAGTGGCATGGGTGGATGGTGGTGGAGAGAGGGTGTCTGTCATGCAGACTGTCTCTTAGCTTCCACTTGTCTAAAAGCATGTGGGTCTCTCTTCAAGAAGCTTCTTCAAGCCAAGTTTAGCAACTCTCAGGTTTCCTGTCGATGTCAGAGGGATGTGGAATCTGATGTGGAAGTACTGCCTTTCAGTGCGGACAATAAGGTAGGAGGATCTGACCTCTCCATCGCCATTCAGGAAGTCATCAGACTCACACTGTTTTTCATTTATTTGCTCTCTGAGGTTTGAGCTGTAAAAATATCATCTTGAGAGTCAAGATGGAAATTATTTTCAGTATGTTTTGACAGAAGTTGCAAATCCTGTAGATATATTTTATAAGTTAAAACAGATGACATTAAAAAAAAAACATGTTTTCTAAAACACTGCAAGGATTTAAATTTGCATTTATATTAGAGGAAGTCTTTTCTGTAAACCTCCTGAACCGTGGAGTGCTTTCTAACCTCTTGTCACTGATTGCACATTTCTACCATTTCATTTTGTAAGCAGTAATTTTTTTGTTGTTTGCAGAGTATTTTTTAAAAAAAACACCCACAATGTTGAATTGTCTGAAATTTCTCTGAAAAGGAGAATATAAAGTGAAAATTTAGACCCTTGAAATGTTTATAATTTATTTATTTATTGTTAGTTTGTCGCCTTAAAATCTGCAATTAAAGTTATTTTTAATGAGTTTAATGTTTTTAGAGTTTAATTTATATTGAATTATTAGCAAACTCTAGAAAAGTAGTGGCTTTGAATGATAAACTCCACTCAGGTCGCCTCTGAGGGACAAACTACCTCCATCTGACTTTCATCGTTAAAAGTAGTAAAAAAAATACAAACATTTTAGAAAAGAGCCTGTATATAACTGACCAAATTAGATCAAACTTGAACACAATTTGACTGAAAAATCCCCTGAAATGTTTTTATTTTGTAAATTTATGTTCTGTAAATTGTTAAATTAAATGTTGCTTTTTAATCAGAACGTGATCAGAATGTGATCATGTGCAGCTATTATGAAATCATCTGTTTTTAAGAAAAGAAAAAATTATTATTTAACAAATAATCGACCAATAACAAAATCCTAAATGGCTGTTAAGTTTCAGTCAAAGACGGAATATGTTAAAACACACAACAAAGCCATGATACATTATTAAATAAACGTTCACCTCATTGTGTGAATAAGGATTTGGTCTTGGTTCCGTTTCAGAATCACCGATTTATCTTTATTAGATTGTTTCACCAGTTAATGAAGTTTAGATGAAGAACAGGTTTCTACAGGAGTTCAGTAGATGACAGATGATTGACTCCACTATGTGGTGTCCTGTGGATGTTCAGCTGAGGACTCTGTAGGGGCGGGGTTAAAGCATTAATGGCTCCACACAGTGATTTCACCACAGCAAGGCTAAAATTAGTGGGCAGCCTGGCTGGAGTAGTCTGAGTCAGCAGCAGCCAATCACCATTCATAAACTGCTGTGATCTGTAATTCCAGTCTGTCAGCCAGCCGCAGCTTCGACTTCCTGCTTTGATGCAAAAAAAAAATATTCTCAAACTTTCTGCATAGACACAAATATCTGATCTGATCCCTGCTGCAGCTCATGGCCCTCAGAGTCTTTCCATCTCTTCTGGCATCTCAGTAATCCCCCCCCCCCACACACACACACACACCACTAAACAACTTTTCCGTTCTTCTTCTGGTTCTTCTTCTGTCTGTACAGAGAAACATGAGTTACTCACACATAGAATATATAAATGTGTTTGTGTCATAGAGCTTGATACTGTTAAATAATATTTAAGAGTAAAGCAAGTTTGTTTAAAGAACTAAAGACACTAATATTCATTTATGTCCACAAACATGTTGTGATTTAAACTGTCACAAAAAGTCAGTTATGAAATGATATGATTTATTTACTGACACAGAGACATTAAATCTGAAAGACATCCATGAGTTTACTTTAGGGTGAGTGATATATCGATATCAGACTGACAATGAGCCAAAACAGAGACGAATCATCATCTCCTCTGTGTCAGACTGACAGAGATCAGAGTGTATCAGGAACTATTTACCACTGACAGGCTTCTTCTTCTTCTGGGAATCGTGTTTTTGCATTTTATAGTAATTCAGTAAAATTAGGGAGCTGGTGTCCAGCAGTCATTGTGTGGGAGGCGGGGCTACACCTGGACAGGTTGATATATAGAAAGACACACACTCTTGAGCATGTTTTTGGATGAAGTCCCCAGAAAAATCCCACACATGTATGAGGAGAACATGCAGAACTCCATGCAGAACAACCCCAGTCTGGATTCAAACCCTTCACGCTGCAAGGCAGCAGCTCTATCCACTTCACCACCATGCAGCTCCTCACATGATAGCATTATGTTCATTCAGACCCAGTCAGTTACAGCGGGATTCTCCTGCTTTCAGGCCTTTGGTCAACAAGCCTCACTAGTTCACACACTTCAAGCTTTACAGTGTTATTGTTGAGTGTGACAGTCTGACCTTTCAGTAACACGTCACCCTGAGCGGTGAGAGAAGACAGCGGTGTTGTCTGTCTGTAGAACATTCCAGAAGACAGGAGTCATACCTCAATACCGCTGCTCACATGCACATCTTCCCTTCCACTGGCCACATACCAGCCTCATCTGGCATGTGTGTGTGCGGGTGTGTGGATCCCTCCTACTGCTCCCTATCTGCAGGGAATTCTTACTCTGCTTTGCTGTTTTGTAATAAATTCCTTTTAAAGACTGTGTCTATACAGCAGAGACTAGTTGAGGCTGTTTGAACTCGGAGGCTGTACGTGTCCACGCAGCCTCCTTTGAAGACATTAGCTAGTGAAACAGTAGAAGCTAGCAAACTGATCTGTGTAACGTACGGTATTATTTATTTATCTCTGGATTGGAACTGCCAGTCTGGAGTTACAGACTCTGTGCTCCCAGTTTACCAGGACAGAAGAGCTTCAGTTTTGCTGCTGAACTCTACAAAAACTTCTTAATGAAGGCAGTTCCTGCCTTGAACAGATTCTACCCGCGGGGATGTTTGTTATGAAGCCGGACCAGTGCAGCTTTCCATAAAGACTCCTCTGAAAGGTTTGGAATTGTTTCTGCCAGCGTCTCCAGCAGGACGTGTAGAAGGCCGTCTGTAGCGTGTACCCAGCAGCCAGACCGCTTGTGGCAGTCAACTCTGTGAAACACTTCCCTCCAATCTGTGGCTGGTAAAGAGCAGCAGCAGGATCTCAGGAGGAGTCTGTCCTGGCACACCTGAGGCAGACAGACAGTATCTTTCACACAACACAGAGAGAGACGTCCCAGCAAGGACACTTTGGTGAGTGTGGGTGTGATTTACTGCGGGTCAGCTGGAGGGGTCGAGTGGGGGAAAGTTGATCTTGGCTGATTTGTACTCTGAAATCATGTGAATGACTTGCTGAGAAAGTGGCGTGCTGAGTAAACTCACGCTCTGTGCTGGCAGGGATGTCTGCCGATGGAAGCAGCATCTGTGCTCAATCAATAACAAGGTGACTTTACCTCAGCTGCTCTCCTTTAACAATTTTACACTCTTCATCTGCAGTGTGAGAGGAGTTCGTTTCATTCCAGTTAGGCTTGTCAGATCCAGTCCAGCATGTAAACGTTAATGTAGCTGGAGTTCATGCTTCTGCAGTGACGTGTACAGCTGGGTCAGCTCATCGGGCTTCTGGAGACTCGCTTCATAGTTTGGATAAATGTCTTTCATTTTGTAGCAATTTCTAAACTTTATTTTGAAATATTTAATGCAACACTTGTGATTGTAATGGAGACCCACTTCATGGATTCTGGTGCACTGGGTGGCTGTTCATGTGTTAAATGTGGGTTTAAATTTAAATTTGTTCTTTAGACCCAACATACGATGTTGAATGATTCTAAATGTTAACGAGATTGACTGAGGGTTATTAGAATAAAATTGAATTTAAATTTGATTGAATTATTAAATGTTTTGTGAGATATAGAGCATATAATCAAATTTCAAAAGCATTTTCTCATGTTCAGCCTAAACTGCAGTAACTATCGAGTCATAACAATGTTTAAGTTTCTCTGTGTTGTCGGGGGATTAAGCGATATGTTGATAGAAGTCCCTCTGTTTAAAGCTCATGACATGCTTCATCCTTAGTCCTGTAATAATCATTATGAGGTGCATTGACTGATGACCTGTGACCCAGTCAATAATGACCTGAGGGTGACTTGGATGGTCAGGGAAGCTGCTAACACCTGGGCTCTTTTTTGTCTTCTGTGCATTTCAATGAGGCGCAGCTAATCCATCATTAATGGGCCGAGCGGCCTGAGAGGCTGGATGCTCTACCTGAGTTAGTGATGCTCTGGCTCATCACTGGGTCTGGACAGGTACACTCTGCCTGACCCCATGCTGTCCCTGTCTCTGATTGGATGGCTGTGTCACCTGATAACACACAGCTGGATACCTCAGCTGAACTGAAGATACAAACAGTCACAGTCACCATGACCAGAGTTCTCTTCTGGAAGAATTTAGCTTCAAACATTAAGAGACAGTTTCAAAGTTTATTCTAAAGCGAAGATGGAAACCTTGTATTTACATAAGCAATCAGAAATCAACCAACTATGAGTGTATTTCATGATTATTTCAGCCATGAGCAGTTTAGAATCTTGTACAAACATTTAGTTCATGACATTATATACTATCTTAAAACCTAAAACAGTCTGAGCCTACAGATGTGGAGCAGGAACCAGACTGTAAGTATCATATTAAGACTCAGACTCTCCAGTAATATGATCAAAGATGAACATTATTCTACACTCCTGGATACTGAACATGTTTCTACTGCTGAGAAACAGCCCTATTATTATTATTGTTGTTGTTGTTGTTGTTGTTGTTGTTGTTGTTGTTATGCAGCCCAGCAGAAAATCAGAAGGGGTTCTTTAACACCGTCTTCATATCAGTTTGTGGGTTTTGTTCATGCACTCTGGCTAACATCACATAACATTCACTCATTGTTTTTATTGTTATTTGTATTTTGTCGGTAGTCAGGTCCGACAATAAGCTTCAGCGTGTCAGAGCTGGTTAGTTGTCCGTCCTTTTTGCAGCCTGTTTAACACCTGATCATCTAAACATTTAGATTATGTCCAGGTTACATTTATTTACAATCAGTTAATATCAGCTGTCGCTGTTCTTAAAGCACTATATAAATAAAGTTGACTTGACTTGACTTAAAGTTCATTTCCAGTTCCTGCTGAACACTTTCCTTATCCCTGATGTCATGTGCTGTAGAGGAGACTGAGGAGAACGGAGGGACTCAGTAGGTCTATGGACAAGCTGAGAAGACACAAGTCTCTGTGGCTGATTATGTATTAAATATTTTGTATTTAAATGAGACTGTTTAGTGGTTCTGTAGTGATGCAGCTCACAAGAAAACATCTATGAAGATACGTAAACACCTAAAAACAAACATTAAGATAAAAAATAACCCCCAAATGAACATGAAGATGGTTTTATAAACTGCTCCTGGATGGTTGATGGAGTCGGTACTCAGCTGTGTGGGAGCATGTTTTATGAGCAGAGGCATTAGAGGGGGTCAGGTGGTGGGCTGCTGGTAATTACTGGGCAGTGCTGCTGCTCAGTCAGTGGTCTCCACACAACACTCTGTCTTCCTCTTGTCCTAATGAAAAACCATTTAATGTCTGATTAACCCTTAATGTCAATCTGTGGGCGTGGCTGGAATATGAAAAACCACAGAGTTAAATCAGGTTTGGATGAAGTCAATCAGGTAGATGGAGATGTTTGCATGGAGGTCCGTGATGTTTCCACGAGTACGGGACTAAAGATTTATATATTATGGTTAATTGTTTTACTCTCCATTTCAGCCCTTATCGTCTGTCTGATGAATTACACAGATTAAATGTAATGGCACATAAGAGACCAGGCAAAAAGAAATTTATTTTAGATTTCCTGCAGAACTCGAGGAATAATGGCTATCAGGCACATAATGGCCGTTGTTCAGACGTCCCTCCAGTCCCTGTGATGTCTTTTCCTTCTCTGCTGGCCTGAAAAAGACGTTTTTCAAAGAGCTGCTCACAGACACATTGTTGTACTTGTGTTTCACGCCGGCAGCTTTTATCTCTATCAAATCACAGCAACAAGAGCATCTTTGAGAAGACAAGCGCGTGCTGCATCAGGACATGTTCCCTTTGAAGAAAGACTTCATCTGTCTGAACACTTAGCTGAGTTTTTATTTCTTAGATTTCTCAAACCGACCATTTCCTCCATCCTCTTAATGTTTGCTTTAGGTTTGTAACGTGTCTGTTTCTACTCAACACTTCCAAATCGAAATAATAGTTTACAGCGATAACGTCTGAAACTCTAGCAGAGTTTTTTATGACGGGATCTAAACAAGCATGAGGTAATAAACCTTTACCTACATCAAGTCATGACAGACTTCAGACCTGCAAAGTTGTCAAGAGTTTGACATGAGAGGAAATGTTGAGTGGATTGTTCAGTACAGTCACTGCCCAGTGTTTGAGCTTTTATTTTGAAACATACCTCATGTGAGCAGGTTTGTCTGATGTCTTAAAGGTTTGTTTAATCTAAGATACAGAAAAATCATCAGAACAGTTTTATTGAAAACCTTCTGATAACAGAAATATGCTGTTTTGATCGAGACCAGGACCTGGTCTGATCTGAACATGTCACGTGAGAACTGTTTCATCTAACTGGAGTTCCTGACTGTTCTGTTGCTGTAAGTGTTCGGTTCTTGTAGTGGAACACAGTGTTGGGTTTATGAGCTGGCACTCAGCAACCTGACAGCAGGATGTAGCCAACATTTTCTGAAAAACACTGTAAACACTCATTAAATCCAGCTCTGCCTGTATACACAAACATCTGCCGCCTGTTGCCGTGGTGACTCACTGAACCCAGTGAGGCACCTACCATACCACACAACGGCCATCTCTTTAACATGGCAGCTCGTTCTGTCTGTCGGCCTGGTTCCTGTGAGGTGGGTCATGTTTCAGGTGATACAGAGCTTCCTGTGAACTCAAACGCTTTACAGCCCTCAGGTTGCATCAGGCAGTACCACGTTTCACTGCTAAAGGCTTTCCAGCTCGACATCTCCTACTCTTCAGATGCTCTCTGCTGTGGAGCAGCTGCCTGAATCTGCAGGACTCACACAGACGTGTCCTTCTGAGGAACAGCAGACTGATTGCATCAATCAAAATGTGTAGATTGTCAACTGGAAGTGGAGATGCTACTCTTTGACTTTGTACCAAAAGCCTTGAGCCTTGAGTCAGTCAGTAAATCCACGAGGCCGCTCACGGATCGCTTGCTGGGTGGCAGTCGTAACATTTTCTATCTGGACACCTTACTGTTGTGACAAGCTGTCAGGCGATGAAGCTGAAAGCTCTTCTTGCTTTCTCACTTCACCCCTTTCTGTGGCGTTAAAGTTTATGGTACTGATGTGGTGTCAGAAGTAGTGCCAGCTCAACACCGAGCCTCAGGGCTGCAGGCTGCTCTAATGAGCTCCCCTGAGTGGTTAGCAGGCTGATGGAGATGGCTCGTCTTCCCTCCCTCCTTCACTGACTGAGCCTGACTTTAATTGGTAGGAGAAGAAAAGGACTTCAGAATTACAGGAGACAATGCTTTAGTCAAAAGTGACCATGAAGAAAAGGTAAAAAAATGTGTCTTTGCCTTATCTGAATGCAAACAGCTTCATCCCAGTTGCTGTTATTATCACAGACTGGACTTACATCAGCCGGCGTGTCTTGTAGCTGACGAGGAGGCGTGTAAAGGAGTCAGGTGTCCTTTTCAAAGAGTCTGATGTGTTAAACTTCTGCTGCCATTTACTCTAATTTCATCATACTTTTCATTCTAAATATTTCATAGTCTTCATGTACAATTTACTGACATACTGGTGCCCTCTGCTGGTCAGTTAGTGTCACAGCAGCAACTGTTTGTTTGTTGTTTTCACTTTTAATAAGAAGCTTATTTTTATCATAACACTATGTGTTTGATGTACAGTGAGTATATGATAATATACTGTGTCTACATTTACCTAACTAATGTAAATATTGTGTGTGTGTATTTACTAATGTAAATATCTCACTATAGATAATGTATCTTAAAACATATTGCAAATAATTATTCTGTCAGTTTGATTTTTCATCATTATTTTAACATTTTATTTCCGTATTTTCTTTATAGTTTTGTCATTTATTTTACAAGTTGCTGGAAAATACAAACATCTCATAACAGAACAGAAACGAACTCAAACAACATAATTAATATTTTAAAAAGTGCAAAAGATAAAAACATTCAGGGAAATTGTCCTGCATGTGGATTCAGATGATTTTCTGTATTTGTTACTCAGTCTGTTAATTAGAAGGAAGGACTTAGGATTTAAATTCAGAGGGAAATCTTGTACACGTGAAAGTTTGACTAAAATCTGTCCCGTGGTTCAGGAGAGAGTTTGTTAACATATATAACGTTCAGCTCCGTATCTGTTAACCTGAGCGAGTTCCAGTGTTTTGGTGTTTGCTAATGGTGGTTAGATGTGGCAGCCACCTTGAATTGGATTGAATCTAAACACTAATTAGTCATAGACGCTCGTCTTCCTGTGAAACAGTGTCCAGTTTTACGCAGGGTGTTTTCAAATAAACACACACACGAGGACGCAAACTGGCAAAAACATCATAATGGACATTTTGTCTTTTGGTGGTGGAGGATAAAATCATATTTTATTCCAATTTTATAATAAATGAAACCATGTGCATGTTCTTTAAAAGGAAAAGTTACAAATATAAACACTAAATGATTGTAATTATTTACTTTTCTTCGGTTTTCATTCAAAACGAAAGTGGAAGACAAAGTGCAGATGGCGACGTCTGTTAAAAGGAATGGGAGAATATAAACAGAAGGGATTTTTATTTCTATCTTCAGACACTGAAAAGGCCTTTAAAACGTTCTCTGGTGAAACGTGTTAACCTCCGTCCAGACGATCAACAGGAACCGGTTCTGTAACAGTTTATTCTGTAAGTGTTCTCATCCTGTTATCTGTAGTCAGGAATTTGACTGTTCAGCTGTTTGTCTGTGAGTGTTCACATCTGTACACTGTTATAACAAACGAGGCAGCGCCGCTGATCCTGGTGATGTCACAAGCTGTCCTGCTTTCAGAGGCTTATGGAGAAAAGGTTACAAGCTGCTTCATCCTTATTAGAGTCATTAAATTATGACGTGTCTCCATACAGATATGGTTGTTTTTCTCTGTATCGAGGTGTGAACAGACTTGTTTCACCTCTGAAGAAGAGAGAAACCCTTAGAAGAAACAAAGATAGAAGTCCAGCTGTGTTTAGGGGATAAACTTTGTTCTTCTTTACTCAGTGATCAGTTACTTCCTACGTCACTCCTTGTGTTTCACGTTTCATGTCTGTTCACATGCTCACCATGTTCTTCCTGCTTGGTTTGTTCCCTGGATCTGTACTTCTATATGTATTTTGTTATTTTACTGGTCAAACGTTCCCACTGTTCTGCACCTTGTGAACAGGTTCTACAGAACCTCACTGGTGCTGCTGCAGCCACTTGCACATCACTTCACCTTCACCCACAACTGTTTCCACGGCGATGTTCAGAAATCTTCTGAAATACGAACAGAAATCAGTTTTTGTTTTAAATCTATTTAGAGGGAAGTAATAAGTTACATGCTTGAAGTCTCATCTTTTTGATCTTGTCTCTATGTGTTAGCTTGACATCACAGTTTATTCTTCCGATTCATTAAGTCTTTATTTTTGGTCATATTCCTCTCATACATGAGGATCCTACATGCTTCTGACGGCTGACAACAGCTTTTAAAATACTTATAAAGGTCACATATCAAAACATATGTTGTGTATGTGACATGATAGACAGGAGTGTGCAGTGGAGTTGCATGTATAGAAGAGAAAGCTCTAAGTCTCAGTTGCCTTTTTATAGCTGCAACGTGAGCTAAACAGGGACGCCACCTGTCAGAAGAAGCCATTTGGGAAATCCCATTACCAGTAATCCTATAGGCTCAGTGGTAGGAGCGCAGCAGCGAGGATCCAGTCTGTTAGTCCCCACTGGCACCACCAACATATTTGCAGCTATAACAGTCGTCGTGGCGACAGACCTGTTAGTGCCTGTCTTTGAAGGGGCACGACCCCGACCAACTTCCTCCCTGTTGGATAGAGAGACTCAGGATATTAATGCTGCTCCATGCTAGCTGTGGTTTACAGACACAACAGTAAGTCTCACCATGTTACTTCACTGTTATTAGGTTTATGATTGTGTTTTTAAGAAGTTTTGACAGCATATAAATCATCTCAGGATTTAAAGAGAAACAGACCATATTACAGTTATGACACTGTTTTTAGAATCAGAGTTAGGAGTGGATTACATCGAGGTACTTCAGCATGGTTTAGATGTACAATGTTGGGTTTTAACTGATATACTGATATTTTACTGACTTCCTCCCACAAACCCAAAATATACATGAGGTTAATCATTAACTTTAAATTATCTCCCAGGTTGTGTGAGTGGTTTTTTTGTCTGTATGTGACCCTGTGATGGACTGGTGACATGTCCAGGTGTGACCCCGCCTCTCGCTCAGTGACAGCTGGAGACAGACACCAGCTCTATGACCTGAACAGGTGTAGAAGTTGGATGGATAAAACTTTTGACTTCATCTTATTTTACAAGCTGATGTGACCTGAACTCTGGAACCAGATTCAACCACATCAGACTGTTTTAGCTGATGATCCTAAAATGTTTAAAGGAATAATGAGAAAATTACCAGATATCAGTTGTTACAACCATGGTTGTGTTCAGTTTGTCTCAGTTGGGATTAGAAATAAGGGAGGAGTGCAGGACCTGGATGGAGGAGTGCAGGTCCTGGATGGAGGAGTGCAGGTCCTGGATGGAGGAGTCCAGGTCCTGGATGGAAGAGTCCAGGTCCTGGATGGAAGAGTCCAGGTCCTGGATGGAAGAGTCCAGGTCCTGAATGGAGGAGTCCAGGTCCTGGATGGAAGAGTCCAGGTCCTGGATGGAGGATTCCAGGTAGACAGGCAAGCAAGATCAAGAATTTAAATCTGTACTGATTCATGCAGTTGCATTGAGTCTGAACCAGAAGTGGTATTTCATTGTAGAACCCATATCTGCATGTTAATCAGGCTCAGTTTACTCCACAGATTCCATGCTATTATATTAATGAAGAAGACAATAAAATCATTTCAGCGGGATGACAGATTTTTGTTTGGCACTGACAGATTTTGCCCTCTCTATTATTTCCCACTTCCCTGCCAGAGAGGTCTGCCTTGCAATCAAACTGCGAGCAGCTCTTCTCCTTAATTATGGCACCTGCACTCAGGGACACGAGAGATGAAAACATTCTCATATGTTTCTGATTCTAACAGCAGCCTCCCCTCAGGTCTCTGTGCTGTGTCACTCCCTGGGTGCAGAGACAAACCTTGACCTTGCAGCGCTGCCAGCAAGCAGCAAGGACTCGCCGGCCTGCATCAGACTGGACAGACAACTCCTCTGAGAGGGAGGGGTGGGTGTTAAACTGACAGAGACACACGCAGAGAGAGAGAGAGAGAGAGAGAGAGAGAGAGAGAGGAGGGAAGGGGCCTGGAGAGTTGTTTGGGGAGAGTGACAGAGAGGAAGTGGTGGTGGTGGTGGGGGAGGAACTGGAGGTGAGGGCCGAGCCGGTTCTCTCTGAAGCTGGAGGTGAACGTGAAAGGATGATTCCATCTTTGATCCTGACGGTCTGCTAGGACCTGGTCTCTGTCAGCTGGTAGGTTCCTGCTCTAACCCTCTATTATTACACTTGTTCTCTGTCTGCCTCGTCACCTCCGTGTTCGGCAGAACTTTATATGTGTGTGTGTGCGTGCTTGTGTGTGTGTGAGGTGAGAAAAGGGGAAGGATGGTGCTTTCAGGCTGTGTATGGTGCTTGTTTACTCCCATTGCCCGGGCAGGTGTCTGGCAGAGATGAGCGCAGCAGCAGCTGCTCTGGATTTGCCCACCACCTCCTTACCCACACACCCCCCCCGATCCCCTTCCTCATCGCTGCCCTGCAGCCTGATGTCATGGCAGCTGATGTTTGTGCCCTCAGATTGCTTACAAACTGGGGCTGAAGCAACAGCTCAGCTTAAGAGACAGTGCCTGGACTGTTGTTGTTGTCCCCCTCCCTCCCCTTTTTGCTTACTCTCCTCCCCCTCCATGCAGAGGCTGTTGCGTCCTCCGAGCAGCTTTGCAAACCCTTAAGTAGGCACTTGCTGTTGTTGTTTTTGCTGCTGCATCCTGATTCCTGTTTTGCTGAGCACAAGGCATCAGAGTGATGAATCATTATTGATCCTTTAAACAGACCCAGGAACAGTTCATTACATCAGGCTCCTCTCTGCTGACCTAGACAGCATTCGCCTTGTAAAAGCAATTGGTTCCTGTGCCATACTTCCCATTACTGTAAATGAGAAGGAGGGTCACGAGCGGTCACTTCTCTGCTTCATGTGCATATCTTAATACAGTTTAACAGCAAAGCATAGGTTAATACATCCGTAATGAATTTGGGGCTCTGGCCTGTAGCACAGGATTAATGGGTGACTTGTGTGATCTTGATGAATATAATTCCATCTCCGAGGCCAGATCTGTTTTTTTAGTTCTCAGTTTTTATCCTCAGGGGCAGGATTTTCAGGTTGGGTAGATTATACAGCATTAAGCTGCGTGGTATCAGATGATTGTACAAATCTGGAATCCGCTGTGGTTATGAATTAAAATGGGTGAGGGGCTGATGTTGTTTCACATGAATCCATGGAAATCTAGCTTTCTAAGGAGTTTGGTTTCACTGTATCGCAGCATCACAAAGAAGAGAATTTGTCCTTGTGTTCAACATCTTAACAGATTTCCTGCCTGTTTTCAATGTGCAACTCCAAAGCAAAGCCAAACCGATGATGCAGAAGAGCTCATAGTGAAAAGCAAATCCACGTCACTCCATGAGGTGTCTTTCTTCCTGCTTTCTGGAGCATTTAGTCTGTTTTTATGGGGGAAAAAATCATGAGCATGAGTTCAATAAATCATGAACTCGACAGAGGAATTTTTAACAGGAATATTCAAAGCAGGCAAGAGGGAGCCGGGAAGCCGTGACAGGCTTCTGATGACTCATCTCAAATTCAATTCAAAGGCGTTAGGTACAGGCTGGAGAGAGGCTCGCTCGCCCGCTCGCTCGCTCGCTCACTGCTGGCCTGTCATTCCTTTCCAAATCAAGGAAATGCGACTTCAGGACAATAACTCTGATTGGCCTCTTGAAGCTGAACAAAAGTCAAGGATTCAAGTCAACGAGTCATCAGAGTCAGCAACAGGACTTGTGTTTTTATCTTCACATCCAAGTTCTCTGCTTTCTCCAAAGAAAATAATTTTATGCAGATATACAATAAGAATAAAATCTGTTTTATTATCGATTTAATAAAGAATTCAGGAGTTTTATTGGTTTTAGGAAAAGGCTGAAATAACTTCATGGTATGTTGTAAATTTGAGGCATATCAACTATCAGGTTTGAGTGGGGGTTATTGGTTTAAGTTTTTGGTTGACATTACTAACATTTACAGTTTTAATCAAGTGATCAGTCCTCCTTCATTGATGGATTCACATCAAAGGAAAGAGACGACGTATCTTCTGGAGCGGCTTCTTAACCAGCAGAGTAGTTCAGGATACAGAGGAACACTGGAGAGTATCAAACAAAGCTTTTAATTCAGAAATATTCTGCTTTTAAAACTGTTACAGAGAACCTGTACATCATGGAGACGTACCTCACAGTATACTTCACATCATCTGTCTCTGCACAGCTTCACCTCACGAGACCAAACATGGATTTAATATACAGTGTCACTGATTTCAACCTGAAGGTTTCAATACAAGAACTCTTATAAATCTGTCTGCATCCAATCGTATGTCCGGTCGGTCGGTCGGTCGGTCAGTCGGTCGGTTGGTCGGTCAGACCAGTCCATCACAGACAAAGAGTTTTGTTTTGATAGTAAATGTTAAACTTTTCTCTGACGTACATAAAAGTACTTTTTAAAGGTTTTACTAACTACAATCAGACTGTAGTTCATTTTCAGGACATGATGAGAATCCTCTGTCTTCCTGCTGAAGTGAGTTTGTTTTGTTCCTCCTGAGCAGAAACAGAGAATCAGAGTGTGTTTAGAGCTCCATGAATGGAAAATGATTCTCAGTATAATACTCTATCTTATTGTACAGGATTTCAAATGAAAACTGTCATGACTAGTAACATACGTGTTTGTTTTGGCTCAGAAACTGAACCTAATCCCAGTCGTCAGTCTTCATTTCTTTTCCCAAACACAGACGTGTTCTCTGGTTTGTGTTAAATGTCCTGGTACGTGTCTGGTTTTCAACTGATGCTGAAAAGATACAACAAACTAAAAACGATCAATACACCTGACTCGTGGTGGAATGACTGAGAACCCAGCTGACAGACTGTTTAATGAACCATCCTTGATTCCAGTGTCCACCATGACCTCTGTTTCCCTGCTAGTTCAACCCACCACGCAGGACGGGTTCTGACATCACTTCTGCATGTGTACATTGCAGATTACAGATTATTTATTCCATACCCAACACTAGCATCAACCGGCGGTCACAAGGTCCAACGACATGTAGCAGCAGGGGATTATTGTGCTGCTGTGGGATCAGTATGTCCAGTTATTCCAACATGTCAGTAAACGTGTCAGTAGTCATAACAGGCGTTCTGTGGACGTTGTGTTGTTGTTTGTTGTGTCATGGTGTTTGACATTTACAGGGTTTGAGTTAGTCATGATCTGGCTGCTTCAGTTCAGCACAGACACGTTAAGAGATCCTCTACAAGTTGTTGCAGGTCTGTTGGCAGTGGAACTGTTCAGCATTTCAGTTTCTCTTGAACAAATCAGGCATTTACGGTAGGAGAGGCAATTTGGAAGAAACATTCAGTTTTCTGTTGGATGTGTAATGTGAGTGTATTGAAACTAACTGTTACAACTACAAGCAAAAAAGACTATTTCATTCATCTTTAGATCAGAGTAACCCTTGACTTCATGTCTGCTCCACATGCTCATCAGTAACAATTATTGGTATCATCAATACAATCAGTAAAAGTGATGTTATTTACCTTTTACCAGTGTGTTTCTTCCTGTAGGATGGATTACCCTGAAAGCAGAGTGTTTCTAATCTGCATTAACTGAATAAAGCTTTCATAATAACACACTCCCCAAATGGAACCTCACATCAGTGAAAAATGTCCCTCTTTTACTGAAAAGTTGTCTGTATTTGTCAAGGTGAAGCTTTTAGTTCCGTCTGTGATCATCTGAGTGAAGAAGTTAAATGAATGTGAGCTGTGGAAGCTGACATGCAGGCGCTGAGGTGCCCTGCAGGCAAAACCAAAGAGTTTGAGTTGCTTTTTTCTCTCATCTCTCACAGCAGGATTATTATTTCAGATTGAAGTAGAAAATCACACGAGTTGGACTTTCAGTTTAGCCTCATACGTGTATCAAGTGGTGATTCCAACATGGCTGCTGAATTTTTCATATTTTCACCGAAGGAAAACAGCTTAAAACAAAGTTCTACTGAATGACCCTTTAGTTAAATAGGAAACTGATTTCACCCGTTTAGATTTCAGGATTATTTCATTTTCAGATTGAAATCATGATTTAGATGAAATTTAGATTTTCTTTATATTCAGATCTGAGAAGCAAATAAAAATGTCTTTCAGATATAAATAAAACTTTGTCTAGTGCAGATTATCTGGCAGCGGCATTAATAAACATAATAAAAAATATAAATATTTGCCAACTCAGTTTTTGCTTAAAAACATTGTTACTGCAAACTGAAGAGAAATGATGTTTTCACGTTTTTACTTTCTTAATTCAGTGTGAATTGTTTATAACACAGAAAAGTTATAAATTCAGCAAACAAACAGATTACTTTTCAGTTGTAACTGTCAGATTTAGACAAACTTTACATATAAATGATTTTAGGTTTGCTTTGAGTTTTTTTCATATATTATGTGTTATAATTGACAACAATCAGTGTCAGATGTAGATAAACAGTTTTCCATGTTTTTTTTATTGTACAAAGACTGATCAGAGTTTTTAATGATCGATCCAAGTCATTAGAATCTGGGCAGCAACTGTTTGATTTATGGAACCAGTATCTTTATTTTCATGTTGCATGTTTGTTTTCACCAGGTGAATCTTTTATATACACAGAGAGCAGACATTGTGTTTTATAGGAAGCTAAAGGAGAGGGAGGAGTGCAGGCTGTTACTTTGCAGGCAGCGTGCTCTGTCAGGTCATTTGCTTGCCTGCATGGTAGATATTTACAAACCGTGCTTATCGCCTCAGGGGTCATTACTGTGTTGGAAGAGTTCTTGCTGTTAGAGTCAATTTTGCACAGCAGTTGGTTTTCTTTGAAAGAAAAGAAAGAATTAAAACAGAAAGATAGGTGTCGGTATCAGGGCCTCCAGGTCTGCTTTAACACTCACTGTTTGAATAATAATAGTGATGAATAGTTAGTTGGTTTCCACAGGTTAAAGTTGTCTGTTGGTTGTAAAAGAAAATCATTTTTATAAAAATAAGAACTGAAGAATTAATTTTCTTCCTGCTGGGATTTTTTCTGCTGTTCACCTTCTGCATATTAAAAACAAATCTGAATGACTTCTATGATGTTCTCTAGCTCGTGGAAGTAACTTCTGCTGACTGTCCAAATCTTTTCTCAGTATAGTGGAAGGTTGCAGAGATATAAAACAAATCCTTTTAAATGTGCTGAGTCTTTATATTAAAGGTCCTTTCAGGATTTTTACTTCACTGTTGGTGACCGCATGAGGTCGGTTAACCGCTCTGCATATATAGATATAAAACACACATTGTTCATATACTCCATTTTAATTCAGATGAATGAAGCAGAAGCATCACCCCCGATGTTTGTTTAACTTTATCATGTTTGGGAGATTCAGATGATGCTTCTTGTCAGACGTCTGACACAACAGGTCGGTGCACGTTATCTCTGTGGTGACTAGTCAAGGCTGAGGGTCCCACACTCGGGGGGCGGGGTCAAAAGGTGCAGAGAGGTGCCTGCTGAGAGGAGGCTGAGAAACATGGAGACTCAGTGAAAGTTCTCTTCATCACAAAGGACATATTACCGTAAAGCAAAGAGTTTATACTGTTAGATGACCTTGTTTGACCTCAGCCTGAGCGCCTCGACTTAATGCACATTCTTCAGAAATGTAGTATTTTACTATTATAGCTGTATTTAGTAAAGTCTTCTCTTTCTGCCTAACCTGCGGTGTAGATTTGGGTAACTTGTACCTTGTTGGGGCTGTTTATAAAGACTAATATTGACTACGTTGCCAGATGGGGTGTGCAATTAGTCTAATTACAAATGGTATTTGAACCTTCAGGGTAAAGTATGTTTGAAGAGATAAATCTGAAATGCAAAGGCTGTGTTTACTGGCATAACAACAGTTTAATGTCACTGAACATGATTTCAAGGCTGTTTCAGCTGGTCTCAGCACATGCATGTGAAATAAATGATGCAGCTTGGCTTTAAGATATGTTGTATTATCCTCTTTGTGATAATCAGAGGAGGCAACGAGCTGCAGTCATGTGACTGAGCTGCAGGGAGAGTTTCACATCCAGCCAGTGTGGGTTTTTAAAAACCCTGTCTTATGATGAGAATTAGATTTAGTGTTTTATCATTTTTTTAATAACATTATTACTGATAATTAACGTGTTTTTCAAATGAAATAACACTGTTAAATCAATGAATACCTCATTATCAAACAGACATAAACAATAAAAACATTTATTGGAGATCAGATTTCTGTCCAGAGAATAAACATCTGGAGAAGAATGATATGAAGCTGATATGTTTCTAACATCTGTTAGCTGTGTGTTAGCATGTGTCTCTTAGTGCTGATTTATTATCACCAGTTAAACTCAACATATGTGTGTATGGAAATACGTTGTGTAGAAGATCTATGAAATGTAAAAATAAGTAGAATTCTAATTTGTTTCTGCATGTATGAGATTATTTTGTTTGTGTTACAAGGTCCTTAATCAGCTGATTACCAGCTCACAATCTCTCCTGGAATGTTCTTTATATCTGTTTACAGTTTAAGCACATCTCGGACATTTAATAAATTTTTAGCATTTTTAGATTAGCAAAGAATTTATTTACTCAATTAAAAATACATAAATCATCTTTCTTTAAGGCTCCTGTACAGTGATTTATGGCTCCTCAGCGCTCCACAAGATCTTCACAACTTACAAAAATGAAGTTGAACTGAGGCAAATTTAGAAAACCTCCTAAAGCCAATGATGATGTTGCTACACTGAGTAACATACAGATAAGTCATGCCCTGCTAGTTTCTGTCCTCTGGATTCTTTCTGCACCCTCAACACGCTCTCTACAACAAGTTCCTACAAACATCCTATCACACACCCACGACTGCACCACACCCGGGTCCTGCACTGGCACAAACCTCTCAGACTGTACCAGGATTCTGATCCACCAGAAGAACATGAGTGTTACAGAGTGACCGAGTTACTCTAGACACCCACCATGACCAGTCCTGCAACAACCAGGTGATTCTGGTACAAAGGTTCCTGTGTCATGGTCACACTGCTACCTCTGCAGCTACACTCCCCTATGCTCCACCAAGGACCCCCACACACATGCAGCTATCATGATAGACCACCAACACCTTGTTGCTGATGTTTCTGTCCTTTTTAAACTAGAGGGCTGAAGTTTAACTAAGTTAATCACAGACTTGTGTTCAGCATTGATAACAGTTTAACTCCATATTCAGATTCATCCTCAGAGTGGTCTAATACTCATTAATGTCATAGAAGAGTTCATCTATAATCCAGTATATTATTTATTCACACGTAATATACTGACTTAAAAACATGTTTAATAATTTAGTAACTGTGACAGCAGCTTCATATGAAGAGTGTAAGAAATAACAAACTTTAATAACAAAGTTTAGCATGGAATTCCCTAAAAGCAACGAAGCAATCATGATGTCATAAAATCCTGTCACTACATGTGGGATGATGTAACAAAACTTTTTAAAATGATATTTTCTAAATTGTTGATTCTGAGATGGATTCCTCCTCTTGTAGCGTCTGAGGTTGTGTAGATGTTTCACCTGTTTCATTTGACCAGCGGAGGTTTTCTGATAGCTACGTGATGTAGGCGTATCCAGTATTTGTTTTTAGTTTTGTAAATACAAGAATGCAAATATGAAATTACACAAAAAGAGATTATTAGTGGAACTTTTGTTAAAACAAGCACATGTGATGCTTGTGAGCAGCTGATGGAGAGTTTCTCTGAGTTACATCTGAACTGAGTGGGAGGGTTCAACTCATACCAACTCTCTTTAACTTCATCCAGAGAATCACCTGTCAAGAGAACTGCTTTTATGCCTGTTATGTAATACGTAGCATGTTTTCCATTAAAAGGAGGTCATGTGGTGTTTGATGAATGTTAGACTGATGTGACAACTGGAAGGGTAAATATAAAAACCCCACAGTCTTTTACTTTTATTAGAGTGTCAGTGGAGGTGAAAGCTAACTCCAGATCAGGCTGCCACTCCCTTTCCCTGACAGACAGGCAGCTCAGTGTCGTCAGGTTTAGTTCTCCTTGACGGACGTGAAAAATTCGACCTGAGGGAGGGGATGGTGCGGGACAGTGAAAGGTTGCTTTATTGCAAATGCCAACATCAATCGTACCCAGAGCGTGGAGACAGAGCGTGAGTGTTTGAGGGGAGGGACTGGAGCTGCAGGGTGGAGAGCCAGGCTGGGTGGTGCCCACTGACACACTAACCAACACTAGAGGTTTGCTTCTCTGGAAGTTCATCAGTATACTCTCAGCTCGTGGGAATTCTAAATAAACAACTTCAGTTAGATTATCAGACTGACGTTTCTGCACAGGTGAGTTCATGTCTTCTCCTTGTCACTTGTGATCTACCTGCATCTGTGTTTGAGTCTGTTTGGACTCTGGTTTCCTCTCTGGTGTCTCTCGGTTCAACAGAGACGAACAGAGACTGAAATACTGTTTCTGACTTTCTTTTATCTAAAGGTCTGCGTCTTTCTGTTTTCCTGTTTGTTACAATTTGAAATCTAACCTGTTGGTCCAATACAACCTTTATACTCTCTCTCTCTCTCTCTCTCTCTCTCTCTCTCTCTCTCTCTCTCTCTCCTTGTCATGTGTGTCACTGTAAATGAATATCTGCTCCATCTTTTTGTGTCTGGATGAAACTTCCTGAGAGCAGCAGTCACACTGAAGGATTTTACATGTAACAGCAACTCATACTCGCTATTCTCAGCCTCACAAACACAAACAGGCTTCATTAGGTTTGTGTTTTATGGGTGGACCTCAATGTGGGAAAGATGAAAGAGACTAGAGACATCAGACAGGACAACACATGGAGCTTGTTGTGCAGGATTGTGAACGGTTTTGTACACACCAACTTCTTTATGCTGCTTATTCCATGCACATGTGAACTGATTAATCAGATGAAACTGCAAATGCACAGTAACCAACAAACATGTAAACATGATACGAGTCAGGAAAATAGAACCTGTGAGTAACAACGCACATCAATAGAAGACCTTTCTGCAATGTGACCCATTGATCCTGCAACTGTGTCCCAATGAGCACACGAGGGGGTGAACAGAAGCATGAACAGCTGCTCACCCCTCACTCATTCTGGAGACTGAAGGGGCGGGGCCAACGGCTGATAATTTCAGCCCTCTAATTGGTCAGTTTTAGGTGATTACTGCTTATCAAAACATGATTTGTTGTCATAGCAATTAGTTTAGCAAGTAAAGCAATAGAACCACTCGAATACATATTTTTGTATTTTAAATTTAGACTTTTCTTTCCTTTTTTAAAACAGCTACTGTTAATGAGAAACGGCAAGTTTAAAGATATTGATTTTTTTTCTTGTCTAAAATAAGCAGTTAATAAAGTAATTTAAAGTGAAAAATTAAAACTGATAACTGTTAGTATTAAAAAAGGTCAATAAGATAAAATGATTTCGTTTTGAGTAAAATGAATAAAAGCTTCTTTGCATGCAGATGACACACGGACCTAGATTCTGAATGAGAATCTATATTTTAGATCCTCCTTCTGTAAACGTTCTGAGATGTTTCGTTACTGATTATCACTCAGACCGAACATGAACCCTGACAGCAGCAGCTCCTTCTCTCTGTCTCTCAGACTGAGCGTGTCCATATTTGCCGTACGTCCCGTGACCCTCAGGCATATCTGAACTTGTTGTCTGAAATCTATGAGGACAAAGTCTCAGACGAGTGACGCAGCATTGAACTGTATCCCTAGAGGGAATCTGCAGAATGTGAGTCTTCCTGTTGAGGGTCATCAGATAGCATCTGCATGCTGCCAAGACATGAAAATAAAAGACATGATGATAAATAGACCCTCTGGGCACAGAAATGAAAGACAAACACTGCACAAGAACTTCTGCCAAAGAGCAACACCGATTACTGTTTCAGCCCAAGCTTGAGTTGCACCCTGTTTACTTTAACTGAGATTAAATCTGCCGGGATTACTTAAAGGATAAATCCAGTTTATTAAGACTTATGTCTTAATTTAGTCATTTTTGGCCTCGGGCCTGTTGGTTTTTAATGAGATCAGTGAACACAGCTCTGTTAAATCAGAAAGGTCAATCAAGCCTGTGTAGCAGCGACATAGAGAAATAACCTTTCTGTAAGATCACAGATCCTAAAAAGTCTTTTTAATTCATCCCAATTATTTGAGACAAACCCTATAAATATTCACCCACCGAGCATCACTGATTTACTGAACCACATGACTGAGAGGATTCAGTGTTTACGTCCCACTACAATGGGCCTGCGGTGGATTAACTGTGTGTCTGGCACCAGAACATTTCAGCAGGTCAGAAACAGGATGCTTCAGCAGGAGGATTAACAGAGAGGGGCTGAACAACTGCACCACGGTCCGAGAACAAGCTCTAGCTCTACATAAACATGGAACGATTCTGGGTCACATGATCCTCTGCACAGCAGCGATTGGGTTTTTATCTACAGTTTATTGTCTTTATGTTGTGTGGATGTAACGTTTTATTGAACAGGTTCGTGAAGGTGAGCATGCTAGCTCCTTTAGAGAAGTGATTTGTTTCAGAAGTGGTGAAAATGAGCATCATGGGAGCTCATGTTGATTCTCTCTGTTTTTGATTTGCACCATGTTTTGAGGCTGAGAGGACTGGGCCACCACATCACTCTGAAGGACACACATGGGTAGGTCCTGAGCTCAGGGATTACAGGGCTGAGTGAGGGCCCAGCAGCTTCAGAGATAAGTGTGTGGTGTGAGTGACACGATGGGTGTTCAGAGTCCACAAAGGCTGTACGTCCATCTGTCCACATCAGCTCAGTATGTAAAAGAAACATCATCCTTGTTCAGGTGATCACTAAAAGACAGGAACTCATGAACATGTCAGTCAAGTTAATGCAATATCATTTATGTTAGTGTACGTTCAGTAACAGAATTAAAGTGAAGTGAATTGGAAAACAGATCAGGTCAAACATATGCTGCAACAAACAATAAAATCAGCCCAGAAAAACTTCCACAGCTACAGGATAGTGTTTTTTATCAGTTTAAATTCTGTCTGAAGTGGTTTGTAAGATGCAAGTGATTAAACTTAATTCGCCTCACTGGAAGACGTAAAGAGTGTTTTTCAGCAAAAAGTACATCAGATTAAAAAAAAAATCAAGCATTGTTGAAAGTACAAAAAGTTAATTTAAAAACAAATTAGGAAAGGATTTAAGTAGAATCACCCAAAAATAGCTGTCCTTGAGCTCCTCTGATCAGAATCATTCTCCAGAATATGTATTTAACCTTGACAGGATTAGTTCTGTAATTACTTTGTTTGTGTGGATCATTTATGTAAAGTGTTATCCAAATTCTGACACATCCAACCAGACTGAACAGGGTTTGTGTTTCAGTCCAGGATTCAGAACTCAGTTTATCTTCAGCACGTCTTATTTCTGTTACATCTCCACCAGTAGAACTCCAACCCATCAGAAGCTGTTGGTGATGCTTCAGACATTTAGAAGTTCCAAGATGTGACTATAAATCAGAGAAGCTGAGTTCCTGTTCGTGAGTCATCTGATGGTTCAGGATGTAAAAATACCAACAGAGAGGAAAAACTGGACCAGAATAAAAGCTGCTTTTGCTGGAGAGTAGTTTGTTTTTTTGGCTGTAGTTTGTATTTGATTCAAGAGGTCAGATTGAGGGACAAAGCCAGAGACATTAAGAGTGTATAAGAGGTTCAGAAACACTTCATGAAGATCTTGTGAGGATTTATCTCTTCTAAGAACAAATAAACATCCTAACATGCTTAAATCACTTTGATCTACTTTCCTTTTAGCCCTTAATGGTGACACGCTGCAGCTTCTTGTTGGACTAAAGCTTCACACCTGAAGGTTTTCACAACTTTTAATCTCTCAAATACTAATTTAGGTGCATGACATCCCTTTTAATTCCATACACATTTAAATCCCTACAAATTTGCATATTATTTGCAATACAGAGTTGATCAGGCAGCTTCAAGTCCAAACTTGAGACTTTATATATGAATCATAAAGGTCAGTGGGGGGGGGGGGAGACAAACAAATCACCTGACCTGAGTAAAACATTTAGATTTCAGTGGTTTGTATTTTGTTTGTATTTTTCATATCTGGATATTTATTAGAGCTCCTTTTAAAAATGGTCTAACTGGGACACACACATCCATCTCTGATATCTCGTGTTTCTAGTTGTTTTAAGTCACATCTAAGCATGTGGACAAGCAGATACCTTTGTTTGCAGCTACCCTGCTCTCACAGACTTCTCAATTTACTAACCAAGTGAAGCAGAAAAAGCCATGTTTGTCTATGACTCTATTTCTGTCCCTGTGAAATGAGACCCTGCTCAACGCAGCGTGTGAAATGTACCACAGCATGCCGTATATAGAAGGGCCATGTGGAGGAAGACAGGTGAGTCTGATCTGACTTCATGTTGTAGTTAAAGCAGAACTGTGACACCCTCCGTCCTCTCTGAGGGACTGATGTAGGGATTAAAACAGGTCCTGCTGTTTCCACTTTGGAGTCCAAAGAGTGAGACAGGTGCGGCTGTAACACGAGACTTTTAAAAAGAGCAGCATGGTGTTTAGCTGTTTCACGTACTTTAAAAGTGTTTGATGTTCCACACTCACATGTGCAGCTGTTCTTTGTAAGTTCTGTAATTTTTAGAGTACTATTAATTGCTAATAACATAAAAGATTAGCACAGTACAATCAGAACAGTGAGAGGATGAAGTGGCTTCCTGTCGTGTGATTAAGCAAAGAGCAGCACTATTTAACTAGAACTGTCACATCCACAAATCAGCCACCTCATTCTGATTTGTTAGAACCTCATTTATAGAATCCTTTTAGTCTCTCCAGTCACGTGCACACCTGGCTGTTTCCTTCAGGTGTTGTGATTCTGCACACGTACCTGAGAGGTCACATAGGGAACCCGACACAATATGGTGTGGAAAAACCCTCTGCATCAGTTGTGTTGAGAAGACGACAGCTGGTGATGATCGATGGCTCACGGAGAGTTCTGAGGAATAACTTAAAAAAAAAACAACAATTTTTATTTTACAGCTGTTCTCAACAGCTGTACCGCGACTCGTGATATATCTATAATAATTACATTAATATTAATTTTCTAATGTATAGCTGCAAGTTCTTAGTGTCTGATAGAGAAAAGAGAAATGTGAACATAAATTATTTGTTCTTTATTTACAAAGATATGTTAAAATAATATGAAGCAATTTGTTGGTTCCAATAAAGTAACTATTAATCCTGTTTTATAGTCTGTTTCAAACACAGTGTTTAACCCAGGTGCTAGCATCTCAGGTGTCTTCTAGCGCTTCATCATTCATTTAACCTGTTTACAGGAACTAACAGGATGTTGTGTAGTTTGGTATCATTGTGTGCACCACCCTGAACATGGACCAGATAAAGACAAGATCGGTCTGGACGACATCCAGGATGTGGACACAAGAGGAACCAGTTGGATCAGATGGAGAGAGAGGAGGGTCAAATAGATACAAGGGACCCATTGATTGATTGGTTCATTGATCCATCGTGTGTGTTCAACTTCTGTGTGAATGTGAGGTCTGTATGATCCGCCATGTTTACAAACTTCTACCTCGGTTTTTTTCACCATGGTAACCACATCTGAGAGAAAGGCACAGATGACTTTGTCTTAAACATTTAACAGAATGAGCTGATGGTCACTCGTCTAGTTTCTGATGTTTCATAACAAGTTAAATACGTCCTTCAGTTTGAGAGAAAACCATCAGGTCTTGATCAATAAGAGATGCTGAGTGAAGGAAGACAAAATCGTTTGATTTATAAATAGTATAAAAAGTTTAATGTTTGTGGTAATATGAATATTTGGCATTTTTAGTGTTCTTAAGTCAAAGTCCTCCCATTGAAAACTATAGTGTATTAAGTTGGACGGTGTGTAGTTGTGTGCAATAGTTTGTATGAGTAAACTGATGCTCAAGCTCAAATCATCAGTGTAGGAATAACCTCGTATTGTCACAGTTCTTCATATGATCATATTTTATCCAGAACACAACCCAAACATTTTTAATCCCTTCAAAATGTGTTTTAGGAACATTTTAACTTGTTCATATTGAAATGATTTCGAATGAACTTGTAGAGTTTGTTTTATGCAACATGAGAGTGAGTAAGTATAGAACAGAGAACATAGTGTCAGCGATGGTTTTGTTCTATTAGATGAGAAGACGTTGCTCCTCCTGATCACGTCACACTGAGTAAAGGACTAAACTAAATACTTGTTTTAAAATAACAGATGCATAAAAATGGAAAAGTCAAACATTTTCCTTAAACTTGGATGTTAGTTTGACAGAGAGTTTGTCAGATCAGCTGGAGGGACAGCTGTGACTTCTCATGTCATAAAGACCACAGGCGTGATCGAATCTTTTTACGAATGCCTTTCAGACTTTGATCAGCAGAGAGGAAGTAGTGATAATCAGCTGCATACAGTATGTTATCTGTATGATGCTGAAAGCAGACATTTGAGGACAGATGGACAAGCCATGTCTCATATTACTGCAGCTGTACTCTACAGCCAGCAGCTAAAACTGTTTATCCATCAAAGACCTTCTCATCACGCCGTTCTCATACTATTATTACAGCTCATCACCACCAGAGCTTGCTCTCTCTATGTTCTTCTTGTTTAAGCCCCCACCCTGTTTGTGACCCTTCACATCAGGGGGACATCAGTGCTCCCATAGCCACACGACAAGTTTCCTCTGAAGGAAATCCCCTCCCTCTTCCTGTGAACACCCCTCCGCAAAAGTCTGTGAAGGAAGGGCCACAGTGGTGTCCAGAGAGAGAACGGAGTGGTGCCCTGTCAGGATAAAGCAACATGGAGCAGCACATGTTATAGAAATCCCAGGGATGGAGTAACAAAGATCAATGTGTTTATGGTGCAGGAGCTCAGAGACCAACATGTGGTGTCTACAGTGTACTTCAGACAGGACGCAGTCCTTACTGGAGCTGGATTCAGACAGCTGGTAGGGGTGTGTGTGTGTGTGCGTGTGTGTGTGTAGGCTCCTTCCTATCTGACTCTGATTTAGTTTCATTTTGTTACATTTCTATACAGTTCATTCAAGAAATTTGTTAAATTCAGTAAATAAGACATTAAAGTTCTAAACCTTGCTGTTAGTGTATAGAGCTTATAGTTTTATACCAGGGTGCATCAACAAGAAGAAATAATTGTGCGTGTTGTTGATTTTCGGGGCTTATTGTAGGTGAATGCAGCCGAGTCCCATTTATCCATTTGTTGCTCAAATGTCTTCTAGCTCACATGATTTGAACCTGATCTCTGTTGCTGATCACATGGATGGATGGATGGATGGATGGATGCATGGATGGATGGATGGATGGATGGATGGATGGATGGATGGATGGATGGATGGATGGATGGATGGATGGATGGATGGATGGATGGATGGATGGATGGATGGATGGGTTTGTTTCAGGGTTCTATTGATCAACCTAGATCCATATTAACATGTTTCATGTTAGTTCTACAGAATAATTAAATCAGAATATACATATAAGAAGTATGAGTTAACCCAAACAGCACGATACTTTGGGTTATAGTTTATGTTAAATTAAAGTGTGTTAAAGAATTCAAACTCAACCCTTTTCTCAGATAAACATTTCGTTGCAGCTGTCAGCACAGTGATCTTTTTTTGTATTTTTCTATTATAGTATGACTCACAGTTGATTCAGAATGAGGTTCGCTCCGTGTTGACATATTCTAAGAACTTTGAACTTTCA
This sequence comes from Pachypanchax playfairii, assembly GCA_006937955.1. Taxonomy (NCBI): domain Eukaryota; kingdom Metazoa; phylum Chordata; class Actinopteri; order Cyprinodontiformes; family Aplocheilidae; genus Pachypanchax; species Pachypanchax playfairii. The sequence goes on from SSNP01000003.1 coordinate 3,224,193, forward strand.
TTTCTTCTGCTCTCCTCTGTTCATGATTTAAATGGGATTTCCTAGTGAGAGGTTTAGGTATTAATTTTAATGAGGTTGGATAAATGCCTGTAGAAGTCTGAGATTATTGGCTGTTCTGACCAAAGTAATCGCTTCTCTCGCTCCTTCCCTCTACAATCTGAGAGAATTGGACCTGTAATGCTTCGACTGTCAAGATAATTCAATTTCTGTCACAGTATGAATTCAGGGGTTCAGTATTACTGAACTGAAAAGTACATTTAATATTTTACAACTAAGTATCTTGTTTCAAATCTTACTTGCCCATTTGCATGAAACCAGGTTGATTTTTAAATGCAAATAAACATTTTCTTAACGAGCTAATTAATTACATCAGCAGACTTTAAATGTTTTCAAGCACCATGTCTGAAAATCAACCTGCTTCATACAAACAGGTCTACTATAACAGAGTTCCTCCATTTAATTCCCCTTTATAAAGCTTAACATGAGAAAATAACTTTAGACTGGGATATATCTGCATGTTGTAAATCTGATGTATTCAAATGATCGACTGCATTGATTTACTGTATATCTTACTGCATGTTCACATGTAGCTTTATTATAAAAGTGTTGCAGTTTGTTTGACTCTGAATCTGTTGATTTTTTGTTTTTTGTTTTTGCTTAATTCTCAGTTCAACTGCTTCTGATTTATTAACATTAGAAATTGAAAGTAAATGTTTATGTGAAGTCTAATCACTTTCTTTTGTGTAAAAGAGGAGTTAACTTCCTAACATCAAAGCTGATTTGAACGTTAAACTCCTGATTATTGGACCTTTTTTCTGGTTAGTTTTGTATATAAAACAAGACTTAAAATGTGACAGAATTTAATCAGCGTTGACATGGAGTTTCATCGTTTTACTGAAAGATGGAGCTGCTGATAATGTTTCAGTGATTTGAATGTTTGTTGAGCTTTTAAAGCTTTTCATAACTTATGATTTATTCATAAAGCAGTTCAGCTGTTTTAATAAAGACACAGTGCTCGAGTTGTTCACATGTTCAGGACTTTGTTCCCAGAGTTTGTCTCAGAATGTTTAAAGATGACAGAACCTGCTGCTACAAATTCCTCCTCTCATATTTATACCCTGACAGAAGGATCAAAGTCCATGTTTCTTTGTGACGTGCACCTCTCTGACAGGCAGCGTGCACTCTCAGCCAATCACTCTGTAGGTTGATTTAACATGACCTGTGTGTGTTTGTGTGCTGCAGTGTGGAAGGTGATGCCCCAGGCAGCGAGGTAGGATCCTCTGTGGACCCCTGCGGTGGCTACAGTTGCAACCCAGTGACCCACGGTGGTGGGCTCGGCCCCGACCACCTGGACAGCCAGTTCTACGGACATATTTTTCTGCCTGGTCACCAGCGACCCCGCAGATCCAAGCTCCAGCACTCTCAGTCCATCCTCCGTAAGCAGGCAGAGGAGGAGGCCATCAAGCGCTCCCGCTCGCTGTCAGAGAGCTATGAGCTCTCATCTGACCTACAGGACAAACAGGTGACAGGGCTGGGGGAGGGGGGGGGATGGGGGGTTGTTGTATATGATGGAAATATTGATTATAACTTTCTTCAAATGAGCTCTTTAGTGAAGAACACTGTCTGGCTCAGTAGACAAACTTTATTCATGTGACATAAACAGTCTGTTTTCTTATAATACCATTTATTTGAAGTGTCCTTATTGTCTTTATGTGTCCTATCTGTCCTGAAAGTTGGAGAGAGCAGACACTGAGTCTCCTCTTACCTGACCTGGGTCGCTTTGTGACAGACACTACTCACTAAAGTTAGAGGTAGAGTGTCTCAGTAACGTGTCATGTGACCTTCAGCATCAATTACAAATCTGCTGAGGTGTGACATCACACTCTTCTTGAAGGTCTTCTGGGGTTCAGAGTTACGAGTCTCTGTGTAGAGACTCGGCTGATCCCAGAGGGTTTCTGGTTTTACTTTTTGGACATGTTGCAGTCATGTTTGAGACTGAAACTGAAACAGAGTTTATTCAGATGTAACTTAGTGTGCAGTGATAGTTGACATGCCGTGTGACGCGGCTCTACTGCAGGTAACCTGATGCTTCAGACAGTCTTTCTGACTGAGTTCTGCATGTTGTTGGTTCCTTGTTCTTGAACCTCATCTGTGTGATACTCTCCCTCCTCCATCTCTTCACCTCCTTCATCTCTGATTACCTTTTCCCTCCTTTCTGTCATTAATACATCTCTGTTGTTTCATCTTTTCACCTTGTCGTGTCGCTGGTTCGTCTCTTCACTCTCCAGCTCAGTGTCATCATTCATCTTCATTTCTGTAAGATTCATAGTAACTTTACTATCATTACATTTAATATTAACTGCAATCTATCCAACTAATGTTTGACTAATGTGTCACTGAGGAAATGTGTTGTTTTCCTCTTTCAAGCAGCAGCCAGCAGGAAGTTCTTCAGATACTTCAAATCAAAGCAAATTTGACATTTCAAGTCAAACTTTAATGCGTTAATGAAGGTTTTTTTTTTTTTTTTTGGTTCATTGAGCCTAAATGTAGTTTTTCATCCTGTACAAAATCTGATTATACTAGATTAACACAGATGACAGTATGTTAGTCTATACAAGCCTTTCTGTGTTACACAGATCAAACATCAGAATGATGTGACTTCAGTATGTATCAGTTCAATGCAGCATTACACCTCCATTAGCTCAGCACCTTCCTTATTATTTATAATTACTCAGATTATTTCTTATGATATGAGTAATCTGATGTGACATGCGGTCCACAACGTGATAATAAGACAAAACATCTCTGTCAGAAAAGTGTTAAATAAAAAGTATTGACAGGATTAATTGATAAGTTGGACAATAATAAAGAAATATGGTCACAAATTATTCTGATGACATTGACACTGGATATTTGTTTGGTATATGAAGTTCTGATTCTGGAGGGAAACGCCTCTCCATGCCACTCTGGTGGATCTGTTCATGACAGATCCAGTTTTAGTTCAGGGTTCATTCCAGTTGTTTCTACACTGTGCAGTAAATTGACTTCACAGTAATAAGCTCAACATGTCATGACACTGATGATCATGTTATCAGGAGCTGCTTTACCCAAAATGACCTGATAAGAGGAACGAGTTGATGAGCAGGACTCAGATACGAGGTCATGCAAACATGACTCGTATGTGCAGTTTGGGCCTCGAGTCTTTTGAATTGCTTCTATCTTATATAATCAGGTATGAAATGAATCTGGTTAATAAGCCACAGAAAGGAATGAGATGATTACCTGACTCTACACAGACACGTACGTGATGTGACGCGAGTCACGTGTTGCTGCAGTTTTGGAATTCAATCTTGTACTTATTATATTTTTCGAATCGAACTCTTAGATAAAATATTTCTTCATGAATTCACGTTGTAAAACAGATGTTTGTGTTCTGGTTATGACTGGCAGCAGCTCAGTCAGCTCTCCTGGAGGTGATCGCATATTTGCTTTCATTCACCTGATGGTTTCATATGAACACACAACAAACAAACAAACAGTCAGGGAGGAAAAACAACAACAAAATGAATCCAGTTACTGACACATGATGTCTCAGCTGATTCCATTTAACCAGGAATTAAATCTGACATCAACCAGCTAATATAATAAATTATCAAAACATAATCATTAGATAATGTTCATTATATTCTTATAACTCACATTTAATTATCTAAAGGCAGACACTGTGTTTCACTAAGGCTTTCTGTCAGGCAGTTAAATAAAAACATGGCGCAGCATCCACATGGAGAAGATGCTGGACCCTCGTGTGGATCATCACCGGTTTGAGTAGCTGTCGTGTTTATGTCCACAGAAAGAAGGAAAACAGTGACGTTTTACACAGAATCCACAGACAGACAGGAAGTCACAGAAAAAAGACTGAGAGAGGAAACAAAAAGAAGATAACTGCTCTCTATCATCACATACCTTTAGTTTACAGTCAGGTGTACGATACTCGAATCTGAAACCTGTTTTACAACATATAAACTTTTAGATAAACAACTGAAGAAGGAGACGTTACAGCTGTTCTCTGCTTGAATGGGAATTATGTCTCTACACTTTAAGTTTGGATTCTTATCACTTTGCTAATAAAAGGCTGATTGTATCGATATATTTTCATAATAAAAGACCTGCACTTTACAACCAGATTAGATTGTTTAGGCAGATTCTTTAATACTTTAAAATCTACAACTCAGATTAAGAGAAACTGGATTTGGTTTTTATTCGTGAAAGTGTTGCAGTGAGTTCTACTGTGTGTTCTAGCTGTGTGTTCATGTGTTCATCATGTTTCTCTGTTTCCTTGCAGGTGGAGATGCTAGAGCGTAAATATGGCGGGCGTTTCATAACCCGGCATGCAGCACGCACCATCCAAACAGCCTTCCGCCAGTATCAGATGAACAAGAACTTTGAGCGCCTTAGAAGTTCTATGTCTGAAAACCGTATGTCCAGACGGATTGTTCTGTCCAATATGAGAATGCAGCTTTCCTTTGAAGGACCTGAAAAAGTCCACAGCTCCTACTTCGAGGGAAAGCAGGTCTCGCTAACAGACGATGGCACAAAAATAGGTGCTCTGATGCAGTCAGAACATGGTGGTGAGAGAAGCATGCAGGTCAAGACACCAACAGCACAGAGTGACTTCACAGATGCCATCACAGAGCTAGAAGACGCTTTCTCCAGGCAGGTCAAATCTTTAGCTGAGTCCATAGACGATGCGCTGAACTGTCGCAGCCTCCATGGAGAAGATGGTCAATCAGAGCAAGGCAGAGGTCATCAGGAAATTGATAGAGAGCTTAGCTGCCAGGTGAAATCCTCCCACAGCCCCTCAGAACATCGCAAACTAGACGAGATGACAGCGTCTTACAGTGATGTCACGCTCTACATTGATGAAGAGGAGTTATCACCCCCCTTACCTCTCTCTCACTCTGTGGACCGGCCTTCCAGCACAGAATCAGACCTGCGCCAGTGTTCCCTTAATTCTTCACAGGACTACTTTTCTTTGGCTAACAAGGAGGAAAAAGGGGACACAGATACCAGCTGCCGCAGCACACCTTCACTAGAACGCCAGGAGCAACGTCTGCGAGTAGATCACTTACCGTTACTGACCATAGAGCCTCCCAGCGACAGCTCAGTGGAGCTGAGCGATCGCTCTGACCGCAGCTCTTTAAAAAGACAGAATGCCTATGAGAGGAGTCTGAGCAATCAGCAGAGCAGCCCCAAACACATCAGCCATGGCCTGCCACCTCGAGGTCCTTCTAGAGAAGAAGACGCATCCCGCCACCGCCCTCGACAAATGGAGGCCCACCTAGCTATCAACGGTACGGCTAACCGGCAGAGCAAGTCGGAGTCGGATTTCTCTGATGGTGACAATGACAGCATCAACAGCACATCCAACTCCAACGACACCATCAACTGCAGTTCTGAATCTTCATCCAGAGACAGCCTGAGGGAACAGACACTCAGCAAACAGACGTACCACAAGGAGACTCGGAACAGCTGGGACTCGCCCGCCTTCAGCAACGACATCATTCGCAAGCGACACTACAGGATCGGTCTGAATCTCTTCAACAAGTACGTACTGACTAGATTCATAAACAAGCACAGAGTTCATTACAAAGTGTAAAAATCAGGATTCAGATATATTGTGTCAGGAATTAAAATTAAAAACATAGTTTTTTAATTCAGTTCAACAGCGTGGAAACATTCACGGTCAAGAAAGATTGGACACACTTGTTTTTTTCTGTTTTGTTTATTATAAGATATGTATTTACTTAAAACTGACCAAAGCAAAGTGATGCTGGAAAAACACTAAAAAGAATCAAACAAAAGAATTTCAGAAGGAACTTCGACTGTCCTGTAATGTGGAAAGACTTGGAGGACAGAAATCATTCATTGCACTTCAAACATGTGAAATATTCATCCAAGCAGGTTTCACACACAGTCAAGTGGTGTAGAGAAGGAAATTAAAAACCAATAAATCAATTTTATAAATCCTCAGAGCAAGTTTGGCTGGTTTGGAGGGGCTGCCAGGTCGGGCTCCTGGACCCCCTTCAGTCACTGAGTCATCCATGAACTCCTCTGTTTATTAAACTGTGAGGGCATCTGTCCATTAGCTGAAGCTGGTTGATGCAATAGGATAGTGACCCAGACACAACAGTAAATCTACTGGCTGGATAGACCCGAGGTGCTGCACCGGCACAAAGACTTCAGCTGATTAAAACACTGTAGTAGAACCCTAAAAGGATTTTCTGTTATTTTGAATGATGTTGTGTCATCAGTTTTACCGCCTCTTTAAAATAACCAAAAATCCATTTTAAGAAGTGGTGCAGGAACAAACATCAGCGTATTGATTACAATATTTATATCAGCATTTGGTTTCTGGTACAAGTGAGACTGGATCCCATTTTAATCCCCACTGACTCGTCTGAGTGCTTCCATTTAATCACACGTTGTGGATTTGGTTTCTCTCAGAGACGGTCAATAAGTTCCTTTTAATCATGTGTGATCTACGCCAGCTCCCTTCTCCCACTCCTTCCCAAGCCTCCCTCTTTCCTCAAACCCTGTCCCTCACCTCACACACCTGACCAGGACAGGAATGCATGATCATTGTGTCTTCAATACTTCCATTAGTTTTGTTTTTTTCTCTCTTTCTCATTATTCTGTTCTCTGTGTCACTAGGAAACCAGAAAAGGGCATCCAGTATCTGATAGAGCGAAACTTTGTTCCAGACACTCCTGTGGGAGTGGCCCACTTCCTGCTCCAGAGGAAAGGCTTGAGTAGGCAGATGATTGGCGAGTTCCTGGGAAACAGACAGAAACAGTTCAACCGAGATGTCCTTGAGTGAGTGACTCTATTTGGCATTGTTTCATATCCAGATGGATCATTTCAGGCTTTTGATTCAACCTATGGCTGTAAACAGAACTCTGTATATTCCTGCTGGGACATGAATACATGACACCATTTAGGTGCAGATATTCCTGGTCGCTTTCAGTTGAGTTCTGAGGACCATATTATGACTCAAGTTACATCCAGGAAATAGACAGAAATAGAATCCACTCAGGAAATGACTGAAACACTCAGATAAACATTCACTTCCTTTTTATCTTCCTCAATTTGTTTTAGCAAAAAGTTTCAAGTGGGAAAAATCTTCACAGCTACATAGAAATGCTTTGATGTTTGACACACGCATGCACACACACACACACACAAGTGTGTTTTGTTATCCTTATGGGGACCGTCCATTGACTTCCATTGATTTTAGTAACTAGATTTATACCTAACCCAAACCCTTTTACTAACCTTAACCATTACTGATCTATAACTAACCCTAAGACTAACTAAAACTCTATTCACACCATACCTATAAACCTAATCCCTAACCCTAAAAAGGGGAGTCCCCCTCATGGGGACCAGGCTTCGGTCCCCACAAGAACCCTCGGACCCCAGAAAGATAGTAAAAGTCAGGAAACGGGTCCTCAGGAGGTCAGAAATACAAGCCCACACACACACACACACACACACACACACAACAACTCTGACTACTTGTATCTGGGTGTTACAGTTCGGCTCAACGGGCCACAATAAAAATAAAAATAGTACAGAACACATTGTTAAGTGATTTAAGAGTTTTATAAACAATGGGTCCCTGTTTACCAGTGGTGGTCTGTGCATGTCCTGCATGTGGTGCACCATTTAAATCAGACCACCCCTCAGTAGCTGTACTAGCTGTTTGCTAGTACAGCTAGTACACCCTCTGTGATGTCCCTGTCAACTCAAAATCTGATTGGTTGAAGCAAACATTTCCTCTTGGGGGCCTGTGGAACTGATTGTGAAGGCCTCCAGGCAGAGTTCTAGGACTTTGATCCTGCCTGGCAACAAGTGATAGCTGAGATGGGATTGGACAAATACATAAATATCAAAATACATGAAGCAGCAGCCAGGGGAAAATTATAAAAGGAAGTGGACAGACTGTTAATGGACAAAATATAACTAACATCAGCCTGTGATTCAAATATTTTTTCTTGAAGGCCTTGATGGCCCGTCACGTTTAGTAGTCTATCAACAGTAGTGAAGAACCCTGTCCTGTGGCATGAGGTTTTTGGTCCTGGTGGACTGCAGCCTCCTGTCAGAGAGGAACAGAGTACACAGAAGGATCAGTTTGCAGTTCACCTCATGGGTCTGCAGGTATACAGGTCTTTGAGTGGGGGTCTTCTGTAGCTAATCACCTTCTAAGTAGAGCAAATGATGTGCTGCAGTGTGTCCTTGTCCTTAGCAGTGGCTGCAGTGTACCATGTGGTGATGGAGGAAGTGAACTTTATTTAAATAACACTGTCCTCTTTTTAAATAACAGACTTACATGAATGAGTCTTAAAGCCTTCGTCTACATCACAACTCACTGAGATTCAGCCGAGGAGACATTCAGACAGTATCAGGAACAGTTTAACATAAAAGACTTCATCAAGAAATATCTATAAATCTTAATGCACGTACTGAAACACTCAGACAGTCTTTTTGTCTGTAGAGGAAGAAGCATATTCATAAATCTAAGTAAAAATATTAAGATAATAACCGTTTTAAAATTAAAAGTTTGTAGATGTGCAGCATTAAATCCAGTAATTATATACAATCTGAGAATAATCAGTTAACAGTTAAACGTTTGAGTATTTTCTTAAAGTGTACATATTGATCATGTTTTGAATGTGACATATTTCAAACAGTTGTTAATATTACTGATTTCTCCTGCTGTTCTCCAGCTGTGTGGTGGATGAAATGGACTTCTCAGGAATGGAACTGGATGAAGGTCTCAGAAAATTCCAGGCACACATCAGAGTGCAAGGAGAAGCACAGAAGGTGGAGCGTCTGATAGAAGCCTACAGGTAAGAAATGTCTGTAAAACAAGAGACATGCCTTCATTTCCCATAACAGACACCTGAAGCGTTTCCACAGAAAGGAACATCAAAAGGCTTCAGTGTAAACAGGCTCATATATCATGATGTAATGTAGTTACAGCATTTATCTCTGCTTATCACCTTCATATCACGCCTGACCTGCCAGGTGTGTGGAAACAAGCATGCAGTCCAGGACCAGCCCTAAACTGCATGGAGCCCTAGGCAAAAAAATGATTGTGGCTCCCCCTACTGCCCACAACAGAAACAATGTAACTCAATAACTGGATTACATTGCAAAAAAACTCTATTTATATTAAAATGAACAATAGAGATTATAGATAGATATAGATAGATAGTTAATTATTACTTATTTTGCTCTTTACATGAGATGAACGGTGTGTCCAACAGTTTGTCCAAAAGAAAAAGGAGAATTTGGCGCCTCCTCCAGCAGAGGGCGCCCTAGGCAATTGCCTAGTCTGCCTATGCCCAGAACCGGCCCTGACGCAGTCTCTCTCGCCTCCAGATCTTTAAATCAAACGGCCGCTCTCTCCTAAAACACAACAAACTGGAGTTTCTAAAGATGAATGTGTTATTAACAGATAATCTTACTTTTAATGAGGCAAGAATCTTCCTTAGTTCCTAAGATGCTTGAGTGGTTTAAAAACAGCCCAAATAAATAAACACTGTGTTTCCTGCTTCACTGTGGTCCAGCATTTATGAAGTGAATTTACTCACTGACTAGACCACAAACTTTATCATTTATAAAACAAAATATTTTAAAACTCTCCCAGAACACCTGCAGCACATCTGTATAAGGTTGATGTTGAACTGTTAAAATTCAACTCAACAAATTAATATTTATTCCTTATCAACAACTTCTCTGAAACACGTTATCAATGATAAACAAATACTTCAGCTTGTTGTCCGAGAACTAGGCACAAAGCTAATAATTTTAGCATGTAGCTGAGCAGGGATTAGCATCGCTAAGTTGCTCCTGTGAGGTTGTTTTTGTTGGAGGATTTAGTGAGAATAAAAACTTTGCTGTTGATGTTTTTTATGCAGCAGTGTTATTAAGCTCAGTTATCGCACAGTTATAGTTTTATTGAGTATATTTTATACAATCTTATTTAGCATTCATAAGTGAACATGTTTTTAATTCATTTATTACATATTGAGGAACACAAAACAGGTCAAAATGGAAAAGAAATGTATTTAGCAGCTTCAGAGAAATATTATGACAATTAACTTATAATTATGGAACAGGAACTGAAATAAAACATATATTTAGTTAAAACCCTGCACAGCCCTGACTAGTTTGTTTAATTAATTCTGAGTGAGAATGACATTTTATGTGACAAAATGGTTATAAAATAGTTTCTTTCCACATCATCCGTCCTAATAACCACAAACTCAGGAATAATAACAATAAAGCAGCTCATGAATAATGGATCTCCTTTACTTGCTTTTAGCATTATTTCATAATAACATTATCCTCTAACACAGAGGTCCCACTAAAGTCACACTAATATTAAATTCTAGCATAAAATCAGAGCAGACACATTTAAACTAAAACTTTGTTTGACAAATCATTGAGAAAAGTGTAAAAACAACATCCCCCTGAGCTGCTGATAGATGATGTTCACAGTTCATTTGCTTTCTATGCAACCTTGACTAGAAAGGTGCTTTTTAAGCCTACAGAGAATTTGCTTCGATCGGCTCTGAGCAAGGACGTTTCAGCCTCAGTAAACACTGCAGTCCCTGTTTTACTGCTAGATAACAAGGACTGATCATCCTGCCTGAAACTCAGTCCTGATATGATCAGTAGAACTGACCTGTCTGATGCTGCTGGACATGTTGGTACCGGATCATTCCTACCTTCTGTTTTCACTGCATGAACACAGAGGATTACCAGGGTGCAAATGTATCCCAGAGAAGGACCCTGGTAGAAAGGTTGGACCTTTGATGATCACACTTCTGAACAACATCCATCAGAAATGTAGATCTGGAAGAACTGAGGAGGCAAAGTAGTGGTATATCTTCCCACCCCACCCTGCAGCTCAGACCTGTTAAACCAGAACTAACAGAAATGTGGGTGGTACCAGAGGAAATAAGTTCTGAGATAAAAAGGTTCTGGGTCTCATAGTGAAAGTGCACCAACAGTCCAAACATACATTCAACCTGACCTTATCTAAAGCTCATGTTTCTATGACAGGAGTATATTCCAGAGGAAAATCCATTAAAGAGGAGCTCACCCCCCTCTAAATGATCTTCCTGCCTTCTAACCAGAGGTGTCAGAAGTAGGAGTCGACAGTAAAAATCCTGCCATGTTTTTGGATTTGCCTGTATACAGTATCTAGAACAGGTGTTTTCACCAACTAGCTCATCTACCTGGTAAAGAAGCTGTGCTAAATGAATTCAGCTGGTTTAGTGATGGTTGGAACAGCTGCTGGACTGGATTTTGACTTTCGACTCCTACTTTTGACACCTCTGCTTCTAACTGCTTTTTTAAAAGATGCTGAAGAAGGCGTCACTTTAAGAGGCGGTCCTGAGCTGTGATTGACATGTAGCACTTCTCCAATTAGCTCCAGTGTGACTCTGCCGTGTTGTTGTTTTCAGAGTAGTTTATCGATTGATTGTTGTTAGCCACAATGCTAAAGCTATTGCTGTGTTGCTGATATGGGTCTGAGTAAATGTCTGAATAGAAATATAACGTCTATTAATTACATCCACACAATCACAGCAGTAAAATGAAGTCTTTGCCCTGATTTTACTGATATTAGTTTTTCTCTTTGTCGTAGTTTTCAGCCAGTTGCTCTAAATCACTCTGTGCAGCTCTTTGGTGAAAAGCTGAAGACAACAGGCCGGCAGGGGCGAGTGTGTCTGTCTAAGAGATGGTTTTATACTACAGGAGGCGTGTCTTAGAGACGATGCTGGTGATGTAGACATGTACCGCTGATTTGGAAATGCTTTCAGCCAATCACAACATTCAAATGTAATAACCACCTTTCAACCCTAAGAGGGCAGCACTAAGATGTTTTTAGGCCAAAAAGTGTAGAATTTAACAAGTTTACATGAAATTGTAAATAAATGCCCAGAAACTGATACGTTGCATTAAAGACCCACTAATACAGTTTATAAGCAGAATAAAACTGTTTTGAGGATGAGTTGTTCTTTAATGTAAAAGAAAAAAAAGGTCATAAACACCAAATAAAAACTCATTCCAGGAACCTTGTAAACAACCACATGACTGAACTGACTGTGTTCTCAGTTACAAACAATCCAACCCTGTAGAAGTCACTCATTGTTTTTACTACTATGATATGATGCATCACTGTATTACTATCAGTAAGTTATAATGGAACATCTTTTCATAAAATTGTCTAATCTTATCCAGACATCACCTGGATGTGACTTCTTACCTGCTCAGTCTTACCTGTTCACGCTTCTACTGACATCCACTCGATGTCGAAGGAACATCAACACTTATTAATGTCAGCTAGGTTTCATTCATGAGTCTAAATGTGCAAAGTGCAGCGTAACTTTGTGGCGTTGCAGCTAAACAGGACTGTTTCTTCAACAAAACAGTCCAACGTGTCCAAGTTTTGTCTCACGACTGAGAAAAACTCCTTTTTTGATTGAAAGTTCAACTTTCAGTAAAATTTTTCTGTTTTGCAGCCAACGCTACTGCATTTGCAATCCGGGTGTGGTGCGACAGTTCAGGAACCCAGACACGATCTTCATCCTCGCCTTTGCCATCATCCTCCTCAACACTGACATGTACAGTCCTAACGTCAAACCTGAAAGGAAAATGAAACTGGAGGACTTTGTCAAAAACCTTCGAGGTACTTTGTTCTCATTCCCTTCACTTCTTTCTTCTTAATGTTCTAAAATCTGTTTCCCAACACATTACTGAGCTTCTTCAGAGGTTAATACTCAAACTGAGCTTTAAATATGTGGTTTACTTTGATCAGCAAGCATGTCTAAAGAATATTTCATTTACTGTATCTGGTCTGGAAAAGCACTTAGTCACCAGGAACAGATTGTGTGAGCATTAGCAGAAGGTTGTATTGCATGACTAATTTCTCAGAGAGCCTGTAATTGAAGTGCAATATTAAATACAGGAGAAATACTTATGGTCTAAGACCACTGGAGGCCAGTTCTGCTTGCAGTCTGGGATCCGTGTGCTGCAAAACAGTTTTCAGGATAATTCAGGGATCATCTGCGTCTATTCATTTATAAATGAATCAATAATCTTTCTTGTTCTCTCCCTCGTCCTCTGACAGGAGTCGATGATGGCGAGGACATCCCCCGAGAGATGCTGGTGGGGATATATGAGCGGATTCGCAAGCGAGAGCTCAAAACTAATGAAGACCACGTTTCCCAGGTTCAGAAAGTGGAAAAACTGATAGTTGGAAAAAAGCCAGTAAGTTTGAGTTTGTCCTTGAGCTGCTGCATGTGGAGTGTGACCGCTTTCATCATGCCTTCCTTTCAAGAGCTGAAAAGAGCTGCAGTATTCAGAACCAAATCATCCAGCGTACCTCGGAGCAGGCACAGAGAGTTCTGGATTATTCATGGAAAACTTTCCCAGAAAATGAACTGAAATGAAAGCGGGTTTTTACTGTGTGATTCATCAGGTTTTCAGGGCCTGAAACCTTCGTGAAGGACTGGGATAAATGTTTCTACCTGAGTGTCAAACAGAAAAAGGTTCTAATGTTCCATAATAACATATCAGAAAGACTTTGTTCTGTTTATTTAAAGATTTAAACATTTCTTTAACTAACTGTTTTTGTTTGGAACAAAAATCCTCGTCTTTATTAATGTTGATGCAAAACTGAAACTTAAACCTGGTTCATGTGTCTTTAGAATCCTTATCTGTGTTGTGTTTAATCTTTTATAACTGAATGGTATGAACAGGTGTGTTAAAGTGTCTCTTGTTGTGTTTGTTTTTGGACAGATCGGCACGTTACATCAGGGTCTCGGCTGTGTGAGTATCTCTCTGTTCCATTTCAGACATCAGATGAAACATGTTGTTAGTATGTTTGAGAGACGGTGACATGTGTGCAGGTGCTGTCGCTGCCCCATCGGAGACTGGTTTGTTACTGCAGACTTTTTGAAGTACCTGACCCCAACAAACCACAGAAGTTGGGTCTCCACCAAAGAGAGATCTTCCTCTTCAATGACCTGCTTGTGGTACGGCAGACATGATGTTTCAGAGCACAGAGAAAAGACTCGAGCTTTATGAATCTAAATTACTGTGCATGCTGTATTCTTTCCTCAGGTTACCAAAATCTTTCAGAAGAAGAAGAACTCTGTGACATACAGTTTTCGGCAGTCCTTTTCACTTTATGGCATGCAAGTACTGTTATTTGAGAATCAGTGTAAGTACAATTTGTTTTTAAGTTTCATCCTCGTGTCCCAGAACTCTGAGTTATTTATGAATATGACTGATTATTTTGTGCATAAACAACAGATAATGTTTAATCTGTATTCTGTAAAAACCTGGATTTAGATCTCTGCTTCTATTATGGTTTAGATTATCCCAATGGAGTCCGCCTGACTTCAGCCATTCCTGGAGCAGACATCAAAGTCTTGATCAACTTCAACGCCCCCAATCCTCAGGACCGCAAAAAGTTTACAGATGATTTACGAGAATCTATTGCTGAAGTTCAAGAGATGGAGAAGTACCGGATTGAATGTAAGGAGAACTTTTCTTCCATTTTTAGTCAACACGTTCCATCACTGAAACATTTAGATGGTTTCAGGTCTGATGCTACATGAGACGGTACATCTGTTAATGTTGTATCTGTATTCCTGCAGCTGAGCTGGAGAAACAGAAGGGCGTGGTGAGGCCGACCATGTCCCAGTGTTCAGGATCAAAGAAGGAAACAGGAAACGGGAACCTGAGTCGGGTGAGCCTTGACGACAGCTACGCAATCGGTGAAGGTCTGAAGAGGAGCGCCCTCAGCAGCTCCTTACGGGACCTCTCAGATGCAGGTAAACCACAAACAGCAGCTCTCTCTGCTGTAATGTCTGTCAACCACTCAGACAACATGGCTGTTCACAGTTAACTATCTGTACCTGGTCTAACATGGATGGTAGCCATAGCAACTGGTCTGCGAGCAAACCGTCTCAGAGCCAGTGAAGGCATGAGATTGAGATGAGTGTGTTTGCCTGTGGGCTCAGGCGTCATTTCACAGATAAACCTTCATCACACGCAGAGGACGGAGCTTCAGCATGTAGGTCACTCTGATCAATCTGAGCATCTTATCAGTAAGACCAATTAATGTTGTGCTGTCAATTCAAGCAGTGTGTAAACAGGAAGTGGCTCACCACACACAAACACACTGGACCACTTGTTTGTCCTTGTAAACAAGCAAAAAACAATTAAGTGAGTATTTAGTTGTTTTTAGTGCCGGGAACAGTTACAGTCCCTTACAGACTACCACACAACCAGTCTACACCAGAGACTGGAAGTTCTGTGGTCTCAACAAACTCTATATTAGATAGCTAACAACATGGAGTTTAGCCTGGGGACAGACTCAGGGTTGGAATAAAAACTGGTTTCACATCTGGTCATGCAGGAATCAGTTTCACAGATACAGCTGGTTATTCTTGATGCCTGTCTCTAATGACTTGTTGGTTCTTCAGAGTCGTCATATACAGTCTATATGCTGTTAGGAAGTTCTCCTGCCAGCAGTGATGTGTTACTGTGTAGACACCTAATAAATCACCCTGTCCCTGGGTGAGACGCTGACAGTAGAGTCTTCTCTGTCTCTTAGTGCTTCTTTGCTTCTCCCTGTGACAGTCAGCTGCTTGCTAGTCTTGTGCCACCTTAGGGTGTTAACATCTTCCCTTAGTGGACAGAAGGGAAATGTGCACCTCATTTTAACCAGGCGTGTCTAATCTGTCATGTCACATGTTCTGGGCAGGCAAGCGTGGGAGACGCAGCAGTGCAGGATCACTAGACAGCAATTTGGAAGTAAGTAGGAAGAACCGGCTACTGAGCTGTCTTCTACCTTTCTGTTGCTCACTCTGAAAATGTAGTTTTTTTTTCTTTTCTTGGTTTTCTGTAGTATTTTCCCTGTTTGATGGTCTGAATGTCGTGCATGCTGTTAGCTGAACAGAGGTGGTGCTGTCAGTTGTGTCCCATCTGATGCATGGCACAACTAACTGTTCTGCGATTCCAGCCCGACGCAGTGCAGTTCTGTTGGACCTTTACATACATGTTAGATTAACCTCGCTGTGTTCTGTGAGTTGCATGCCTTCACAGTTAAAAGTGACCAACTTGCTGCTTTTTATCCAACTTTTACAAAAAGCTTTTACTCACTTTTAATGTAATAAATACATTCACATTTTTCTTAGATATTTCATGATTTTGCTCATTTTCTCTTCGTCTTTAGGGTTAATATTGTAATATTTCCTCCACTGTGTTTATCTGATGTATTTAGTTAAATGTTACCTGATAAATGTCCATGTGAAAACTTTGGAGATCATCAGCAGAAAGGGTTAGTCTTTAACGGGGTTTTCATTTCTAGGAGTTAAAGTATGAAACATTACATGACAG
This sequence comes from Pachypanchax playfairii, assembly GCA_006937955.1. Taxonomy (NCBI): domain Eukaryota; kingdom Metazoa; phylum Chordata; class Actinopteri; order Cyprinodontiformes; family Aplocheilidae; genus Pachypanchax; species Pachypanchax playfairii. Next base: position 3,240,678 of record SSNP01000003.1, read on the forward strand.
GTGGAGGTATGAATTCATACTCAGTCTGTTTTTTAATAAATAAGCAGAAATAAAAAGATCCCTTCTTGTAAATGACACAGTATTTATACAGATTATTTTCAGTACTGATAACGATATGTGTGGGTATTTAACATGTAGTTAATCAAACTACTAAAAGACTGTGAACGAGAGGAGGAACAGTGAAGCTGAAACCATCTTTATAAAACAAGATGATTTTAGATTTTCTGACCGCAAACTGACACCAGTTGAATCAGAATATTTTGGATGCAGTGATTTTACCAACCTCTTAGTGATGAAACATAAAGGATTATATTGTGTGTGAGAGTCGGGTCATTGTGATCTGCTGCTGCATGTTCTGCATGGCTTTAAAGGAGAGCTTTGCTTCGTATTCGTCTTGTTATTCTGTGTTGTGCTCATAAAGCAGCATGAACCATTTCTACTTCTGTTTAGGTTCTTTTGTGAAAAACATTTAAAAACACTTTCAGGAACATTAGTCTTCAAACGAAACCTGTCTGGTAACTGCAGATGTGTGTGCAGCTGTTTAGACACACAACATTGAATTAACAATTCAACCCAATCGACTGGTTCCTTAGATAAGAAATGTTTTTTTTTATTAATTGGTTGATTTTTTTTTCTGTAAAGTGCCTTAAAATGACTTTGGAATGAACTGGCGCTTTATAAATAAATAAACTTAAACTTGAACATTCAGGATGGAGATGTAGATACAACCAGAGACCTGCAGCGGGACCAGCTGTTAGAGACTGAAGTCTGAGAAGCTGTTGAAACTCCTTCATATTAAACCACATGTTAGCATGAAACAGGGCAGGATTTAGGAGGACGTGGGTGCCTGGAATAGAACTACATTATGTTCACATCACAGTTTCTACACACAACAGAACTGTTTTCTGCACAGAATCAAAAACTTTCAGCGTAATATCTGAAGTCTGATCCCAAAACATCTGCAGGCCGACCTCCTAACAGTATGAGACATCATCTTTTAGTCGGTGCTTACATGAATGAAATCAGTTTAATGGAAACGCTGAAATGCAGAATAACAGCCAGTCATAAAGAGGCACCGCAGCAGTCTGAACACTTCATCTTCATGAAGCAGGTTACAGCAAGTTCAGATTTCATTAACATAAACTGCTAAATACTGAGACATTATATAAACCTATCTGAGAAATGTTGAACAGACGTTACATCTTTAAACAAGAACATAAAGTAACTTGGTCATACCTGCACAAAGTCTGAGTTTTAAAACTGACCCATAAGAATCTGAACAAATGTAACGAAACAGAAGATCAGAGAAAACAGATCAACAGGAAGTTCTAAAAACCCAAAATATTTCACTAACAATCCCTGATAGGCCCCTCCCACTCATCTACTGAATCAGTTCTAAAAGTTCTTTGGGCCTTTGCACTCCCAGAGACACGGTTTTTAGGGTTAAAACATTTACCTGTGGTTCATCACACCTGAATATTTTATCAATGCACACGGTAGAAATACATCCAGAAAATCACAGATTTGATAAAACTACTAGTATTCTAATGTTTGTTATATATTGAGTGTAAATTGGAGGAATGAAACCAGCACTGGTGGAAGGACATCAGGGTCCTCATGTCAATGTCCATGTCCATGTTCATGGGGACTGAGAAAACTTGTGTAGTTTTACTGGGCTCATGCATAGTTCATGACGGCATCATGCTGCGGGGAGATCCAGGTCACCAGTACAAGGACCAGGACATGGTGCGACTGTAGGTGTAGAACATATGGGTGGTGGTTGGGGGGGGCACAGGAGAGACCAGGATCCAGTCTCATTCTGATACGTTGCACAGGGTCCAGCAGGTTGTCATCCCGTGTGAAGGTCAGGAGGAACTTGTTTACTCAACACTCATTTGCATATACTGTATGTGCAGTTATTTGTTCTACATTAACGGGATCTCCAAATTTTACTTCTTTAAAAATCGACTTGTTTTATTCAACTTGTAAAATCTAAGAAGTTATTTTGGGTCATTTCTGTATTTCAAAATAAAACAATTACATGAGAATTCAGTTAGTGATTCTGTAGTTTTTAAGGTTTGCATTAATCTGCTGTGTAATATTAGATAGAAGAGTTCAGTTGGACAGTGTGTCTCGTCTTTATTTCTGTGATCTGAGTCTCTTTTGTCCCTGCAGGGCTCCATCATTAGCAGTCCTCACATGAGACGGAGACCCCCCTCCAGCCGGGACTGCCCATCCCGCCACAGCGGCCAATCCCTGCCCAGCTCCTCCTCCTTGCTCGGATCGTTGTTTGGCACCAGGCGGATGAAGTCCCCCAGCCCCACCCCGCAGACCCCTCACCCAACTCTAATCTCTCACACCCCTCACCCAGCCAACCTGCACCACACGGCCCGTGTGGAGACAGACACGCCCGTCCCCATGCACCCACACCACGCCCAGTTCTGCCACATGCCCCAGAACCCCCCGCCTTACCACCACCACCACCACTACCACCCACCACCACACCTGCAGCACCCCCCACACCAGTACCACCTGCCGCCATCGCAGCAACAGCCCTACCCCCCTCACCCTCACCCACAGCATGGTCATGGAGGCCATGCGCCACACTCCTCTCACTCTGCTCACGGCCCCCACCTCCATGGCCCAGCACCGCCTCCACCTCAGGGCCCCAGCAGCACCAAGCCCAAGCACAGCGGCATCAGTACAGTAGTGTGAGGGGTGGAAGGGGGGGGCACAGCAGCTTCTCCAGGCCTTCTGACTCAACCTTAATGCTTCCTCCGAGGCTCTCGGTTGACACGATGCTCGAAATGTGTCTCTGGTCTGAGGACATGAAGCCAGACATGATCCCGTCCTTTATTCACCGCCGTGTTTCTGGTCACTCTTCTCATCTCATTTAACCCATTAATCATGTCTGCCCGTTTCCAGGGCAACAAACAACATAGCAAGAGCATGCACAATGACCACAACTACTGTTTCACTCCAGTAAATACAAGGAACATGATCAAATATTGTTAAAGTATTTTAGAGAAGTAAATAGTGATGCAGACTGAAGAGTCTAATGTGAACACACACAGTCAGCCTCAGTAGTAGCTGATTATTTAATGTAGCAGTAGCTCACAGTACACTGTGATATCTTTGGTAGCAGTTATAAATGTGCCAATTACTGAAAGCATTTATTAATTTATTAAAAATGCTTAATGTCTATTGTGCATAATATTTTGTAAAATAATAGTGTCAGCTGTTACTGATTATTATTACCAAACTACTGTCTCATTAGTTAAACTCTTGTACTCTTACAGGGGGAGCGTAGCAACAACACTAGACCAAGCTGTTACTAGTTAGTCAGACATGAACAGGTTACTGATGGAAGTGTTGCCTTTGAGTCCCGGCTTGGTGCACACCTTCCTGTCCACACGCAGCCCTCTGCCTGTGTTGGGAATCATCTCCTCTGCTATAGGAAACAGAAGCTACAGCAGCGACGGAGCAAACAGCTGCTGCTCGGTACCGACAGTCGCCTGCACGGCTTTTATTTTACTTTCTGATTTGTTTCATGTGACTGCGCAACTTGCTGGGATCCTTAATGTCCCTTTAGCTGCAGAAGGTGGAAGCTCGAGCTGTTTTCAGAATGAGACTGCGGGAGTCTGAGCTGTGGGACGGCAGACACTCTCAGCTGAGCGCAGATGATCCATCTTCAGTTTCACGCGTCGTGCCGGACTGTCTGTCTCCTCCCTGTGGAGCTGCAGGGACGCCACGGTGCAGAAATCAGTTATCATTGTGCACCTTGAAGCTTTTCTCACCACAAGAAGCAGTTTTATATCAATAATTTGACTGACATATTGTGGGGTAGCAGAAACCTCCTGTCTGTGTCTGTGGTGTGTGCTGAGTGAAGGCAGGGGACCGATGTGCTCCCACATGTTGGAGGTGATGGAAGCAGCACTTGTTCTCTTTTAATTTATATCAATGGAGGAAGTTAGTTTTATCTACTTTAAGACCACGAGATGTGTTTTTTAATATGTGCAATATGTATTTCCTTTTTATTTTTTTGTCAATGAACAGCTGCAGTCTGATGTTTGTTCTGTTGGTTTCATTCTGTCTGTCCCTCGTGTCATCGTCCTCCTGTCCTCAGTGTTTTAGTGACCTGAGTAGCCACATGGATTCAAAGGTTCTGGACCCTCCACACTGATACACAATACAATGCAAATGATTGTATGTCACAGTTTAGGGTAGATTTTCAGTTAATCTCAGTGTAGCAGTTAACAGTTAGGTTTGATGTGGTTCTCTTGCTTTGATAGAAGAGAACTGGACTTCAGAACCACCTTCTGTTTATCTAGTTCAGACTACGGAGTATCACCTGTATCCTGCCACATCAGCAAAGGGAACTTCCTGGTCACCTCTACATGGAGGTGTACTCCCCTCTGGGAGGAGACCCCCAGGCAGACCCAGATCAACTCTGGCATGGAAACATTTGGGGAGAATCACTGGGGTGAGAGATGTCTGGGTTTCTGTCCTGAACCTGCAATCTGACGTTAGAGAAGCTGACAAAGATGGATGGTAATAAAGTTAAATACTTGGGTTATTATTACATACCAACCTTTTCAATCATTTAAATCACTAATAAACCATTTGGTAAATAACTTCAGGTCTGAGTAGGTTTAAACCCTTCAGTCACAGTCTTCATGCTTTTTTATTTAAATTGTGCTGATGTGAAACGTGCAGAAGCCTGAACACAGAGACAATTCCTGTTTCCAACAGCGAGTCGATCCCAGACCAAAAATAACCTGCTGACGCCCAAAATATTTCTAACAGAAATCAAGAAAAAACTGTTAGCTGACAACAAGAAGTCAGTGATGGAAATGAGTTTCTGTCAGTCACTAAACAGACTGGAGTGTCTCACCTGGTCTTTATGACAGAGACTGTCCTCTTCACCCGACACATTTCTATGCAATAAAACACTGAAAACAAGCAGGTGCTGTCTTGCACAGCTAAGGGCGAGTGATCATTAATCCTGTGGTTCATCACTTGGTCAGCAACTTCCTGTAGAAAACCCAGAAGAAGAAAACCCTCGCCATACGAGATGCAGAAATAAACAACTATCTGTAGATCCTTGTGAGCACAGACTTCAGAATTTAGTGATCAGCTGCTTCCAAAATACATTTCTATGTTACAGTCATGGTGTGTTTAACACGTTATACTCTGAGATCATTTATTTAGGATATAACGTTTATCTGCTGAGTGCTACTCTTTCCTTTATATTCAGTCAGTTTGCAAAGATCTGAATTGGGAGCAGATTAAAGCAGCCAACCACAGAGTTCTTCTGGATTTATATAAAACACAGCAGCTTATAAAACATTCATTTTGTTACATCTTGGTTTTATTTCAACAGTGTTGGAGTCACAGCTTCCTGGTCCAGATTCCATGTGAGGTGCTCTGTTGCGTGCCATTGATGCCTACTGTTTGTGTTCTCTCTTCCTTTTGGTTTTTACTGTTTTCTATCAAGCAGCACGCTTGAATCGACCCGTTCACCACATCACTTTGATTTCCTGATGTCTCTCAGTGTTGCTTGTTTACATTTAGAGGAGTTCTGCTGTGGTTAGCGTATCTTTTCTTCTTAAAGGTTATTGTTCTCTGACCAGCATCTCTGTTTGCGTTGCACAGTGTAACAACATGGCAGCACACCGCGGTGCGTTTTGCAGTATAATGAGTGTAAATAGAAAATCCTGCGAGAGAAATTTAATGAAGTAAAGCAGGTTGGAAGCTGGTGATATATTTTCAGGGTGGAAATTAAAGAATGATACAAATATGTAAATAGTCTGTAAATTATTATTCTTATTATTAGTTATAATATTATCACTACTCAGTGTCTAAATTGCATTCCCGCTCTCCCTAATATTCACATAATCATAGAATAATTTTTTTCAGCCTCTGACATGACTGAATTATCGTAGGACGTGGACACAAATACTGGTTAACCGCGGTTAACACGCCTCTGACTGACGTGCTCCTGGTTTCTCACTCACAGCTCACTTTTAAAGTCCAGCAGAACGGAGGAGTGCTCTTTTTTATTATGCATTCTGTTTTTAAGTAGACAAAACCCTGTTGATGTAAAACTAGTACTGTGACAATGTTGAGAACTCAAAATAAAATGATCCACTGTAAAAGCTCAGCTGCCTCCAGTATGTGTGAGTCTTTGTGTCAGGTGAACGACACTCTCTTCAGGTCTGAGTTGCTGCGTGATCCAGAGTTCAGCAGGTAAGAAGCAGTGGATTTAGATCTTCTACCGTCGTGTCATAGTTAATGTTAGATTATGACGTTTTGGCTCAGAGGATGATAATCAGGTTGTATTAATTGAGCTAAAGAACTCAACAAGCTGCAGCTTCATTCAGAAAACATGTCGGGAGACACGAGTGTTACAACAAGCTTGTAGCATGTTGTCTGCATGCGTGCGTGCGTGCGTGCGCGCCCCAGAACACAGTGATGGCTCTTTAGACCCTCAGAAGAAGTTAGAGTTGTTCAGCTTTTAGGTGAGACTTCAGGATGAAATGATAAAGAATCAGAAATGGTTTGTAATTGTAAAGACGCTTCACTCAGGTCCTACGACCCCCAAAGTTCTTCACACTACAGTTTGCCATTCACACACACACTCACATGTTTGGTGGTGATAAACTACACGCATGTTGTCCCACAGCTGTCCTGAAACACACTGACAAACCTAAAATGCTCTAAATTTGTGAATGCACATGTTAAACTGTTCAATGTTTCAGATCTTTTTATACAACTTGTTCTCTAATAATAAATTCACATCAGCTGTTTGATCCATGAACCAGTCAGAGTTGGCATTTAAACAATCTCATCATGTTGTTCACGTCATGTGACCAAGACCAACCTAACAGCTGATCAACACCTCGACATCAAGATGCTTCAAACAGGAAGTTCTCAGATGGAAGTGACTACTGAGCTCAGAGTGTCATCAGCAGGTTCAACAGAGAGACTGGAAGAGTCACAGAAAGACATAGAAGTGGACGTCCTTTGTCCATGTCCCACACTGATGATGCTCCATGGTGGAACCAGATGATGAAGGACATTCAACTCCAGGAACATTTAAGGAGCTTAGAGGAACCAAGTGTCACGTAAGACCATTAGAAACTGTTTACATCAGTGTGGTCTGTGTGTTAGACCACCTGCAGGGTACTTGAACACACCACCTGGTACAGGTGTCATCAGATTCATGTTGTGTAATGTCAGATCGAAGCATTGAACCCATTCAGTACCACAACCAGAACTTTACAGAGTTTTAACAGTCTTTATTAAGAATGAACTCAAGCAGGAATCCATCAGCAACAGGCACCGAGTGGACAGGGCAGCGTCTGTGTGGTCAGAAGAGAAGGTGAGTGCTGGGCAGTAAATAATCAAGAACTTCTGTGTAAACCTCTTGCTTTGTTTTACAGGCTGGAAGACCAGAGGTGACAATGTCTCAGGGGAAGACATCATGAGCTGAGGAACGATCCATGATGGAAACTCTGTAGCATACTGAGGCTGAGCTAAGATAGGTATCAGGTAAGTAACCACACTCAACTCCAGGCTCGGCCTACATAGGTAAGTTTTCAGAGTGTCAGGAAAGTGAACACCAGATGAACTCCCTCTAGTGACACTACAGAGAGATAGCAAGGGTTTTAAAAGTTAAATCTGTGAATATGTTTGTAATCTTACCGAAGTTTGATCCTCTCCTTCTCTGCTTTGCTTCCTCTCTCTCTAGCAACACCACTTCATTTTAGAGTGAAAGTTGTGGAGGGAGGTGGAGGGGAGGGGAGGGGAGGGGGATGATTGTGCTCTCACGCTCTCTAACTGCTGCAGTAGATGGTCTAATGAGCTGTACGGAGATTGTTTAATTAAAGAGGCCCTTCCATTAAAACAGTTTTTCTGAGGTTTCTGTTGAATATTTTAGCTCCACAGGTGTTCTTACCTTCATAGTGGGTGTGAAAACAGGTCAACAACTTCTCTTTCAGTTTTAATCACTCAAACTACGCAGGTGGCGATAACACCCGAGTTCGAATGGCCTGTACTTGTTTCATCACAACTCCTGTGTTCGTTTGTATTCTGCAGCTCCTGCAGTTGAAACCACGCCTAGCATGCTGCTGGCTAAAAGCTGTTAGCATAAAACGTATCAAAAAGGAAGACACGACGTCTGACGTTGCCATGTGCAGCAGAGCAGGAAACAGTATACCTTGCTCTCATAGGCTAGAGGTAGCCTATGAGAGCAAGTCCAGGTCCCTCCATTAGAGGTACCCCAGCTGGTGGAGACTGGGGTACCTCTAATGGAGGGACCTGGACTTTCTCCAGACCTGAATCCCATAAAAAACCTCTAGGATTAGCTGAGTCTCCACATGGAGACTCGTAACTCTGAACCCCAGAAGGACCTAAGGACCTTCAAGAAGAGTATGATGTCACACCTCGGCAGACAATAAGTCAACTTGTGAACATCATCAAGCTGTAATTGATGCTGAAGGTCACATGACACATTATTTAGACATTTTAAACAAATTTTACCTGAAAGACAAATACCTTTAACTTTAGTGAGTAGTGTATATTTGATTATCATGCCATGTCAGTCTGTCTATAATTCCATTATTAATATTAAAAGGTTATTTATTTGTTTGTTTATTTTTAGCTTTGTGAGCCTGGTGATCAATAAATCAACCATTAGCTCTAAACTCCAAACATTCAGTATCTGTGTAGATGAATTCCCCTTTGCGACCTCCTCCATGCCTGCAGAGCCACACCCACATCATGGCAGCATGTGTGTGACTCTCTTTTCATTCCACTGAACTGACCTTCAGGTCTAAGCTCGATGGAGTTCCTACATTGACAGAAACATGACTAATGACTGTTCTGGTCAGGTATACAGTCCTGTGGGACTCTGACATGTTCATGTTTTCATCAACACCTTTGAGACCAACAGAGATACTGAAGTTTTTGTTGTTATCAGTGTGAACAAAGTTCTCTAGAAACAGTCGCTGCATATGAAGGTCAGCAGTCTGGAGCCCAACCAGCAAGCCCTCGCTGCCTGCCTGACTGTGCCAGGTGGTCTGAGTGACAATGTGCCCTGTTTGCGTGTCTGGCCCTTGAGGTTGGAGCTAAAAATAGTTCCCAGCTTTGAGGGTCACATCCAGTGTCAGTAGGATGACGTCATGACACAGGCGGGAGGGACCGCATGGGGTGCTTCATTTCCTCAGAAAGAGCAGCAGGGAGTGTTTTTAATATTTTAAACACACTTCAATTCAAAAACACAACCAGTAGCCAACCTACATTCTGTTTGATTCTTTTACAGCTGGGTATCTTCGATGATGGCTGTGAAAGGTCTTATAATAAAATAATAAAGTCATTCGTTTGTTATTTCTGCCTGCCCAGCTGGGTAGATTTGTTATTTACATCTGCCATCAAGTGGTCAGTTCTAGTAAACGTTGTAGTTTATTCCATTGAACGCACCATGAGCTTTATTCGCAATTAGTACAATCTCGAATATGCTTTAAAACTTAACACTAAACAATTATACTTCAACATTTAGATCAGAAGAATTAGGTATGGCTAAATTTAAGCTAAAAATGACACGTGGTTCAAGGGCTTTCTCTTAAATTGATGCAGAATCAGAACATGAAACGACATAAAATGTGACATTTACGTAAATACAGTTTAGTGTTAAATAAGAGTCAGAAACAGAAGAAACGACGTAACGAAACCCTTATAATCTGGGGTTTGTTTTTTGTGTGAAATTACTTTTTACACCGGACCGCGAACGCATCTCAATTCAAAACCTTACGTCATCAACACGCGTCAGAAACGGGTGAAAGGTTTTCTGGCGACGTTTGGACTACAGGAAGAGTTTTTGTCAAAACAGAGATGAATGTAAACAGGGTTCTTGCTGTCGGAACCAGGACGCTGGTCTCAGGTTCGAGGCACGTGCGCGAAGGAGCGTTTCATCTCCTGCAGCGAAGGTGCCTCCAAACTCAAACCAGAAAACTCGCCTACGCCAAAGACCTGTTCCTCGGGCAGGTCAATAAGGTAACCGAACATGTTCTGTGTGAAATAGTTTCTGCTCAACAAAGTCCCGAAACCCTGACACGTCTCTAAATGAGTCGTTCAACTAGAAACTTCGTGACGCTTGTGTGATTATGAGGTCATGCGTTTTTATTTTACTAAATAAACTTACCTCAACAAAGCTATTGAATCAGTCCCAGTGTCCTGGTCTGATATGAAGATAGTCCCAGGACACAGAACTGTACACTCCACATGTTCTGTTTAGAGGAAACTATCATGTCTGCATGTTGTAGAAGTGGGTCGGTGGGTCAGGACAGTCCTGGCAGACTTTAACGAGCTGCTGCCTGAGATTGACAGGAAACGAGCTGAGTGAGAGAGGATTGTCAAAGTCCTTCATGCTGGAACATCAGTCCAGTCCACTGAAACACTTCAGGGATTATGATCATCATCAGTAGTTTTATTGTGGGCCTGTATCTGCGAGTGTCCCTCGTCCTCCTTCCATGACTCCTCTGGGTGTGAGACACCCAAATCAGAAGAAAAAGTATTTCAAAAATAATATTTCCAGAAGAAAAAACTAGTAAGAAATACTAAAAAAGAATAGAAAATGCTAGTAATGTCACAGAGCTACTCCAACAAGCTGCCACCATGTGTAGCGCTATACTGGAACTATGATGGACTGTTCTCTGGTAGACCTGGTGGGTCCAGGCTGGTTCTTTCTGTTTGTCACGTGTCCAGAGACAAGTAACGTTGGTCCAGTCTTCATCTACCTTCATCTAGCTGCTTCATAATTCTGTTAGTAGTTACCAAAACTAAAACCCAGTAGACATTTGAGGCCCTTGTGTGGATCACTGAGGCTTTAAACGTTAAAATCCACCTGCATGAAACTGGTTTACAACCAACAGTCTGCCGTTCATTCTGTCAGTCTCCAAAACATGAAATAAACCTTCAAATGAAGTTAAAAGAGACTCTGGCCTGTTGGAGTCGATTATTTCCTCTCAGAAGTTTCCTTTTTTGTCCTCCAGGCCGAGGTCTTCCCTTATCCAGAAATCAGAACCGAAGAGCTGCAGGAGATCAAGCAGTTTGTTGCACCAGTGGAGAAATTCTTCAGTGAAGAAGGTGAGATGTGAGATCTGGAGGTCTCCTCTGATTTATCCCATCTGTTAAGGCTTATTTGGATGTTTTTATGTTTTAGTTGACTCTGCAAAAATTGATCAGGAAGCCAGAATCCCTCCAGAGACTCTGAACGGCCTGAAGGAGCTCGGCCTGTTTGGAATCATGATCCCTGAGGACTACGGTGAGAATCAAACACCGGGGAAGTCCCGCCTGTGTTTATTAACATGTTTCAGACTAACCGGCTGCCGTGAGATACGTTCACCTCCATCCAATCACAAGCTGTGTAAACAGGAAGGCACATGTTGAGTTTCGAGTGTAGAAAAATGTTCTGACGTTCTCTGTGTTTGTCCTTTAAACTCAGGGGGTCTTGGACTGTCTAACACCATGTACGCACGACTGAATGAGATCATCGCGTTGGATGGCTCGATAGCTGTGACTCTAGCTGCACATCAAGCCATAGGACTGAAGGTGACACGCCGTCTTGTGTTCTGTTTAGTCTGTGGAGACTTGTTTACCGACTCTGATGGAGGATTCTGGTGATGTTCTGAGATCTGTGGGTTTTTTTTAGGGGATTCTGCTGGCTGGGAATGAAGCTCAGAAGAAGAAGTATCTGCCCAAACTGGCCACAGGCGAGCACATCGCTGCTTTCTGTCTCACAGAGGCTGGAAGGTACACAAACTGAGTCTCGGTTCCACACGTGAGCCACTTTATACAGTTCTAATAAACATACAGATGCAGACAGGTTTGTTGGAACTCTTACAGCTGATTGAAATATATAATTTATATTTTCTACAGTGGGGCAAAAAAGTATTTAGTCAGCCACCAATTGTGTAAGTTCTCCCACTTAAAAAGATCAGAGAGGCCTGTAATTTTCATCATAGGTATACCTCAACTATGAGAGACAAAATGAGGAAAAAAAAATCCAGAAAATCACATTGTCTGATTTTTAAAGAATTTATTTGCAAATTAGGGTGGAAAATAAGTATTTGGTCAATAACAAAAGTTAATCTCAATACTTTGTTATATAGCCTTTGTTGGCAATGACAGAGGTCAAACGTTTTCTGTAAGTCTTCACAAGGTTTTCACACACTGTTGCTGGTATTTTGGCCCATTCCTCCATGCAGATCTCCTCTAGAGCAGTGATGTTTTGGGGCTGACGCTGGGCAACACGGACTTTCAACTCCCTCCAGAGATTTTCTATGGGGTTGAGATCTGGAGACTGGCTAGGCCACTCCAGGACCTTGAAATGCTTCTTACGAAGCCACTCCTTCGTTGCCCGGGCGGTGTGTTTGGGATCATTGTCATGCTGAAAGACCCAGCCACGTCTCATTTTCAATGCCCTTGCTGATGGAAGGAGGTTTTCACTCAAAATCTTACGATACATGGCCCCATTCATTCTTTCCTTTACACGGATCAGTCGTCCTGGTCCCCTTGCAGAAAAACAGCCCCAAAGCATGATGTTTCCACCCCCATGCTTTACAGTAGGTATGGTGTTCTTTGGATCCAACTCAGCATTCTTTCCCCTCCAAACACGACAAGTTGAGTTTCTACCAAAAAGTTCTATTTTGGTTTCATCTGACCATATGATGTTCTCCCAATCCTCTTCTGGATCATCCAAATGCTCTCTAGCAAACCGCAGACGGGCCTGGACGTGTCCTGGCTTCAGCAGGGGGACACGTCTGGCACTGCAGGATTTGAGTACCTGGCGGCGTAGTGTGTTACTGATGGTAGCCTTTGTTACTTTGGTCCCAGCTCTCTGCAGGTCATTCACTAGGTCCCTCCGTGTGGTTCTGGGATTTTTGCTCACCGTTCTTGTGATCATTTTGACCCCACGGGGTGAGATCTTGCGTGGAGCCCCAGATCGAGGGAGATTATCAGTGGTCTTGTATGTCTTCCATTTTCTAATAATTGCTCCCACAGTTGATTTCTTCACACCAAGCTTCTTACCTATTGCAGATTCAGTCTTCCCAGCCTGGTGAAGGTCTACAATTTTGTTTCTGGTGTCCTTTGACAGCTCTTTGGTCTTGGCCATAGTGGAGTTTGGAGCGTGACTGTTTGAGGTTGTGGACAGGTGTATTTTATACTGATAACGAGTTCACACAGGTGCCATTAATACAGGTAATGAGTGGAGGACCGAGGAGCCTCTTACAGAAGTTACAGGTCTGTGAAAGCCAGAAATCTTACTTGTTTGTAGGTGACCAAATACTTATTTTCCACCATAATTTGCAAATAAATTATTTAAAAATCAGACAATGTGATTTTCTGGATTTTTTTTCCTCATTTTGTCTCTCATAGTTGAGGTATACCTATGATGAAAATTACAGGCCTCTCTGATCTTTTTAAGTGGGAGAACTTACACAGTTGGTGGCTGACTAAATACTTTTTTGCCCCACTGTATATTAATAGAGTTTACAAAAAACTGAAATTAAATGTCTGTTTTTTCATCAATACATACAAATCCATCATGAACAGGTCTGTTAGTTCCACTAAAGAGACGTTGATCCTGTTTTATAGTCTGTTTCAAACAGTGTTTCACCTTCATCAGTGTCTCAGGTGTCTTTCATCAGCTGTTCAGTCCGTTTACAGGAACTAACAGGATCTTGTGTAGTTTGTTATCACTGTGTACACCACCCTGAACATGGACCAGATAAAACAAAACCTGATTTATCTTAAAAATAGAATAAATTCAGTTAAACTTCTCTCCGTTTCATTTTATTTCTAAGAGTTTTTTTATTACTGGGGGGATTTTTACTTATTTCTTACAGATTTTCATTTTATCTGCTGTTGGTGTTGAGTTTTTCTGCTCATTTCCTCACATGCTCACTGCACACCGTTCTCAGTATGCTCATGTTTAGGCTGATCACATGACATCAGCACTGTCGTGTCCAGGATGTAGTTTCAGTATCTTCAACTCGTTCTGTTTCTGAATGTTATGAAATGACTTCATTCAGTGTTTGATCGTTCTAGTGGAAGCGATGCAGCTTCCATTCAGACCCGCGCAACACTTTCTGAAGATGGAAAACATTACCTGATCAATGGCTCCAAGGTGAGACAATTCAAGCTTCCAAATGTTTAATCTAGTTCTAAGATCTTCAGAACAGTCAAATAATCTGTTTTTTTGTCAGATCTGGATTTCAAATGGAGGAATGGCCGATGTTATGACGGTATTCGCCAGGACAGAAGTGGAAGTAGACAGTGTGAAGAAAGATAAGATTTCTGCTTTTATTGTGGAGAGAGCATTTGGGGGCGTCACCAGCGGCAAACCTGAGGACAAGTTGGGCATCCGGGGTTCCTACAGTAAGTTCTCAGTGTTTCATCTGTAAATTCTACCAGAGTGAAAGATTCAAACCTTCTGTACTGAACATCAAAGAGACGTCCACCATCACACAGTGGGAATGTGTCCTCTGTCCTCTGGACCCCATGAGGTGTCCTCTGGACCTTTCTGGTCCTGTGATGGTGGAAGTGATGCAGAAATGATTTTACTTTAACATGTGTTGCCTTCAGGGACTCAGCTTTTCCTAGGAATTTTCATGTATTTTTCAACAAGACAGTAAAACCACCAACATTAGAAAAACTGATGCAACACTGAAATCAGAAATAGCTATAGATAGATAGGAATGAATAGAACATAATATAAAACAGGAAACATACAGTCTGATTGTAATATAAAGGTCAAAGTTCATGTTAAACCTTTTGTTTCAGCATGTGAAGTGTCCTTTGACAACGTACCGGTACCAGTAGAAAACGTAATCGGAGAAGTTGGAGGTGGATTCAAGGTCAGCTGCAGCCCGTCTGTGTGTGAGTGTATCTTCAGTTTGAATAAAGTCTCTCTGTTTCACAGATTGCCATGAACATCTTGAACTCGGGGAGGTTCAGTATGGGCAGTTCCTGCGCTGGAATGATCAAGAAGCTGATCGGTAGGAACTGGTGAGATTAAACTGGTTTTGGAACCTGTTTGGACTTCAGTGTTTATTCTTTCTGTGTAGAACTGACGTCAGAGTACGCTGCTACCAGGAAGCAGTTCAACAGAAGTCTCAGTGAATTTGGTTTGATCCAGGTACACTTGAGTATTTCTCAGGGAGATCTAACTGTTTCATCTAGTTCAAAACAAGTAAATATTTGTTCTCTTACTGCAGGAGAAGTTTGCACTGATGGCCATCAATGCCTTTGTGATGGAGAGCATGGCGTACCTGACAGCAGGAATGATGGACAGACCAGGAGTTCCAGATTGTTCTCTCGAAGCTGCAATGGTCAAGGTGAGACAGCTGTGTCATCTTTCTATATAAAACCATATGAAATACAAATCCCCCCTAAGCTTTAGTGTTTGTCTCCTGTTCAGGTGTTCAGCTCAGAGGGAGGTTGGATCTGCTGCAGTGAGGCTCTGCAGGTCCTCGGAGGTCTGGGTTACACCAAGAACTATCCCTTTGAGCGTTACGTCAGGGACTGTCGCATCCTTCCCATCTTTGAGGTACCTGAGAATTCTTCTCTGGGTCAAATCAGGATAGGGGCAGTAGTTAGTCAGCTGTGCAGTTTGAGGTGCACGTCAGACAGATGCACAAACTATATCGATACTATCGATATTTTAATAAGATAATAAATTCCAGAACACAAAAAGCTGGAATCAGAGGTATCGATATTTTAGTATCGATCCACACATCCCTACTCAGTGGAACATTAAGTGTTTTCAGGTTTAAATAAATTGCATGAAATGTAATTTTCTCTGTTATAACACAAACTCGTGTCGTCATTGATCAACAAATATCACATATGAAACTAGAAAAGCAGTCGGAGAGCACAGACCTCCACAAGGCATCTCCGTTCCCTCCATACAGTCAGTATATTATCCAACATCTGGACCATTTATTATGGAGTTACATGCAGATATGTTAAAATCAGCTTCTATCTCACAGTGATGAAGAACCATTAAAACATTCCTCGATCCAGACGGTGATCCAGATCCCCCCCAAAATCTACCCAGAGTTAGAGTTCTCTTGCTAACAGACAGACAGGCAGATAGACAGACAGATCCTGGTGAAAACAATCTCCTGACAGAGGTGTGAATGTTCGAACCATTCTAACAGCGTGACTCTGTGTAACTCTTGTGACTCTTGTTTGTGTGCAGGGAACCAATGAGATTCTGAGGATGTACATCGCTCTTACTGGAATGCAGTACGCTGGCAAAATCCTCACTGGAAAAATCAAGTATGTATACTAGGAAATCCTGGAAACCATAAAATAGTGACACGCTGTATATCAGCTGGTTGTAGCAACACTGCTTCGTTAATGTATTTCCCTAAATCATACCCAGAGAATGATGACATCACTCACACAGCAATAAAAGACTTGATGAGGACCAAACGTAGATGTTCTGACTCAGTGGGTTGGAGTTTGATCCATGAAAAGATTCATCTGTGCAGCTCGAGTCATTTTCACTCAGCAGAGACATGAGTTAAACATGAAATCCAGACATTTCAGTTGTTGATTAGTGTTTCTTCTCTTGGCCTCCAGGGAAATGAAGAAAGGAAACATTTTTCTGGCAGTTGGCATGGCTGGTAAGAAACTGAGGGCCTCACTGGGAGGGTCAGTGGACCTCGGTCTGACAGGAAAGGATGGAGTGGTCCATCCAAGCTTGGAAGTAAGGACTTTACATTCTCTCTTCACTGTAAGACTTCTATTTCTGAAGTTCAGCCTTTTTGTTCTTGTGTTCAAAGGAAAGTGCGAAGAAGTTTGAGCAGAACGTGAACCTTTTTGGGTCGACTGTGGAGGGCCTGTTGTACAGATATGGAAAGGTAAGGTTGGATTCTGGGAAAGCAGCTTTCAGTTTTAAATGTGTTATTTCTTCCTGCTCAGAAGTTTCCTGTTCTGTCAAAAAGATTTCATCTAAATGTTGACTGGATGAGTTGTTTCACAGTGATGGTGGTTGTGTCAGGTAGACAGCTGCTTCAATGTTTCCACTTCCTGTATTATCTGACTCTAACTTGTTGCAGTACATGAAAGTGTCTGTAGAGGGCTTCATCATCAAGGCCTGAACATGAACAGTTCTTCTAATCTACACTTTCACACTGTCTGAGGAACTTGTTAGAACTGGTTGACATGGAGCTTCAGTTTGCTCCCAGTAGGTTTCAGTACACAACTAGAAATCAGTCATGTGACTAGTTGTATTTAAAGTTGAACATTTTACAAACCTGTCCCACTTAGAGACGTCACAGGCATGTCCAACCTGCTGACATGTCTAAATTAAAACAAAATGACATGATCAAAATGAACTGTCTATGTTTCAAACATTCAACATGCATGTGTAAGCTACACATCTGACCAGAACCCAGATATTAGAGCCAGAACTGAATCTTTATCCCCTAATGGCTGCTGTTGGTTTCTGTAAGTCTTGCCTTCACTCCAGGCATTTTGTGTAAAGTCCATAGAAACAGGAAAAAAAATCCATTGAGATCAGTGATGAGGCTGAAACGTACCATCTCCTCTTCTCCCCCCACCACCATGTCAGACTATAGTGGATGAACAGCTCGTCCTGAAGAAAGTAGCAGACGTGCTGATCAACCTCTACGCCATGACAGCCGTCCTGTCCAGAGCCACGCGCTCCATCAGCATCGGCCTCAGGAATCACGACCAGGAGGTGTGTATGTTCCACGCCGTTTCACACTCAGACACCAGATCCTATAAATAACACATTAACTCTGACACAGTCTAATAAGAGTGGCTCATACAGCAGCATAAAAACTAAAGCAGATAGTGTGTCCCTGTCTGTATTTAAAGCTCTTCATCCTGCTTCTGTTTTGCAGTTTGTAACAAGCTAAGCAGGTCTTATTTTTTAAGGTCTTATAATCTCCCTGTGATGTGATTTTTGAGCTCCAGGGGCCTTTCAGAGACTCGGGGCTCAGAGGGTTATGAGAGCAAACAAAGTCAGGATTTCATTAATATGAAGACGCACAACACATGAAGCCCACTGCTCATCAGCAGCAGTCCTGTGTGAACAGTCTGAAGCATGGAGCTGATATTACATTAGCATTTTTTATATCGCCATTACAGAAGATGTAATTCAGCATCCCGGGTCAGTTTTTAGCCTCTCGTAGATTTCAGTTTCTGCTTCTAACATGAGATGGGAAACTGAATTCATGTGGATCTTTTACTGTGTCAAACATCTGCAGGGTGAAGTACATCATGATATTACATTTCTGTGAACATGTTGGCAAACAGCACAGGTTAGACTTGAACACATGAAAAGAACATTGACACACTGGAGCTTTAAACTGACCCACCTGATGATGTCATGTTCACATCTCTTTCAAGCAGATAGTCTGTTGTAATAAAGACATTCAGGTGTAGGACACAAGAAGAAGTAAAGTCTCTGCACTGTGCTGGAAATCCAAAACAGGAACGGTGCATTAAAAGAACATTGCAGCAAACTGTGAGGACCCTCGTCAGATTCAGATGAGCTGTGTTCTGTTGTTCTTTACAGTTCTGCTGTACATGCAGTTATAAATGTCTAGACACATACAGTGAGAGTACATCCCATAAATATGATACACTTGAATCACTCTCTGGACTCACACTTGTCTCATTCTCTCGTCTCACTCTCTTTTTGTCTGTGTGTTCCAGGTGCTGCTTGCAAATACGTTCTGCACCAACGCCTTCTTCAAGAACAATTACTTGATGGTTGAGCTGCAGAAGCGTAAGTTGAGAACAGTCCTGTGCAACATTTTATTGCAAGTGTTGTGGAATTTCCCCACTAAAACCCAGAAACCAACACTCGGCCTCCCGCTGCTCTCTTTTTTCACACTGTACAGGTTTTTTAATGATCCATATTTTAGCAACAGTTAACAAGTTACACAATCCAGACACATGGCAGTTCAGTGTTTACTTACTTGTTTTAATTCTCATCCCAATTTGTTTCAGACGCTCCAGAAAACACTGATGCCAACATTAAGAAGATCGCCCAGGCGGTTTTAGAGAACAGATCCTACGTGTGCTCTCACCCTCTTGAAAGAACATTCTGAGCTCTCAGTCCAGAGAACTTTGTGAGGAAACTCACTCTCAATAATCTCTTTTTAGTTCTGTAGGACTTTTTTGGCCTAATTTATTAATCAGATTGAGTCATTCAGATCATTGTTTTATGAGCAATGAAATGAGATGGTTATTATGTTTCTTGTATGATGAAACTATTCAGAATGCTCTTTAACTCTATAATGAACTGTTTGTTTCATATGTGCCAGTTTAATATTGGTGGTGCAGTCTGATGTCAGATAAATAATCTTAGAGTAAAGATGATTTTCTCTTCATCCGTCAGAGGCTTGGCGGTCCCAATGCTGCTTACTGAGAGGAACAACCAGACATTAAACATAATACTTTTGTTTTTATTTTCTGTTGTTTCAGCTGTTGACTTTTTCAAAATAAACTTTGTAAGTTGAAGTCACAAGCAGACGAGTAAAAAGACGTGGTGTTGTTTTTTACTGCGGAGGCGGAGTTCCATTTGGGAGCTGCTTTCTCTGCTGAGTCATGTTCCAGAGGCTGAAAGACAGAGTACACCTGCTGAATCACACATCAGACCTCAGTTGCTCCAACTCATCATGGTTTCTTCTATTTTATTATTGCTGTGGTTCGTAAAGGATCAGCGTTTTAAAAAAGTAAAAAAAAAATCCATCAACTATTAGAAAAATACAATTTTGGAGTTGCTTTCATTGACTTTTAACCTCGCGCTGCAAGATGGATTCTCACAAGATTTGGAGTTTTCCAAACCCCCAAAAATCCAACTGGACACGGGGCTACACAATGATCCTGAAGAGCCAGGTTAACTAACTGTTTTCATTAACCTGTATGAGAAACAGACTACACTGATCTTTTGTTTGTTTTCCTTTGGACTGATGAAAACGCAGTGTTGCAAACAAATCTCACCTTGAGCAGAAACTGATCAGGTCCTGGAAGGTATAGATTATGTTGAGAATAGACAGACATGTGACAAACTATTTCAATGAACAGCTGAACTACCTGGTTGTGTAAAATACAAACAGAATTAATGGTTTTTATGTTTCAGCCAGAGTAAAGTTTCCATGATGCACCTCTCCTGGCCTGTTATAACAGCTGTATTTCTTTCAGGCATGGACCTCAATAAAAACAGGTTCTTTTTGCAGGATGGAATCTTGTCTGGAAACCTTGTTTTGAGTTTCTATCAGATTGATTGAGATCAAATTCATTCTGTGAAGATTGTTTATCAGAAAAACAGATTCCTTCACCAAACTTTCCATCGATGAAATGAGATATTTTGATGATTTTCTTGATATTTCCTGTCCTGTAAAACTCAGTGGGCTCATGAACTCCAGCTGCACGCCTCTAACCCAAAGTGCTTTCAGTATGTACGGACACACACTACTGAATATTTTTCAATATTTTTCAGTTTTCAGATTGAATATTCTCAGTCAAATTACAAGGTTTATTGCAAAATTACAGCTTTAATCATAGAAAAGATCCCTGTGTCTCCAGCAGCCTGACCGGACGCTGTAATTTTAACATCATGCCTGGTTTTCTTACTGAGCATTTCTTTGGCTCATCCTTCAGTAAACCTTGAGTTGTGTCTGAGTTTTACCTCATGTGACACTTGAACTAAGGAGCTGGCTTGGACTTCCTACTTTTAGGAAGCAGCTTGTGACGGTGACTGTTCTGGTTTCTGTCTGCATGGAACTGCTCCTGCTGCAGAGCAGCACCTGAGCATCAGCTACTTTCAGGATTCCATAGTACTTCCTGTTTAAATAAGTGATAAACAGAAGAGGGAAGAGGTGCCTCTAGTTTGAATAAGAGTTAGATAAATACACAACTAAAACTATACCTTTAGTTTGTTAATAGTGATGAAACTTCTCCCTGAACAAAGTCATTTTCCAGTGTTGTGTGGGAGGGAGTGTGCTATTTGGAAAATACTGTCTGAAATTCCACCATCTGGCGCTTCCATCAAAACATGTCAATAAGGACCTTCAGCCCACACAGTTATAGGAACACATCCAGTCTTTGGACTGTTAAATCCAGCATACTGCAAGGTGTTACTCTTTAGTTTTTACCAGTTTACTTCCTATTAATTTGAAACATTTTAGAGCTAAAAAAACCAAGTTATGGTCAGAAGAAACTTCTTTAATGGCAGTTTGTGCCTGATGAACTTGGTTTGAGGAAATGAGGTTTCAGCTCTTACTGATCTTTTAAATTACTGCCAGAGTTTATCAGGTTAAATGTAATTATCTAAAACATTTACATGATTTTTCTGCAGATTAGGTAGAAAATGTGCTGCGATGATAAATCCCTTTCTGGATGAATGAAGGACTCAAATTATTAGTCATGTCATATTACATACTATCCAATACCTGAGTAAACATACTGGGTCACAGCGATGTGAGACTCTGAAAGCCATCACTTATACATGGTAATCCTTTTGCTAGGAATTGTGGGAATGTGGTTAAAGATTCCTGCTCTTTTTGAAATCTTAGACTGCATGAAGATGAAGCGTGACATCACCTTCCTCAGCTCCTCCACAAGAGCTTCATCTGGTGGTAGAGGGTGAACTCTAGTCTTCGTCTTGCTAGTGATCCAAACTGGACGGGCAGCAATAGAGGCAGGCCGTCTCTTACAGGTCACGTGTTCTGGTTCCACCGTGGCGCTCAGGTACTGCTGACAGGTGGTAAACCTCCTCCCTGGGACCTGACAAGGAGAAACAAGTCATTCCTCCGTCACGGCCAGGTTAAATATTACCTGGTAGGTTTGTTGTTAAACAATATATCATATAAAAGTTTTCAATTCAATATGATGAAATTAAAAATCAAGTTTAAAACAAAAACATAGTTGCACTGTGACACAATCATTCATTACTCAATTAAATAATGTAGTAAGTCACTAGCTGTAGACGGGAAGGATCTCCTGTAGAGGGTTCTAGCTGCGGACGGGAAGGATCTCCTGTAGAGGGTTCTAGCTGCGGACGGGAAGGATCTCCTGTAGAGGGTTCTAGCTGCGGACGGGAAGGATCTCCTGTAGAGGGTTCTAGCTGTGGACAGGAAGGATCTCCTGTAGAGGGTTCTAGCTGCGGACGGGAAGGATCTCCTGTAGAGGGTTCTAGCTGCGGACTGGAAGGATCTCCTGTAGAGGGTTCTAGCTTTGGACGGGAAGGATCTCCTGTAGAGGGTTCTAGCTGTGGACGGGAAGGATCTCCTTTAGAGGGTTCTAGCTGCGGACGGGAAGGATCTCCTGCAGAGGGTTCTAGCTGCGGACGGGAAGGATCTCCTGCAGAGGGTTCTAGCTGCGGACGGGAAGGATCTCCTGTAGAGGGTTCTACCTGTGGACAGGAAGGATCTCCTGTAGAGGGTTCTAGCTTTGGACGGGAAGGATCTCCTGTAGAGGGTTCTAGCTGCGGACGGGAAGGATCTCCTGTAGAGGGTTCTAGCTGCGGACGGGAAGGATCTCCTGTAGAGGGTTCTAGCTGCGGACGGGAAGGATCTCCTGTAGAGGGTTCTAGCTGCGGACGGGAAGGATCTCCTGTAGAGGGTTCTAGCTGTGGACAGGAAGGATCTCCCGTAGTGGTCTGTGTTGGATCTGAAGAAGCTTCTGACTGAAGACACTCTGAAGACAAACCCATCCAGATCAGAACCAGAACAGAACCAGCCTTTTTTATCAGTTGGATCAGCCTCTTTACATCACCTGATCTGATGCTCCTCCTCTTTGCTCTGCATTCACAGATTCTGTTGAATTATACTACCTGTAGTGATGTGCTTCACACATGTGTTGTTCTACAGTCTTGACTTCAATAAACATATTTATCGTTTATTTTTTGTTTCTATATTTTTCCATAAATACATTTCACCTATCAAATAGATTCTCCCAGGACAGAAACACTAAATATGATGTTATTTTTATTTTATTTTCATTGTCAGAGCAACAGGCAAATGTTTGGACACACCCAGAGGAGAAGGACCCAACAATGGCCGCCATGGACCCAGAGGGCTTTAATATAGAAAATATCAGAGAAGGATCATAAAAATATGTTTAAATAATTAACAGGACACACTCACCATAAACAAGAATAATTTATAAACATCTCATTATGAAATAAGTTGTTAATTTGTACTATGGAGGCATTTTTCATCAGGGCAGCATAAATCATTAGAACACCACTTCCAGCTGCGACCCGAATTACTGAAGTTATTAAGTGTAATATTGAGTTTTTGGTGAGTATCCACTTAGACAAGTTTCAAAACTCTAACTTAAAGTTTTAAGTTATTTTGTACTTATTTAAATCTTTCTCATTACTTGTAAGTCTGTTTTTCTTTTTGTTTTTTTCTATTTTAGTAGAAAAAAACATGGTTCTAATAATGGTGTTTTTAATGTCCTTATAAAAAGTAATTCTAAAAATGATGTGTCTCTGTACAAACCCTAACCTTAGCCATCTCTTTGCAGAGGAGTTCCTTAGTTAGCACGTTAGAGTTGAAGGTTTGGATACTGTAGTTGTGTGCTGGTCCATCTTGTTCTATTGTCAGAAGTATTTTCTCTGGTTTCTGCAACCGCTTGCTTTGCTCTTGAACCTTTTGAATATTTTCCTGTAATGCAGTGAAATGCATCAGCAGTGTTGTTAATAATGATGATCAGATATTAGAAGTTTAGGAACACAGACCTGGATAAAGTCTTTGGGCAGTGTGTGCTGATTGTTTTGTTTCCTCCTGATATACTCTGTGTTGTGTGTGTCTGTAGCTGCTTGTCTCTTCATCTTGACAGGTTGGGTGGCCACGTTAGCCTCAGTGTTTGCTTTGTCTGTTTGCGCCTGCAGAGAAGGTTGGATTCCATAGTCCCTGCTCAGACTGAGGATCATGTCAGCTGAGGGGAAGACGTTGCACTGCACCGCCTCTCTCATCTGTCTCATTTTACAAAGCTGGATAAGTCTAAGGAAAAAGAACACGTTGAATTTTCTCCTAGAACTAAACTTAGCATTTGAAATATAATTAAAAACAGTGATCCACCCTATGAACTGAAGAAGCTTTTCAGATGAGAGGTGAAATGTTTGCAAGAGATCAAAAAGATGAGAATGGATTGACTTGATGACAGAGAATCTACACAAACTTAAAGTGTCTCTGACTCGTTCAGGTCTCAGTAAAACATTTAGAATCATTCGAACTGTGTTTAATGAAACATGTTGCAGCTTTGTGTATTTGACTCTTATCAGGCAGGTATGAATGTTTTTATGAGCTTCAGTGTAAAACAGGAAGTGATGAAACAGGAAGCAGCTCTTTGTTTCCATCTTACAGTGTTGGATCCAGTATGTTGCGGCTGTTTTCTGTGCTGAGTGAGCTCTCTTTAAAGGAAATTAGATCTATAGAAAGGCTTCATTTGTGCAGCTGGAGTCACAGTTACATGGAGCAGAACCATTAACATTAAATATCATTTATATGAACAAAAGGGTGTACAATGAAATACTGCACACAATAAAATGCAGTCTAAAAATAAAGTATAAAACACCCAAATATTCACTCAATAAAGTGCATTTGAGTTGGTGGTTATTCCTGTCAAATATGTAACGCTTGGTTTGTCTCATCTTGTTTCTATATTTTAGCTCATTACTTAGATGGTAGAAATAAATCAAATGGATCTTCTTTACTTTCTTTCGAATTTGATTCTCATTTTGTTCTTCATATCTACATTTTCCAGCAAAGATTTGGTGTTTTCTCTGTATTTTTTTACACCCATAATCCTTTTTGCATAAGAAAAACAGCAAAGTTAGATTCATGTTAGCACAATGTCTCCTTTACGGATGAGGAGCCTTTGTTCTAATAACATTTCACTTGAAGAAGTAGCTTATATCTGTGTTTTTGGAGTTTGTATTTGAGTATCAAACAGCTTAAAAAAAACAACATAGTTTAATTTCTGGTTATAAACGTTTAAAAGCCGTAGATGTTTAACGGTTACCTTGACAGAGCTTGGAAGGTGGGTTGACGGCTCCTTCCTCCAACGTAGCTTTGAGGGTTTCTCATAATGGTCTTCAGTGGTTGCTTCAGATGAACAGGAGTCAAGCACACATCAAGTGTGTCATAGATGCGTTTGAAGAAACTCATGCTTGAGTTGTAGAGGACTTTCACCTGCTGGTCGTCTCTCTCACTGAGCCTGGAAACAAACAGAAACCTTCTCTTAGAGATTCAAACCCAGCAGTTTAACAAACAGCTGAAATCCATTTAAAACTTACTTCATGGGAACGCTTTCCCAAAGTTTCTTAACTGCTTTGTCTCTCAACCCTTCAAGAACAAAGATGTGTATCCTTTTATCCAACACATGGAATCCTGAAAGGAAATCCAGATCCTTTCTCCCCTGATGCTTAAAATTCAATGTGTAATTATATAGAACTGTTTCTAAATGTTCCAGTGATCCTGAGGTCAGACCCAAAGCTTCTGCGTTGATCGTAAGAATCTCAGACCTCAGCTTTTTCAACACAGTCACATTTTTGGTTCCAAATAAATAAATGATGCGCCCTAAGTGCCCATCAAAAGATTCCACTCCACAGCTGGTATCCTTAGCTCCAAGTGGAGGAGCAATCTCAGCCTTGAGCTTCAGTGTGGCGTTAGAAAGAGCATACTGGTTTGGTGGCATGGGCTTCCTGTTTGCTGCTGCGTCTCCCATCTTCTCCTGAGCACTTTGAACAGGCTCAGTGTGAGAGCTGACAGGTGCTGCAAACATGACAGAAAGGCAGAAGGAGCCAAATTAATGGGAAATATGATGGTTTCAGACATTATTACACAAATAGAGGGGTTTTATTCTGTTGCCAATGTAACCCAAAATATAATGTGCATAATGCTCTTCTCCTAAGCAACCCGATTGTGTATATTTTTCAATTTTGACACAAGTCCTGTGAGTTCAGCAGGTGGGTGAATGTCGTTACCATGGTGACAAAGCAGAAGATACCACTGAAAACATGTTATAAAATATTACATGTTGTAATATTAGAATAATTTTTATTGACTATAACCGTGTCACAATCATGACATTCCAGACGATATGAATACGTTCACAGATCAGTTTCAGTTACAATAAGATGAAAACAGAAATCTGTTCAATCCGGAGTGAGTCTTATATTATTTTGAAAATATAAAGAAATAGAAATAATTATAGGTCCAGTCTGATCTAGGTAGTTAATATAAAAATCCTTCACGAACGTTACTTTTTGTGTCCGTCTGTCTCACCGTGGGTTGGACCGGATGTGAGTGTCACGCCATGAAAAGTTTAGAAACATTTAGCTAAAAAGCAACAAAAGTGCTGGTTGGTCCCACCACATACCTGTTGATCGCTTCTTCCGGTGTCAGGTTCGGTGCAGTTCGGTGTCGGTTTTTTCAGGTGAACGAACGTTATGAGCGACAGGAAGAGCGTTTCCATGGAAACTGACCAACGTGCTGTGCGTCTGACGCACATAACGTGCCAAAGAACAACAACAAAAAAAGCTTCGTCTTTAACAACAACAAACAAACAAACAAAAGCAGGATGATGATCGAAAATATCTAAATTTCAACACTATAAGTTCCTCTAGATCCACAGACAACAACAACTACATACATACAGTATGTCCACAATGGTTCCTGTCTGGATAGGTAACACGTCCATCTCACACACACACACGCACACACACACAGTTAGACTGTAAAAAAAAGTGTTAAATTAACAGTGATTTACTGGCAGCTGCTGGTTTCAAAATTCCTCAGTAAAGACCTGCTGCTCATTATCAGAGATAAAAGGTATTATAAAGTGATGAAGCTGCGATTTTCAAGTTAAAGTTTAAAGTTTATTTGTTTATAAAGCTCCAGTTCATAACAGTTATTTCAAGGCACTTTACAGAAAAATCAACAAGTAAATAAACATTTTCTATCTAAGGAACCAGCCGATTGGGTTTATTGTTAATTTAATTTAATTTAATTTAATTTAATTTAATTTAAGAGGATAAACCCCTTGAGATGTTAATTCAGTGCAATCCACCATCCTGAGCAGCACAACTGGTGACAGTGGAAAGAAATGACTCCCTTGACAGGAATCAAATCAAAAATACAAAAGCTATTAATCTCCTAAGGCAGGGGTGTCAAGCTCCAGATGTTTCCCTGCTTCAGCACACCTGATTCAAATGAACAAGTCGTTAACAGGCTTCTGCAGTTGAAATGCGGAGGATTTGAATCAGGTGTGTTGAAACAGGGAAACATCTACAACATGCAGGATAGTGGCCCTCGAGGCCTGGAGTTTGAGACCCTTGTCCTAAGGGATATTAAATGTTGTTTTAGCTCAGTTCTTCTTCAGGGAGCCATTGTAGAGGGTTCTAGAAGGATCTCCTGTAGCGGTCTATGCTGTAGTGGATCTGAAGAAACCTCTAGCAGAACCCGGCTCAGGATGGGCAGCCTTCTGCCTCAGCCGACGGGTCTGAGCTGACAGGAAAGAAACAAACACTGATGGATTTGGGCCAGTCGTCATGTCTATAGAAAAATAAACAAAGAAACAGTTAATGGCAGCAATAACAATCAATACAAACATGGAGAGTAAAGAGAGACAGCCGAGTGAAGACATGTGGACAGTATGTCCTCCAGCAGCAAGCTAACCCTGACTATAGGATTGTGTATAAAGGAAAGTTTTAAGTCTATTCTTAAAGCTACACAAGGTGTCTGTCTCACAGATAAAAAGTGGAAGCTGGTTCTACTGGAGAGGAACCTGATAACTGAAAGCTCTTCCTCCTATTCTACTTTTAGAAACTCTAGGAACCACAAGCAGACCTGAAGTCTGAGAGCGAAGTTCTCTGTTAGGAACATATGGAACAATAAAGAGGCCCTTGCATTAAAAACGTTTTTTCTGAGGTTTCAGTTGAATATTTTAGCTCCACAGGTGTTCTTACCTTCATAGTGTGTGAAAACAGGTCAATAATCCTGTACAATAAAACTATTGATCTATAGATCCATGTTTGTGTCGCATAAAGGGGAATAATGAAAATATTGTTTTACTCTTAAATCACTGCTGGAACAGAAAACATATGCTCACACTTGCTGTTGATCAGTTATTAAAATATATTTGATCAGCAGCATCAGGCTGCTACTTATTTTGTAGACATTTTATTGTTATATTCTTGGCGCAGAATGTTTTATCTTCCTAAATGTCACTGACTCAGAGCTGCTACAACCTGCGCTGGTCCTTCTTCATGTTAACCTGACTGTTGGTGGAATCCACTCCATCTGCACCTGAAAATATTCACATTCATTCCACTGAAGATGTTTAAACTTCTTTTTAGGTCCGTTGAAAAAGAATGTTGGAAACATGTTCTTGTTTTCAGTGAAATGTAAACACGTGATTCACACCTGATCTAAAGACAATATTCTTTATTAAAAAAACCTTGTTACGGCATATGTAGGTTAAATGTAAAGGTGTGTTCATGGTTATTAATGATGTCACACTGTGTGATTTACAGAGTCCCTGCAGGAAACCGGTGGGGGGGGTGTAACACACACTCTGCTGCCTGACTTGTTCGTCTCCTGGGTCTCTGCATCAGTTTACACACCTGGTGGTAATTACCTACAGATCGTTGGAGTCCCTGCGCGTTTCTCAGACCTGGCTGGGACCCCCGGCTGAGGATTTTTGGGGCAGTGCTTAATTCAAATCTGCTCTGTTTAACACACCCCCTCCCTCGCCCGTTTCTGCAGAACAAGAGGACAAATGCAGCAAGGAGGAACAAAGTAGCGCTGTGTTGCGTTCGTGGCGATGTTGCTCGGTCCAAACGATGGACCAGACGGAGATCTTTGATCCGTACAGCCGACCTGCGCGCAGGACGCAATGGATCGTCAGTACTCTGGCTTATCATTACGGATTGGACCGAGGAGTGGAGAACGAAATCATCGTGTTGGCCACGGGACTGGATCAGTATCTGCAGGAGATTTTCCACCACCTGGACTATCAAGGTGTCGGGAAAATCCCCGTGGAGGATTTTAACATTTTGTGTGAAGTTCTGGGTCTGAGTGAGGACTCGGAGGACTCGGAGTGCGCGGGTGTTCTGGACAGTTTACCCAGCGAACTCACTTTCAGACACTTCCACGCCAAACTGTGCGGGTACTTCAGTACCAAAGCGGGGTGTCAATATGAAAACGGCCGACTGCTGGTCGGGAAAGACAGCGAGCACATAGAGACTCAGATCCGCCTCCGAAACCCCCTGAAGCGGCGAGGGAAGCTGCTGTCGATAGGAGCGAGCATCCGCTCCTCTTCATCCCCCGAGGAGAGACACGCCTCCGGCTGCATGCTCGGGTCCTGCACCAGGGAATGCTACGAGGAGATAGTGGCCCTGGAGGAAGCGGAGGACCGGATCGGGAAACTGGAGGATGAGAATGCAAGTTTGAGGGAGCTGATTGAGGACATGCGAGCAGCGCTGCAGAGCAGAGATGCGCGCTGCTTGGCTCTGCAGGTGAGTGCAAGAGCTAAAAACAAATAATAGGAGAATCTATCTGCTGGGAGGAGTGATGGTTGTTCACAGGTGTGTGAGGCGAGGGGTAAAGGGTAAAGAACATAAAGTTTAACACTAAAGTCCCTAAATCATGTCGGTGTGTTTGTTTTGAACTGTGAGAGGAGAAATGCCTCACAGACTGACACCAGAGGGGGATTCCACTCTGAAAAACTCAGAGTAATGACAATCCAAGCCCCCCCCATCACCTGCCAGGTTGTTTCTCACCACTCGTCCTTGAGCTTCACTGCCCTGCATGCAAATTTAGATGCCAAATTTACTTTAAAATAACTTTATCAACTTGTAGCTGTCTTGCACTTATGGTTTCCCTAATCCATTCGGCGCCCTGGTGTATTTCACACCAGACATGGGGCGCTGTGAAGTGAGCGTTCTGCGTCAATTCTGGCAGGAAATAATAACACCAAGACACAGAGACAATCTAGTCAAAAATAAAAGCAATTCTTCAAAATGCGATCATAATTGTGTATCTAAACAGACTTTAGAGATTAAAATAAACACAACACACATACAAACCCACACACACAGAGTTAGGGCTTGTTAGCAGCAAGAGATGATTTCTACCTGGTGCACTTCTGTTAGTAAACTATTTCTAAAACATTTATCACACTGTAGACATGTGACCAAATCTGAGCTTGTTTAGTTTAACCTGAGCTCAACTCACCTGTTCCTCTTCACTACAGGTGGGACTCTGGAAAAGTCACTCCAGACATAAACCAGAAGAAGGATGTTGTGTCTCCCAGCAGAGACCGGCTGTCCCGAAGAGTTTATCTAACCCTAACCTGAAGATCAGCCCAAACAACAATATCACCAGTTTACAGAACATCCTCCATGAGATAAACCTGCTGCACAGCTCAAGAGAACAGCAGGTGGAGGAGGCCATGCTGTGTAATCAGAGACTGGAACAGGAACTGTGGAGCTCTAAAGAGACCGTGGCTGCTCTGAAAGACTGCAACAGGGCTCTGAAGAGGGAGCAGGTGAGCATGAGGAGGAAGATGGAAGAGGCCAGACAGGCTCTGCTGAATGGACTGAGTAAAGTGAAGGACCTTGAAGTCAGAGCCAGTCATGTGCCCGTACTGCAGAGTCAGATCCTCCAGCTGGAATCAGATCTCCTCTATTATAGGTAAATACAAGCTAACACTATATATATAAAACACTCATTTCTAAAACAGATTCATGTTGGAGGTAAAGTGACTGGGGCAAACTGTTAAAGATTAGTGTGACCACTCACATAAATGAATTTGCTCTTTTTTTTTTTTAACAAAAACCTGGTGTTCACGTAGCTCAAGCAAAAAGGTGTGCGCACAAAAAGTCCTGAAACTGTGCACATACATGAATTGAAGCACTCTTTCTTTGTACAGTCCAATCAAAGTGGAAGTATGAGGGAATCCTAGACACCTTCCCCTGACACGCCTCCATCGAAATATACAAACAACCAAAAATAAGGCTGGGAAAAATTTTTATATCACTTTTTTTTCTAAATTATATTGGTTTTATGGTATTTAATGGTATTTTTCTATATGACCAATGTTACCCACATTATCTTCTAACACATAAAGACTGACTGCATTAGATTAGCTTTAAATAGTCAATTTCGCTGTCACATGCAAAGGTATTTTCGTTGCACTGCCCCTTCAAGTTAAGTTGCTAGCCGCCAGCTACCGCTAATGCTAGTTGTTTGGTGCAAGTCCGACCTTTTGAAGCAGAAGAAATTCCATACTACAGGGATGTTTCTCAATGTCAAGGAACCTTGCCTACCGAGGCACTACCTTGGTAGAGGAGGCGTCTTGCTTACGAGGACACTGGAACAGACTTCACTCATGAGCTGCCTGCTCACGAACTAGGAGTTATTCTACCAGGACGAAGCTGAAGTTGACACTTTGATATACTGAAATCCTGGTCTAGGTTGAATAAGAACTGGAGAAATTACACATAAACTTGTCTATGAGGTTCGATCAGCTGTCAGACTTGGACCAGAATACGTGTGGCTTTTCAACATGTCAAACTGGGGTTTGTTTTGTTTTGGCAAATTAGTGTTTAAGAGGAGCCTTTGTGGCTACAATCAACCCTAATGAATTCTAATTCACCCTAAAACTGAATAAAATGACGCTGTTTATCTCGGGCTTATTGCCTAGAAGGTTGTGCCACACTGTTATTAAGGTTTGATGTGGTTTACTATCCCTATTTTCATCCCTGTTGTGTTTACGTTTATGGAGCAGGCTTCGTGTGTGGCAGGCTGTCCTGACTGAGCTCTGCTACTGTTTGGAATTATTCATGTTGGTGGAAGTAAGGGTGTAATTGAACTTTGGAAGTACAAAGCTTCTGGTTTAATGTTTATTTCTATGTCAGTTGCTTTTGCTTCTGCCATATAATCAGGGTCTGAAAGTCTGTTTTCTAAGGTTACAGATGTCTCTAAATACTTGTAACATCTACATTATGTTTTGAGTGTGACGTCTGAGGCTCAGTCGAGCACAGCCAGACACATATGAATAAACTCTTACCTGCCTGTAGCTCGTTCCAAATAACACACACAACATTCTTTGTTTAACTCCACGTTCTGGTCATCCATTCAGACACTGTTCAGATTCTTTTCACTGCCCTTTCATTGATGCTGTAGTGGCAAATAATTCAACTCCACAAAAGGCAAGAGGGAGCTCTATTGAGTGTGAACCCCACAGACTGACTGTTCTCATCAATCTCTGCTCACTTCTTTCACTTCGCCCCCGACTGAACAATACCACATAGGCACCCGTGTCCTATAGATCTTAGCAACCAAGTCTCCATTCTGATGAAAGACTCCATACTTCCTCAGTCACATCTCAAAGGACTACTAGAGAAAAACCTGCATATAAGGACTCACTATTGGGAAAGTGAATGTAGTGTCTTGTGCTCTTTTTCCTTATTGCTCCAAAAGCATTTTGGCTTTGAGTTATCGTTAAGTTTAAACATGATTCTTATTGATGTTTGCCTAAGTCAAACTGAGTTTTACAACAAGTTGATGGTCTCAAGCGCAGCAACAACTCTACAATGGAATAGCTTAAAAAGAAAATCTAGGTATTTATAATATTTCAGTCAAAGTCTAGAGCTCATCTTAATTGAAATCCTACAGACGGACTGTAGGCTAGTATCTCACTAGGCTGTGACTGTTTGCAGCTTTAACTGCAAGAAAAAAAACATTTTCATTTAGAATCATGCTAAAATTGTTTGTATGATGCAGAGAAAATGATCTGCATGTGACATAACTGCAAACATCCTTGTCTCATTTTATTTGGTCACTATTACAGTGTGGTGCAGTGCAAGAAATATCACATTCTATGTTTTGAATTTGTTACAGTTCAGAAAAGGTGCCACAGTTTGCTGCATTACCCCTCCTTTCCACTGAGCGCACAACAGACGCTCAACGTTAGTGACATTTAATAAGAACCATTAAATTCAGTGAGACCGTTCCCAATGAGATGCGTCTCAGAAGCCTAGGGTCGAGAGCATTACGTTCTATTTTTTACCCGGTACGCTTCTAAAACGCATCAAGTTCAGCAGTTTAGTTTGGATTAAACAGGAAATCAGGCCGTAAAAAGTTTCAAAAGTAAAAAGTTTCAAAATAAAAGGACATGTGTGGATTTCCATTTGCGAGACTACGAGACAGAACAGTACCTGTGATGGGTTTGAAGTCCATAGGTGGTGTGAAAATAAGCCACATACCTTCTGGATACATGTTGTCATCTTTCTCCCTGCTTGTTGTTGTGTGTACTGACGAAATCATACATACTTTTGCTATTCTCATGAGAATTCAAAAGATTTTCCCAAAATTTGTAAAAAAACAAAACAAAACAGTCATCCTCAAATTGGAATGTTCAGAAATAAACCAGGGGGTTTATTTCAGTAAGTGGGTTTAGTGGAAAACTTTGAGTTAGTTAAGCCTGAGATGAGGAATACTCTGTTTTTTGGTTTCACAAAGCGAGTTCAGCGTAACTCTGAGTCGGTTACCCGGGCAACACAATCCGTGAACCTAAACTGCTCGCCAGCAGGTTTGTTTGACACAACTCAGAGTTTCTCTTAAGTTGAAGCCTGCTGTCTGAAATCAGTAGCAGACACAGCGTGTCTGTTTCTTAATGCCTGTTGACTTGGAAACGCAGATATTACGCAGAAATCTCCGTCGGGAGAGAGAAAGGATGATCAGCAGCGTTTGGAATGTGACGGCATTACGCAACGTGGTTGGATTTTCAGTAACAGAATAATCTAATCCTTCTAATCTAATGGTAAATAGATGTTTTAGTTGGGTAAAAACAGTCAATAGAAACCAATAAATGTTGAATAACTTTTGTTTCATGAAATAAAAAAAAAGGAGTATTTGTACTTTCCTTTTTTAAATCACTCCCGCAACAATTGATTAAAATATAGAAAAGGTGTTTTTGTGAAAGGTCAATCCGTGTTTGGACACTGATATGCTTCTCTGTCCAGAGAGTCCTGTTTGTGTCCTGTGTGGAACATTCAACCACCATTCAGGTTGTCTGGTTTGACTACTTTCAGGTGTCTTTGCTCATCCAGCTGGAATTCCAGAGCTCAGCACCTCCAAATACTTCAAGGTACTTTATTGCTGTCAAAGCATTTTTCAGGGTATGAATAGTTTGGTTTAAAAACATATTGTTTTGATGTGATGGGGGAGCATTTTGTAATCATAAGTGCATCTTAAAGACCTGAAGCACAAGTTGTTTTCTAGCTATTCGCTGAATACATGCAACTCTGACTCTGCACTGTTAAAGTGCAGTTAGTCAACCTGCATGTGACAAAGCTTTCCACAACTCATTCCCAGTGAAGATCTCCAGAGCAACCAGAAACTCTTGTGTGTTCACGTCTATGTTGGTCCAACTGCAACTGTTGGCCCTCATGAAATACTTTTTTGCCTCTGCTGCAGCCCCCACCGTAACTTAAACACAAGTCTCTGATTGATTGCCTGAAAGCACACTGCAGTTACTGATTTGCAGCTAAGTTTTTAGTTTCTGTCCAGGTGCACAAAGAAAACTGAAGTAGATGCAGGGTAAAATGTTGCCTTGCTGCCTGGTGCCAGCAGGATATAAGCATGAGTGCTCTGTGACTTTGGAGTAAGGCTGCTGAATATCTTTGAGAGTTTCTCTTTTTCTCCAATGAGACATCAGCATCTGGAAACACTTACGCCGTGATTTATGAAAGCCCCCTATCGGATTTCCCCCAACAAAAAAGAGCAGAGAGCAAAAGAAACTAAGAAAATTCAAACCATTTCAGAACCATTGATCGGCCCAAACGGGCCCCAGCCTTTTTATCAAGAGCAAATGTTTTATTGTGACCATGACCTGATGGAATACAGTAAATATACAGAAACAATATTTTCATGTTTTCATCTGTGGATTTAAAGATCTGAACCTGAGGGTAGAAACTAGTTGACTCTGTGCAGTCTGCTTTTACTTTACAAAACGCTGCATACTAATGAAACCATTCTGCATCCGACCTACTTTACTGTAAGAATACCATAAAGACTGAACGTCTGTCTTCAATTACCACACCCAGATCTGGTATACACCATCACAGGCCCCTATAAAATTATCATGAAGGTTGTAGAAGTGCAATAGTACTAACTTCCTTTTGTTACATGATATGTTCTCTTTGATGTCTGCAATTGGTTTGGACTTAACTTTTCACATCTGTGCATATTGGAGAGCAGTTTTCTCTTCAGTATATGCAGCTTGACATTCAGAGCAGCTCAGAAGCAGAGATACAGAGAGCAAGATAGGAAGTGTTTGTACTGAACTTATGGATCTCTGTTTCAGGTCGGAGGTGTCAAAGCTCCAGTTGTCATGCAGCAGCAGGCCAGAACAACAGCATGGTGTCAGCAGCAGGCCGGGCCAGAGATGCTGCTTGGACACTCAACATGAGCGCTGCTCCCCAACAGGACGTGCCGTGACAACACCGGACAAAAGTGAGACCAATTTAGCTTCAGTTTGAAGACTTCATGCAAGCAGAGGAACCGATAATCGGATTTTTAGAAAAAACATTTACCAGCTAATAACTTGCTTTGATTTTCCACATGTAAAGAATCTTTTGACTTCTTCTCATACTTCATGGCACATGGACGAGTATTGTTCTTCCAACTGTAAAGCTAAATGGACAGTACTGCTGTTTGCATAAAATCCTGTTTACAAGAGTCAAAAGTTTGGATACCTTCCCATTCAACTGAATGAGAAATATAAATAATTTCACATTCTAACGTAATGAAAATATGTGTGTTATTCTGTTGTCCAGTGGAGGAACAGCTGTTTCGGTCAGTGGAGGGTCAGGCAGCCTCAGATGAGGAAGAGGACAAGTGGACTGGAGATCAACAGAGAAAAGTGGATGAAGTGAAGAGGATCCTGACCAGGTTGTCATGTTGCAGTGAAAGGTAAAACATATTCCTTATTTTAGAAGATACTTGGTGTTTTAATAAACTCACGGGTAAAACAAGCCTGCAGCAGGAAAATGGTCAAAATAAACATTCGAAGCACCTGAAAATACACAAAATCCTTACAGGAGACGTTTACTATGCTATGATAATATCATTATTATAACAGGTGTGTGTGATCAGAGGACAGTCTCCTTCCCCAGTACGGATTAGATGTTTCTATTATGAAATGAAGAGAGAGAAAGAGAAAGTTAAAACCTTCTCATCAAACTGATAAAGAAGGCTGGTTCTGTTCTGGTTCTGATCTGGAGTCTCTTGAGTTGATTCTCCCAGACAGGGCTTGTTCACAGGAGCTTCATCATCACGTATTATCTGTATTCTGATGTTCTCATCCAGGTGTGATGACCGGGCGTTCAAGAAGCTGATGTCTAATTTTGGTAGCTCGAGGAGCAAAGAGAGCCTCAGTGCTGTGGTGGAGCTTCTGGAGAGGGTGACCAGGTTGAATAAGCAGCTGGAGCTGAAGGAAAGCCAGGCGGAGATGGACATGGACCAGGTACAAACCACCACAGACCTCCATTACACTCCACAGCTGAACACATTTAAATAGACAGTGTTCAGCCTTTTCTTTTACAGTCCTGTTGAGCTAGACCTGATTAGAGAGGACTTGTGGAGGTTGTTATGAAAGTGAAGAGCTTCAAAGGCCAAACCACAGCTAATGGTATGATCCCACAGCTTCAGTCTAACTCAACCTCCAGAGTCCTGCTCCATGTCTGTGTGTGTTTACAGCTGCTTCTCACTGGACCTGACCACAGAAACGCCCCCTCATTTTACCACACACTTAGAAATATTGTGAATTAAGCTTCTTTGGCACATCTGAACAGTGTTTTTTTTTTTTCAGAAGAAGACAGTCAGTAGGGGAACAGTGATGTAATGAGCTCCCAGAACATCTGAGCACTCAGAGAGGAAAAGCTGAACCTAAACAAAGTCCTGACTGTGAGGCTTTGTTTATGTGCAGGATGTGCAGGGTCAGACGTTTGTCCTTCCATCCTCTGTGACGTAAAGTTGCACTGCAGGGATTTTCAGCTGTTTTGGCAGGAACACCTATAAATTGTGGACAGGAAGTTACAGTAACCCAGTCACATTTTCAAAGAGTTTATTTTGTATTAAAATATTTAGCAGCTGCTTTTTGTTCCTGTAAGCTTGAAACATTTTCGGAACGCGTCTCAGCAGGTGTTTTCTCTCACGTAGTTTGGTGGGTTTTTGTTTTATATGATAATCCCGGTAAAAACTTCATCTGTCTGTGACAAACAGAAACTAGACCCTCTGTGGTTTGAGAATATTATTCTTGTGAAAAGGGGTCCAAAATCTACTTTTTTACAATATTTCAAAAAGAATTATTTACTGGATAATCAAGTTCTATTTTTAATATACAGTTTTATGTATATTTCATGAGTTTTTTTTTTATAAATGATCTATTACTGCATCTTTAAAGTAATAGAAGTAAAAAGGTAATAGAAATAGAACGTAATAGAAGACCCATTTTCATATCACATTGACCTAATGGAAGTCCTGACCTGATGCCAGGCAGGGAAAGGTCACTGTGTTTTAGTTTTGAAAAGATTTTGTGCTTTTTTTTCAGATGAAGAAGTCCCTGATGCAGGAGCTGCAGCAGAAGTCTGAGGAGACGGAGCTGCTTCATGTGGAGCTGCAGATGCTGGAGACCGAGAGGGTCCGTCTGTCACTGGTGGAGGAAAAGCTTGTAGACATCCTGCAGCTTCTGCAGCAGCTCAGAGATCTGGTTAGTAATGGTGTCAGGGTCACAGAATCTGTGTTTATATTCAGTATGTAAATCACATTTCACGGAACGATTGGCATTACTTTTATTGGTGATCCGAGTTACCATGGCGATGCAGAACGCCAAAAAGCGACCCCAAAATGCCCTCCAGCCCAAACCGCCAGAGGTTATTACGCATATTATACAATAAACGGACCGGGCTTGATTCCAGATGTGCACGAGCATGGTTTTGTGGCGTTTTGGGTTGCCATGGCAACGGTATTCACAAAAAACCCTGCCACTCTTTGAAAATGAATGTAAAACGCCCCAAAAACACCAAAAATGTGACCTTTTTTGAGAGCTTACTGTGTCAACATACTTTCAGCTACAGACACCGTTCCTGCTTATATTTGGTCACAAGGGATGGGTCTACTGTGGATTTAAAAATCTCTTATGTAACTTTTATTGTATGACTGTGGCAACACCATTCACCATCTGAAGCACCCGTTTGGCACCCAGGACAGACAGAAGCACCTGCGATGACAAATGACAAGTCAAACTGATCGGTTTGGCAAGAAGAAGTGAACTGTGTGGTCTACATGAAATTTTGGGTTACCACGGCAACGCAGCTCACCAAAAACACTGCCCGAAATACCCTACAGGACCATTTGTCAGACATAACCCCTTGTATGACCGGGGTGCTAAACAGAGATGCCCTATCATGGTTCTGAAGCTTTTTGGGTTACCATGGCAACCAAAAATGTTAAAAGGGCCCAGAATATCCTTAAAATAGGCAGTTTTTCAGATTATTGTGCAAGCACATTCTCATCTACACACATTTTTCCACTTTATCTCTGATCACTAGACATTTGTCTATAAAACATGCAAGCACCTTTTATATATCTGTTACCATGGCAACGCCATTCGCCATCAAACACACCCGGTGGGCTAATAGAGCAATTGGCTTGATGATTGAAAGTGAACCATCATGTGATCATTGATTTTTGGGTTACCATGGCAACTGCATTGACTTAATTTATCACTTTTTGATCACTTGCTGTGCAGACAGGCTTTGAATTACAGATGTCACTCCAACTTTTATGTCCTCAGTAGACATTGGTCTATAACATATTGAAGCAACATCTACGTATCTGTCACCGTATTGCTATGGCAACGCCATTCGCCATGATATGAACTTGGTGACATCACAGCAGATACTGTGGGATGTTGGTGTACATGTGATACATCAAAGTGATCGGGTTGATCAACCATCATGTGTACATAAATTTTGGGTTACCATGGCAACAAAAATGCATTACATACCATACCCCTGTTATAACCCTATGGGATAACATCTGAAATCATTGTATTTCCCCCATAGTTGCAGCATCTGTCAGCTGTGAACTGAATGCAGCTTTCTGATTGGCTGAGGGTTTCAGAGTCCCGCACAGAGTGGCAATCCCTCTCAAAGTTTCTTCAGGAACATTTCTAGTCTGTAGTTATCATTCTGCAGTAAGTTTTTGCTAGCTTAGGGTTTATTTTCTAACCCTAATAGTGTGACAGTGAGAAAATGAGTAGCACTTGTACATGAGTAAAAGCTTACAAGAGTCTGTTTTACCATCAAAGAGTTTGTGAATAAATGGCTGAGAACAGCTTTTCTCCTGTTTCAGAACGTCTCTCGGAGGTCTCTGGGGAAACTCCTGCTCAGCACTTTGGAGTCAGGCAGAAACCCACAGCACAGTTAGTACAGTCTGCATGGCCATTAAACTCAACACAAACACTATTAAATGTGACAAACATGAAAAGAAGTTTTGATTGGGTTGTCTGTAGCTCAGTTCTCTGTGTTTTACACAGGTAAAGCCCACATTCTGGAGGTACTCAATGCTCTTTACCATGAACTGGCTGCTTGTGAGATTCTGTCCACTGGTGGACCGCTGGACAGGACGCAGAGTCAGCAGTCCCTCAACACCCTCATCATCTCATGTTAAACAAGACTGCCTCCATGTGGACTGAGCATGCTAAAGCATCTAAAGCTGTGGTCAACTTTCAAGCTAATTCATATGTATAGTGTATTACATTACTTATATACTCTTCATACCTTTATATAGAGGGATGTTAGCCTGTAACCAAAAGGTTATTATGGAGTTCTTGCTTGTACGAGTTTTTGGAACCATTTTTGTACATACTTTGTTAAATACAGTTTTTTCTTAATGTGAATATGTTTAAACAAGATCAACTTTGAAAAGATTTAAAGTGCTGTTTAGATTCTACACCAGCTAGACAACAGATAAACATTAAAATTACACAAATCTCAACTCACAGGCCTTCATTTCATTGTCAACTAGGCTGAAAAAAGCAGCTTTTTAAGAAGGGCTCAAATATAAATAAACTGATGATAGTGCCTGTAAAGCCAGTCTTGGTATTTGTCTGAATGTCTCAGGATGTCTGTGTCCTTTCAGTTATTCTTCAGTTGATCCTGCTGGGTACAATTCCAGGACTATCTTAAACTGTATCTATTTGTGTTGTGTTTTCTTGCTTCTGGTAAAAGAGCCTCATGTCATAGAACATCACAGCCAAACTCATAATAAATGTGTTTGTTGTTATCTTACTCAAGGCCGTTGTTTCACTTTCTGAGCTTAAATCATGTCAGTCCTTGTAGAGAGCATATTGTTTTTCTCCAGGAACAAACTGATGCAGTTGTTCAAGACAAGTTTTTTTGTTTTTTTTTTTAAAGGCACCTGGACCCTTCTTTTATGTTTTATGAACATGATTTGTCTTTAATTTAAAAAACGCTTCAATTCTGATCAAGGATTAATAGTTTCAGATTATAAAGGATGTTGAAGTCACACAGTGGGTAGCCAACTACAGGAACCATCTTTGGGTGGGGGGGGTGGGGGGATGTACATGACATCACATCCCAAGGACCGAGAGGGGGACAACCAGGAAAAGAAACACCTTCAAGCTCAATAGAACTTTGCTGCTGTCCACATGGACAAGCCAAATACTTACTGTGGAAATGATTTATTATAGGGCCAGATATATCTGACTCTATAACTGACCTTATGACTGACCCTGCACCCTTAGTTGCAGCAAATAATGAGTTTTTAAATCAGACACATTTATTTGCATTTCAACATTATAATTTCCCTTGAAGATGAACGTATATTATCAAGTTAAGTTAAGGGGGATTAGTACCTCGCTTTACTTTTCACCTAACAGGGTCAAGTGCTGGGCCCAAATATAACCTCATGGGCCATTTAGCAACCAACCAAATCCCGCGAGATGTCCCATCTTAAGAGTAAATGGGACACATTTTTAGAGTTTAAAAAGGTATGAACGATGGAGCAGAATATGGCAGGAAGTGGAGACAGAAGACTAATACTAGACAGTTACAGAAAAGTTGGTGGGAGAAATCTAAAACTTGTTTATGTTCTCGCTGGATGTCCTGTGTCGCCTAGCAACGTGACTCCAGTAACAGAGCCTGCGCGTGCACGCTTTGAGTTAATGATATGTAAGAATATGGTTGTTTTAGATTGATGGTATTTGAAAACGTGACTTTCCTCCGCAGGGTTTTGTATTATTGGATGAACAGCACCGGAAATGGCCTCTGTAGTATCTCAGCCTAACTTCATTTTCGGGCTCCGGACGGGCGTTATGAACAATTTGTGTTTCGTTGATGAGCAAACAGTCGCCTACCCGAGCGGAAACAGCTGCGTGTGCCACAACTTCGTGCAAAGATGTCAGCGCTTCATTTCTAGTAGGACATTCTCACTGTGTTAGTGTTTTAGAAACTGTTGAACAACACAAACTAGTTTTCTTTCTGCTGGTCCAACAGGTTCGGAGAACAGTCAGAGCATGTGTGCGCTGGCCATCAGTCCCGACCACCGCTACCTGGCCGTTTCAGAGAAGGCTGAAAGGGCCTCCATCTGTGTGTTTGACCTGCATCAGGAGCAGGACGAGAACAGGAAGCTTCT
The DNA here is from genome assembly GCA_006937955.1 of Pachypanchax playfairii. NCBI lineage: Eukaryota > Metazoa > Chordata > Actinopteri > Cyprinodontiformes > Aplocheilidae > Pachypanchax > Pachypanchax playfairii. The sequence goes on from SSNP01000003.1 coordinate 3,282,470, forward strand.
CACCGCACAGGACATGGCTGCTCAACAGGTTTTATGTCTGGCTTTCTCACCGGACTCCAAGTATGTGGTGGGTCAAACAGGGAGTCCAGAGTGGATGTTGAGACTCTGGTTCTGGGAAAAAAACAAAGTGCTGGCAACAATGAAGACAACCACCTCTGATAATCCTGTTACACAGGTGAGTCATCATCAGTCCTGCTCATATGTTGTCTCTTGTCTCTCATGCACGTGCTGGACAGACTCTAATGCTCCACCAGGTGAGCTTCAACCCCTACAACAGCATGCAGCTCTGCGTCAGTGGAACAGGTGTGTTGAAGCTCCTGCACTACTCCAAAGGAGCTCTAAAACAGAAGAGCAAGGTGGACTCCTTCAACTTCCTGTGCCACACCTGGATGTCAGAGAAGATGCTCATTGCTGGCACAGACACTGGCAGGCTTCTTGTGTTTGAGTCTGGAGAAGTGCGGAAAGAGATCAAGATGACGTCAAAATCTGGGCGGGGCCAGACTAACAGGTCAGGTTCAACAGTAATGAAGCTTCTTCAGCACGCTGGGAACTTTAATTTGAAATGAAAGCAGAGTTGTCAGTTTGTGAACACATAATGAACATGAGTGTGTGTCATCATCAAAGCTGACGATTTTTCTGTTTGATTTATTTTTGATCCTTGATTGTTCTGGAGATTCTGGGAGTTCATTAAAGCAGCTGTTATCTTACTGAACAGACGAGCAGAGGTGACACGGATCAAAGACTCTGATGTGACTGAAGGTTTGACTGCGTCTCGTATCACAGCCATCCTGTCCTGCTCCCGGGGCTTCTTGTGCACAACAGGTCCTGGCACTGTCTGTCTGTTTGAAGACACAGACATGGGCGCTTATATGAAGAGCAGGGAAATACAGGTTAATCTACTTGCCTGAACGTGACAACATCAATGACACGTTGAACTTTGTGTTTTTATGAATCCCACTGGTCTCAGATCCCCTCAGATCCATGCAGCCCAGGTGAGTACCAGGAGATTGACACCTTGTGCATCAGCCCACAAGAGGAGACTCTAGCTATCAGCACAGACCGAGGACAGCTGTACAGCATCAGCCTTTCAGCTGTTCACGTTAGCAAGGTGAGTCACAGATGCTGACATCACCAGTGGCAAGGATTAACAGTCTGCTTCTGCTCGGAACATCATGTCACTCATTCTGCTGAAAGATAACAGGCTGAAATGCAACTTCAGAGTCTTCTCTTATACGTCAAAATCAGATAAAAATCACCTGGAATGATTCTTCACCAAATGTTTAACTGAGAATATCCAGGGTTAAAAGTAATATTAAGTTTTATATGTGTGTATGTGAATGATTAAAGAATAAAAACACTCTAAAGATCATGTAACTCTATTAGCCTTCACACTTCCCTGGTGTCTTTTTAAGGCACAGAAACAACTTGGTCTTGACTTTAAATCCTTAAATACTCATTAATTCTCTGTTTCTGTCTGTCAGGAGGAACATGTAAACTTTGAGTTCCTGTCGCAGCCCTTTCATTCAAACTGCATCACCGGTTTATCCATCTGCATTCGAAAGCCGATCGTAGCCACCGGCTCTCTTGACCGTTCTGTCCGCATCTGGAACTATGAGACGAGGTACAAATTCAAACGTTCAAGTCTTTTACAGATTCACACAAATATTTTAGTATCTATATCTGTAATGACTTTAAATAGTTGAAAGTGTCATGACATCTCATATTTCCATATTTTAAACAACTCAGACTTTTCTTTTGATTATTGATTCAGTTCAATATTTTATATACAATCCCAAAGAAGTATTCTATTCAGAATAGAATAATTTCTGCATCTCATTAACCATCATTATATTCATAAACAACATAGAAAGTGTTGAAACAAATATTTTACCACTTTTTTGGCTCATTTTGAATTTAATTGCAGCAACGCATCTAAAAAAACAGTGAATAACATCATCAGATCATAAGAAGGAGTGTGTGAGTAAACAACAAGGTCAAAGGTCAAATCATGAAACCTACAATCCATTAATCCATCCAGAAGGTACAGGACTGTGTTGCTGCCATCACATTAAAAATGAGCTGATATTTTCTGTAAAATGTTTAAATGTCTTAGTTATCTCATCTGACATGTTACTTATGTTCTATTGGGAAAACAATATGGATTTCTAAGATTTGCAAATTACTATATGCTGTTTATATTTATAGTTTTTACTGTTTGGAATTGGTTTGTATAAATGGTGTATAAATAATGAAAGAAAATGACGAGTAGCTTTTTAACTTGATTATAAAATCTTAGAGTTTTGCAGGTGCATTAAATATATAAAATGCCTCTTTATGTGATCCAACTCATCTGTTCCAATTATTCTTATAAGCATTTGTAAAATAAATAATTTAGTTGGTATTTTTTTGCTCTGGCCACATATTAAAGACATGTAGGTGTGTGACACCTGCTGCTGCCATGATGTTAAAGTTTGGTATTTAAATTGTCTCCAGGGAGATGGAGTTGTATAAGGAGTTCCAGGAGGAGGTGTACAGTGTAGCTCTACATCCCACTGGCATCTTCATCCTCGTGGGCTTTACAAATAAGCTCAGGCTCATGAACCTGGTTTTTGATGACATCCGCACCTTCAAGGAATTTATGGTGCACAGCTGCACAGAGGTCTGCATGGTCCTGTTTATATAACTACAGCATGCAGATACTGCTTTAAGTAAAGTTTAAAACTGACAGTTTCTATTTTTACATCCATCTTTCTCCACATATTTAGTGTGCTTTTAGCCACGGAGGCCACATGTTTGCAGCTGTTAGTGGAAATGTCATTGATGTCTACTCTTTCACCACTCTGGAGAATATTCACAGTCTGAAAGCCCACAGTGGAAAGGTGAGTGGGACAGGGGGATGGGATCTATAGCCAGATGGGTTGTTTGTCTAACTGTCCACCCTCCAGGTACAAAGCATTGAATGGAGCCTGGATGACAGCCGGCTGGTGTCATGTGGGTTAGATGGTGCCGTGTATGAGTGGAACACAAAGTCTGGGAATCAGGAGTCAGAGAACATCCTCAAGTCCTGCAGCTACACAGATGTTGCTTTCTCTTCAGACTACAAGACCATCCTGGCTGTAGGAACAGACTCTATCCTGAGAGAGATACAGGACTGTCAGGTCAGGAGCCTCAACACATCTCTCAATCTGTTCCTTTCAATGTTATCAACTCATTAAAACTAACATTTACTCCACATTTTAGGGAAATTCATCACTTTTTCTAACTGCCAGGCCAGGTAATAACATCTCCTAAACAGTCATTTTCAGGTGTTAATAACGTGATAATGGGATGTTAAGGTTTAGCAGCTGAAGTCCTGTGTCTGGGAAGAATTGCAGAATTTAGATTTTAAATGTTACGTCAGACAGGAAGTTAGTTGGGAACCCAGAGATGTGCACCTGTACAGTACTATGCAGAGTAACAACGTTTATTAATATTTATATACAAGGTTCCCCCCTTCTTATCCCCTCACAACTCCAACTTCTCCAATAGGATAGAACCATGTTAACATGGAGGATCTCCAGGTGACTCGTTAGGGCGTGGCACTTCTGTAGAGCAGAGGACAAGGTGAGGAACAGTTCTTGACAATGTGGCGGCTTTGTAGTTGTTTCTTTCTAAAGGTGGGTTCCCAAGATGGCAACACAGGATGATGTCACATGTCAGCGGATAGTTATTTTTTTTTTTTTGTTTGAACTGTTGAATAAAACAAAACAACTAAAACCAAGAAAGAGAAGTTGTTGACCTGTTTTCACACCCACTATGAAGGTAAGAACACCTGTGGAGTTAAAATATTCAACAGAAACCTCAGAAAAACTGTTTTTAATGGAAGGGCCTTTTTAAAGTGCAAAATAAATGACGCTTTCACAGGTGCTTTCTTTAACCTCTTCTGGGCACTTTTATTGAAGCAGAACTTAGCAGAACAACAATCATGCCAGTTCCTGTTGGCGCCTACAAAATAAAAGCCTCTTTTTACACAGGGAGTAAACACTATAATAAACATCCTTAACAGTCTTTATGAAAACATTTTAATTAGTTGTCAGTAATCAGATTCAGTAAGATATGAAACACTAATATGTAGAAAGTTTCTGTCTAAATAATCAAATGAAAGAAACCTCCAGCAGAACCAGAACCAGGATGAGTTTCAATCAGAACCAGGATGAGACCTTCTGCAGATGGCAGAGTGAAGAAAACAAAACCAGAAATTAACAAAATAAACAAAAAACAAAGTGAATTTAATCTGGACTTTCTGAGTTCCTTTCAGTATAATCTGATTCATGTCACATTTATTGTGTCACCATGTCCGGACTGGTTGCCTTGGTTTTCACTACCATGTCCAGGTCTCGTCAAGTCTCATGTCTCTGTTTCTTATTTATCGTCATGTTGTTGACCCGTGTTCCTCAGTCCTGACACGACTATGTCATGCTGAGTCAGGTAAGTAGAGTCTGGTTTGATGAAATCAGGTTTTGGATTTCTCCTGCCTTTCTGCTGCTTGCTGCTTGTGTTTGGGTCCAGCACCACAGCCACGCCCATGTTTCCAGCTTTCATCACAACAATATATTTTATACTGCGCATGTTGTCTGTTGGTTCCACAGGTTCTGAGGGAGGTTCCTACTGATGAGGTTGCTCACACTACTCTTGCAATATCTCACTCTGGTCGGGTTGTCTTTACCGGAACCTCCAGTGGAACAATCAGAGCCGTCAAATACCCGTTACCCATCCAGAAGGAATGGATCACTCGCCAGGCTCACTGTGGTCCTGTCACCAAGGTGAGCCCAACACCTCAAAGGCAAAATGCGGATGAAGTGACAGAGTCATGACTATGTCTTCAATGTAGTTCTGTTCAATTCACAACAAAGGTTCACAACAATTTTAGTTCTCAAATAATAATAATATACAATGTGTGTCTTCAGATGGTGGTCACGTTTGATGATCAGTTCCTGCTGACGGTGTCTGAAGATGGCTGTCTGTTGATATCAAAGATCATCGATACGAAGGGTCGAGGACTGAAGAGCAACAGACAGATTGTCCACACTGAGGAGATTCTTGTCTCAAAGGCAGACTTATATGAGAAGGTCTGTGATCTTTAAGTTATTTATCTAACATACTCAGTGTGACTAATTTCCACAATAGCACTACACAATGGTGGCAGCGTGTTGGAGTAGCTCTGTGACATTACTAGCATTTTTGTTATTTTTGAGTATTTCTTACTAGTTTTTTCTTCTGGAAATATTATTTTTGAAATACTTTTTTTATTCTGATTTGGGTGCTGAGCTGATTGAGGTTTTTTTTTTTTTTGCTTGATTTGTCACTTTTTTGCCACTTGTTGTGATGCGTAACGATGGCAACGAGAGACTTGTTTACAGGATAGAGCAGTTGATGGACGTTTCTAATAATAAATAATCCTCAAATTGAAACCTCGGATCCCTTATGAGCTAAAAAGGAGAAAACGTGGATGCAGGACAGGAGCAAAGAGAAGAGAGAGAAAGAGGAAGTTTAAACCGTCACTTCCATCAGTCATATTTACAAATATGAGATCTCTTTTTACACCATGCAGGGCTCCCTCAGTTGGTGGAGCTACTGAGCCAATTGTTTCAGACTCTTCCTGACACCTTTAAAATACATAGCTAATTTTTCACATTCCCTTTTGGGGGTACACAATAATCCAGGACTCTTTAGATATTTTAAATTCCCCAAAAAGCCAAGTTATTTGACATATCAGTAAAGATCTCACATGAAAAATAAACAGTGAGAAAACAACAGGCATTTCCACCATCTCGAATCAGACCAATCAGAGACAGACCCACCAGAATAAGACCAAATACAAACCCAACTGCCCCTTTGTTACATTCTCATTTCATACCGTTGCATTACTGCAATATATTTTTAGATATTAATATTATATATTAATACCTGCTGTGTGTGTACTTCCCACTTATAAAAAATGTGCCTTTTTTACTTTTATAATTTCATAATTTTCTGTGTATTATTTTTTTTATATTTTATCGTGGGGCAAGAAAAAACCCATTTCAATATATGTTCTGTATGTATAGTAGAACTGGTAATAAAGTGGATCTTGATCTTCTGCAGAAACGAATACAGGAGGAGTATGAGAAGCTGCTTACCTTCACAGACGAGAGAAGAATACAGGCTGTGGAGGAACTCACACAGATGTATGAGCTCAAGCTTCAGGAAAAGACTCAGCTCTTGATTCAGGTTAGTTACACAGAGCAAACAGGAGGTGACTACGCACCTTTACCCAGTTAGAGCTGCAAGCAGTACAGTGAGACCCCAAAAGTCGTTGGTTCTTCATTGATTTTGTCATACTGTTATATTCAGTGTCAGGAGGAGGCCAAGAGGGAGATTTCTGTGTTTGAAGAAATCCTGAAGCAGACAGAGGAGGATAAGGAGAAGAAGATCCATGCCCTCCAAATCAAATATGAGAAGCAACTTCTCTCGGAGAATGAGAACAGCACAGACTTCAAGGAAAAAACTAGAATTATGACTCAAAAGGTGAATAAACTCCTCACAGTCATGTGAAAAAATGAGAGTCTGTGTGTTTTAACACATTTAGACGAAGCTATGGATATTTAATATCAATTCAGATCTGGGAAATTCAAGTAATAGAACTGAACTTTTTTATGTGAAGAGTTCTTAAAGAGGTCCTTCCATTAAAAACATTTTTTTCTGAGGTTTCTGTTGAATATTTTAGCTCCACAGGTGTTCTTACCTTCATAGTGGGTGAAAACAGGTCAACAACTTCTCTTTCAGTTTTAATCTCTCAAACTACGCAGGTGGTGATAAAACCCGAGTTCTCCTGAGTTCCATTAGCCTGTATCTGTTTCGTCACAACTCCTTTGTTCGTTAGTATTCATCAGCTCTGGCAGTTGAAACCACACCTAGCATGCTGCTGGCTAAAAGCTGTTAGCATAAGACATAGCAAACAGGAAGAGAGTACCTGTCTGTTGCCATGCGGAGCAGGGCAGGAAACAGGAAGCCTTGCTCTCATAGGCTAGTTTGTTAGCCAATCTGAGTCCATGTGATACAGCATTCCAGGAAAAGAAGAAGAAGAAACCTTTATTGTTCCTCAGTGGGATAAAAAAGAACCTCATACCAACTGTGAAGCATGGAGGGGGAACTGTCATGGTTTGGGGATGCTTTGCTTCAGTGGGACCTGGCTGACATGACAGTAAATCCACCAAGAACTGGCTGAAAAGTAAGAAATGGAGAGTTCTGGCCGGGCCGAGTCAAAGCTCAGATTTGAATCTGATTGAGAGGCTTGTGGGCTGACTTGTACATGCAAGTAAGCTCTCAAACATCTCACCACTAAAAGAGTTCTGTATTGAGGAGTGGGTCAAACTTTCCTCAGACTGATGTTAGAGACTGGTAAATGGCTACAAGAAGTTATTACTAGAGGGTGTCCTAACTATTTCTCAGTTAAAACATGTCTTTTTATTTAATGAGTAAAACAAGGTTTATTTTTCTTGTTTAACTGGAATTAAATTACTTACTTTTCCAGAGATAAATAGAAAACAAGCTCCGACATGGATATATGAACATTTCTTAATAAAGACCTGAATATAATCCTTGTTTTATCACATGATTGTATACACAAGAAAACCTGCTTCTATTATTGATCACTTGTTCTTAAAAGAAGTCTTTGTGATTTTAGGATTTTAGATTTGGACATGTTCTTGGTTCTTTACTCATGACATTGTTGTGTTGTCACAGCTGTATAGTCTGCAGAGACAGAATGATGACATGTGCAGCAACATAAACAAGCTGAACCAGGAGCAGCAGAGTCTGCAGGGGTTGATCCGGTCCCTGAGAAGTGAGATCGAGGACCTGACAAGCCAGATCACAGGACACAAAATGAGCAGCCAGTACCAGGTGACTGAACACAGACGAGCTGTTTTGGTTTATTTTGTCAGTTGTCAGTTGTGTACAAGGACTTTTCTGGATCTCAAATACTGCAATGGGTAAACAGGTCCTCATGAGTATGTGTGTAGTGAGATTAAACATACACATGAACAAACAAACCTTCATATAAAATTCAATATACTTAAATCAGGCACTCTAACACATCTGATTTAAATCAGTGGGTTATTAACAGACTTCTGCTGAACTTAAGGACGTTCTAAGGAGGAGGTACAACTTCCTTTGTTCGAGCTCCTTCATTCATTCATGTTCCCACAGCAAAACATCATATCTGGTCTGAACAAGAAGAACCAGGAATTAGAAAATTTGAAGTGCCTCTATGAGTTCCAGCTGAGTGACTTGCAGAAGAAGATCAACTGTCAGCATGAAGACATAAAGAAGAAAGGAGAGCAGATCCATCAGGTGACAAGGCTCAGTGTCTTTACTGACTAACTTCTTTATATTTAAAACAATTTAAGCTACAGTCAAGTTAAAAAGAGTGTCACTTCATCCTCTCGACCTGCCAGTGGGATTTATTATACTCCTGACTATCAATAGGATTTCAGTCTGATTCATAACCTAATAAATACATGGAGACTAATCATATTTCATAATCTTTGCTCCCACTTCTAAGTCAGACAAATATTTTACCATTTTATAAAATAAAACAAAGAGAAGTGTAGGTGTCTCCAGTTTTCTTCTAGTCATTGTTCCAGCAGTGATGTGGAGTTTCTTGTAACAGCTGGAGGAGGAGCTGGAGAAGATGGAAGAGAGCAACTCCCAGATGAAGCTCACCATCTCAGACCTGAGGCTCAAACTGAAGAGCAAGGACAGAGAAATGCATCTGGAGATGCAGAAGGTAAGCGCGCCCACACACAGTGGACAGAATTAAAGTTATCAGTCCAGCCAGTGCTCAGCTTCAGTGGTTTGATTGAGTGAATGCAGGCACCCTAACCCTAACCCAGGCAGCTTCTCTGTCTGTGGAGGGACGCCATGAAAACAACCAAGATGGCTAACCATAACCCTTTTGCAATATGTGACTGCAACCTTGGAGAATTTAGGAAAACACAAACATGGTAATCTTTCTGTGAGCAGATGAAAGATTTGGAGACACTTATTAAGCGAATGAAATCGGACCTCCATGGCTGTGTTGGTTTCATCCAGGAGCCAAATAAACTGAAGGAGAGCGTGAAGATGATTTACGCTCGCTACGCCCCAAATGCTGACAGTGTGAGTGGGATTTATCAAGTGTAAAATAAAATTTCTGTACTATTTAAAGAAACAATATAAATGTTTGTACAAGGTGGGGAAGAAAGCAGCAGATGATGATGAAATTCAGACTTTGCGAGTCCAATGTGAGCACCTGGAGAAAACCGTTACCATCCTGAAGAAGAAGCTGGAGAAATCTGCCAAGCAGCTTGAACAAGCTGAAGTCAAGAACGTAAAGGTAAAAACACAGACGGCAAGAAAGGAGAGTTCAACATCTCAACCTCAACAAACACTCTGAAATGATTGTGATGCTGCTGCAAGTACTTATGGAGAAGATATTAGCATTGCAGCAGATGTGTGAGATCATTAACCTGGCTCTGCCAGATCTATGTGTAGCCCCGCCTCTTCTCGATTCGGGGACACACATAGATCTGGAACCGCTCTGTTTGAAACCTTCTATAAAAAGAAGGTACATCTGATCTTATATTTTAAGCTGATTGGAGGATGAGCCAGCAAGTGTCTGCTTTGATGATTTTGTCTTTAGCCAATCACAGTAAATCAAGTTCTTGCAACTCTATTCGGGAGTAAAACACACACATTGTTACCACTAAGAAAAGCAAAACACATCTTTAACACCAAGAAATGCACAAAGTTCTTACTTTTGCTCATTTTTCAGTGAAGAAATCATCTTCAGTTCTCCTAAAACAGATTAAATATCCGCTTTTATGCGTACATCCACCGGATGCCATGTTTGTTTTGCTTTGTCTGCCTGAACACCTGCCCAAAAGCACAATGCTAACACATGATTGGTTCAAACGGTTTTTTGACCGAAATAGATGGTTATCAGTGGAGCGGTACAAGATGGATTTCCGTGGGTTTGGAAAACTCATCTGAGTAAAGAGAACCTTGACGTCGCTCCCTGCAGCCCAAACCAGCAGCATGCTCCATCCAGCACCACTTCCTGCTGAAGGAGCTCATTTTTTTCAATTATTCTTAGTTTTTATTACTTTCTGAAACTGGGACCGATCATCACGAGCTTCATGTTCTCCTTCCTTCAAGGTGTATGTCTCTGACATGATGTAGAATGGAAAGACTCTGCACTGGTGCAGTGGACAGCGGTGGTCCTCTGCCATGCCTTTGAACTGTGTGGATAACTTATCATTCTTTCTGCATCCCAGTTGTTTATGTTTAATAATGAAACTTTAAGTACTGCTGCACACACACCTTCACTAACACTGTAGTGGGGAGGGGGATATACAACATTCTGGTCCTGAGTCTTGTTCTCTGCAGGAAAACATGAGCCTCGTGGCAGAAATCAACCTGCTGATAAAGGAGCTGCATCTCGCCAGGACTGAGGCTAAAGATTACAAAGCTCAACTGGCAGTCAGAAAGCCGACCAACAAGTGTTCCAGCTCAAGGAGGACCAGAGGAGCCGACACATGAAGAGGTCAACTGACAAAACCCTCCTGCTCCAGACCAGCACCACCTGGTCCGGACCTTTAATTGAATTTCATGCACATAAATGGAATTTATTAAAAGTAATAAAACAAAAACACAAAGTTTCATCAGATTTTAATTCAAACATTTGTGTTGCAGACATTTACAAGCATCATGCTCTTTTTCTCTGTCTCCCAAAAAGTGCTAAAACTACATGAACAGTTCAGTTCTAACGGGGTTCACGTGGTTTTACTGCGGGGTCACACAGGAAGCACAAAACACACCATGTTGTGTTAGTATGTGGAAACTATGACCATAAAACAAACTTACACACACTTTACATACATGGAAAAAACATACAGGTGGATAAAAACAGACTGGAACCAGGTTTAGAAGTTTGCAGACACCTGAGAGACGTTTAGTTTCAGGTCGGTCATGTGCATCTCGATCCTCTTGTGCAGCTCGTCCATGGAGGTGGACAGAGTGTCGTACAGCGCCTGGATAAACACGAGTCAGACATGTTAAGCACACAGGATTGTGGGTAGTTTGCATGAGCTGCAGATGGACATGCGGCTGTACCTGAGCCTTCTCTGTCTCTTTGCTGCAGACGTCTCTCAGGCTCTTGATTTTGGCCTTCAGCTGCTGCGTCTCCCCAGAAATCTCTTGGATTTTGTCGGCCATCTCCTCGCGCTTCTGATGGATTTGGTTACACTGCCTGGAGAATAGATTCCAGATGTTCTCAGACTTACATGTATGTGACAAACAAGGTATGGTTGTTGTGATGCACAGAATGTAAATACCCCAAGACTTCCTGAACGTGCTGCTCCTTCATCTCTCTTTTCTTCTGCCGACGGATGTTCTGTTTACACTCCTTGTCCAGCTTCATGCCCAGAGCTCTCTTCAGCTGACCCTCCTCGATGCACAGGTTCTTTAACTCCTTCTGCTTCTTCTCATACTGAGCCATCAGCTCCTGTTCCTGTAAGGATCATTCACCATGTCAGTCTCAACATCTCACCAATCAGAAGACCTGATTTTATTCAATAATTAAACCCATCTCCTCCACCTGGTTGTTCCAGTGCTGGTATTAGGTGTGGGGCGGGGCTACACCTGGACTGGTGGTCGTCAGCACAGGGCCATAAACATGAATAATCATTCACACACATTTAGGACCAAGTTATAGTCACCAAACTATCCCACATGCATGTTTTTTATGTGGAAGGAAACTGGAGTCCCTGGATAAAAACCCTTCACACACATGAGATCAAACAACATCCATGCAGAAAGACTCCAAATGAGTTCTGAACTCAGGACCTTGTTGCTGTGAGACCACAGTGCTTCCAGAGGTCACAACACTGCAGCAGGTTGTTCAACACTCAGTACCACAACAACAGGTTGACGTGAACCAATAAAGCCCTGGTTAGCTCTTCAGTGTGTGTGTATGTGAGTGAGAGAGGCACTTTGAGTGTTTTAACTAGAAACAAACCAAATAAACCCTTCATTATCCCTGGAATGAAACAGGAAGTGAACAAACCTCTTCCTGTCGCTGCTTGGTGGTGTTCATGCTGCTCTCCAGGTCCTGCAGGAGGCTGAACATCTTCTGGATCTCAGCTTCAGTATGAGTCACACCTTGCATCATGTTCTGCAGCTCCACCACTCGTTCGTCTGTTTTTTCCTAAGAAGGAACATCCAACAGAACAGGTGTGATAGAACACAGACCTCACCTGCAGGCAGCGACAGGTACTTTAACTCACGATGGAGCTTTTGATGCTCTTCACATTCTCCCTCATTTTCTCCATCTGACTCTTCAGCTCCTCTGGAGACTCGACAATCTGAGACTTCAGTTTGCTGATGTCTTCCTTCAGGCTACAGACATCCACCTTTACCTGGGCCTGGTTCACACAAGCACACGGGTCGTTAAGAGCCAGAAGAGATCAGAGATGTTGGACCTGATCAGGATCACAGTAACACACCAGCTTCTGAGTCTTCTCTGCTATTTTAGTTTTCCACTCTGCGATACTGTCGTTTGTATTATTCTGAAAGAGAAGAAGAGGAATCAGCTTTAAGAGACCCTACACGTCATTCCTGACCGTGTTTCATCACTTACCACTTCCTGGTATTCATGCACGGTGGTGGCGTGCAGCTCGGAGAGCGCAGCAGCCAGCTCGTCTGCTTCAGCCTTTTGCTCCGGTGGAACAGTCCTGGAACATCAGAACACACCTCACTGTTAAAACATGATGCACTGGTGAAAACGA
>SSNP01000003.1:3295327-3344156 GCA_006937955.1 Pachypanchax playfairii
CCCCCCCCCCCCCCCCATGTAGACCCAAAGAAACCTACAAATTTGGCCTGTTTCTCCTGGATTAACTCCATTCTCTGTTTCCTGAAGTGTAGAAAGTTCATGATGGCGCTCAAAACAGTCAGAGTCCTCTGTTTCTCTGCAGACAGACAAACAGCTCCTTTACAAACAGTTAACCAGATGTTGTGATGTTTAACATAGGACATGGAAACCGATTCAGAACACTGTTCCAGTCATGTACTCAAATCAGCATCGAGGTCAAGCGCTCCGTTTCCTTCCATTACAGATATGCAGAACAATGAAAGACATGGAAAGATGATGTTTCCAGTTCTGAGAAACAACAAGTTATTTTTACTCATGGACAGGTATAAAGACTCGAAGCCTCATGAGGGTGTTTCAAACAGCATCACTGGCGGCCATCTTGCCCCAGCGCAGCAGTCTGGTGGAGTCAGTGGCAGTGAATAGAAGGTAAGTGATCTGTACAAACACTTTTATCTCACTGAAACCTTGATGGAGTTTCAAATGGTTTGGAGTTTTTAATGTGACTATAATTCTAGAAGTTGAAATTGCAGATTTTCTAATAAAAAACAATTTAATCGTGCAGCATGTTTGTGGATCACAGCTCCTATAGCGTGAGTTATACTGCTATATTATTTACAATCAGTTTGGTTTGTTAAAAACATTCTGTGTTATGATGCAGGACATTTCAGGCTTTATGGATCAGTGAAGATGTCACACTTTAGTGCAACCTGTAGATGTTCACATCACTGTTGTTTCAAAACAAGAACCCTTCAGATCATCTGTCACCTGGAAGATATTATATATTATCATTTTACAAAGGATAAACACATGTACAATACCGGTCCTGTTACACAGGAACAACAAGACTGTGGCATGATAGGATTCCAAGATTGTTGTTGACTCGAGGCTTTTAGTTTGTTTGTCAGACTCTCAGTTCAGTTTAAATTAAAAAAACTACATCCCCGACGCTTATAAAAACCCAAACCATCTGAAAATCAAAGTAACCCTGAGTATGTTCTGGTTATTTAAAAAGTAAGCACCATGAACACTGTGTTATGAATGAGTATGCTGCCTGTGGCAAGATGGTCACTGTGGATATTTGACTTAATTGGCAGCAATGGCAGTGAATCATCTAGTGTTCATATGTCTTTGCTTTTTCCACCTTCCAACATCTACAACTCTTATCAGTATAATAAGAAACGAGCAGCTGCACAACTTACTAGGCGCCAGCAGGTCATTGAGTGAGAAGTCGTAGATCAGGCACATGGGCAGGAACTGCCTCCTGAAAACAACCACACAGATCAACACGCACTGAACACGCATTACCTACACACTCACATGCATGTGTACACACTCGTGGAACAAAGACACTCACATGCGCGTGTAGACACTCAAGATGGTAGTAGCACCTTCATGGTAGGCTGGATACTGAATGTTCTCCAGCAGTGGGACCTGGTGGGAAAGCAGCAGGTTTTCACACACACCATTTAAATAAATAACGTGGTGATGGAGAAGAAACCCGTGAGGAAGAGGAGCTCACCATGGAGTGACACTCAGGTCTGAAGCGGTACAGCAGGTGAAGAACTCTCATGTACAGAGTCTGAACCGCTTCTGGCTGCAGGAGAGAAGAACACGGTGTTTATCAAGTGAACCGAGCTGACCTGTAACAAAGATAATCAGCTGCTTGTGGAAGGTCACACCTGATGTTCACACACCTGAAAAAGGGTGCAGTATGTTTTTAGCTGTGTACAGAAACATGTCTGCTGGCGCAAATAACTGACTGCATCAGGATTTTATTCACGAGACCAGTGGGTGATCGGTAATAAAAATGTTCAGCCCCGAGGGTTCGATAAAACTCCAGGGATAGTGGGCGGAGTTTAAACAAATGCTCGCGTATTCACAGATATTCAGATGAAATTCAAACAGGGATTCTACATAAATAATCACTTATCTTACTCACAAGTGTGACTTTTAAATACAGGGGCCGCATATCACATGACTCTGCGACCTTAGAAAAGTAACGTAGAAACTTGGTTTACCAGCGACCAAAACCGGTTCCAGTAGATCGTGTGATCAGTGGAACGGCTCAGATGTGAACTACTTCTCCCTCCCGGTGTCCCCGAGTCCTACCGACCCACTAACCGTTCTGAGTTTACCTTCGGAGTAGGAGCCAGGTCGTTTTTGGTTAAATGTTTTGCCTCTTGACCGGTAAGAACCTCGTTTCGGTAAAATGTGACGATGGCCTCCGAGGAGTAAACGGGAAAGGTGTTTTCAGTCATGGTCGCCATGCAGCACCAGCCGAGAGAAAGTAAAAACTGTCAACTTAGAAAAACACAAAACAAGATACAAAATTGGCGCCTTAAAGTAACGTCCTGTTTCTTCTTCTGCCTTCTGTATTTTGTCGCTCGGCAGACGTCACTGGTTCATTTACTGCCCCCTGTGGGCTGGACTGTAAACTAGAAACTTCATTCAGCTGTACGTCTATTTTACTCAGAACGGTCTGTCTCCTGGTCCTGGATATTTTTAAATATACTTAGATTATCCACCATTTGGCTCACAACGTGTTTTTCTTCTTATATAGTCTTTATTGAGGTGATATTTATAGAGAGTGCATGCCAGGCGTTTTGCTTTGGTTAATGTTGCTGAAGTTGGCCGCCATTTTGAAAAAGGCAGGAAACAAACAATGTCTATGGGAAACGCTCCTTCAAATTCAATCTATGGCACTGAAAGAGTTAACTTGGTGATTGTGGTCAATGTTATGACTGTAGAGTGATTTTTTAGGTCATAAACCTTCCGCAGCAGCTGGGGGCGCTGCGAGCAACAGCCGTGCACGTGACATAACCGTCACAACACGGAACTTGTGGTGAGAATTATCAGACTTCCTCTGAAAGTAAAAAAATTAAGAGATGCAACGATTTTAAACAGAGTTTCTGCAATGAGGAGCTGATAGAGTTTAAGGATCTGAGTGATGATGGCGTCAGACTGGGCGGACAGGATCAGTTCTTTCCGCAGTGGTCCGTCTCGCTTCCTCTCTGGAACAAATCCCGAGGTTTTCCTGGCCGAGCTGCTCCGGGAGCTTCGGGATGACAGAGCCAGCTTCAGCACCAAGGTAGGAAGAGTAAACCTGGTTCTAAATACAGAATATACAGGGACACACATGAAATGAAAAGTATCCTGACAGCTGATGGCTGCTGATGTTCAATAACTAAAAATAAACCCGAGTCACACATTCAAACTTCTGGAACAAAAGTAAACTGATCACACACTAAACACTTTGATAAGATTCTGTATCTGCTGCGACACTCTCCGTCCGTCTGGTCAGGTACTCTCTGCTGATTTGTAATAATATCTGAAAACTAGCAAAATTCCTGAAGAAAATTTAGAGGAACTGCCATTGTGTGTGGGACTTAGAAACCCTCAGCCAATCAGAAAGCTGCATTGGTTTAATCCTAAACATGTGTGACTGCTGACAGGTGCTGCAAATGTGATCAAAGGGCTGAAAGAGTCAAAATAATAGGGAAGTGTGTTTGAGAAATGTGACGCCAGTCTTGCCATTCTGAAAATGTTGTCTGTTAACTGGGATTTTCTGTGTCCATCTCCCTGCAGGTCCTCCTGTTGTCTCCACTCTGTGAGTATCCTACCCAGCTGTGCTCATCAGAGTCAGTAGGTGAGGAGACAGCCCTGGATCTGATGTCCGTCTTTGCCCAGTGTCCTCCCAAGTCCACCCAGTTTCGGTGTCAGCTCCTTGTGGCCCTCACCAGTGTCCTGATCTGTTCTTCCTGTGCAAGCAAACGCTCGCGAGCATCATTAGACTTTGTAGACCTGCTCTTTCAGATAGCTCAGGACAGCAGTGACATCCATGATGATGGCATGCAGAGCTCCGTTCGTGCCACAGCTTGTGACTGCCTGCAGGAGATGGAGGCCTGCTGCCCTGGTCTTCTCTCTCAGCGTCTCGAGCTCTTGAGTGGGAGACTGCAGCAGGAGACCACCAGGCTGCACCAGGCCTATGCCGGCCTCCAAACCTTAGTGCTGAGAAACCAAGTGTATCAGCTCACCAAGAAACCAGGAGCAGGTGCTGAGCATCTTAAAGCTCTTCTAGGAGGAAATGGATCAGCTGCTTGGGAAGCGGACCAGGACTCCTTCCAGTTGGACTCAGCTGTACTGTCCTCTCTCATCCTGGGACCAATGGGCACAGTGCCAGCGCTCCACACCGGACTGGACTGTAAGGAGCTGAGATCCGTCCTCTCCTTCCTGCTGGAAGAGTCGTACCTGCTCACCCCTCTATGTCAGGCTGCACTCTTACACAGACTCACAGAGGTGGTTGCCATGGTACCAGGTATCCCTCCAGCCATATTCAGAGCTGAGCTGCTGCGACTGTTGGGAACCAGCGAGGTTTGTGTAGATTTATAGGGATGTAGGTATCAGTGCAGACACAGTTAGAAAACAGATGCATCTGTGTGTCACCGTGGCTTCAGGACTGGACACATGAGCTTATTTGTTATTTAAAAACACAAATTCAAACCACATGTGCACAGAATGTTTGTGTCTGTGTGAATGTCTATTGGATTAAAACAGATTTTCTTTCCAAAGGAGATATAAAGTGTTAACTGTTGGATGAAAGTGTCGGATGTTGAGTAAGCTGTATGAAACCTTCTCTGTCCTTCAGGTCTGCCTGTTTCACGTCACACTGCTGATGAAGTGCGCCTTCACAGACAGCCTGTTCAGCGCTGAAGACGAAGCCTTCCTCCTCAAGCGGCTGGTGGTTCTCTCCCAGCATCCGCTCCTGAGTACGCCTGACAAGATCTTTTACATGGACTGCATCCTGCACTTCCCCGAGAACCGTCCAATCAGCAGTGGCGACAGCGACGAGGCCCTCCCCGTGCTGCTGACCCCTCAGCTGTCTTCGATCCTGCTGCCCACTGTGTTCAACGACAGCGCCACCCTGCTGGCTCGACTCAACCTGCAGTCTCTGGTCTATCTGGAGGAGGGAGAGGAGGAGAACAGGGGCCTGGCCTACCTTTTTGATCACCTGACATCGTTGCTGCACATCGTGCAGAACGGAGGTAGCAGAGACATTGTTGTGACCTTTTTCAGAGCTTCCTTCCTCTTCCTGTTTTACTTTAAACAGGTGAAAAGCTACTGTTCTGTCCTGGGTGAACAGCTGTGTCAGCTCTACCTGCAGCACACCCATCTGGCCCCTCACCTCATCAACTTGGCTGACCAGACTCAGGAGAGTCTATCAGAGTCCAACTGGGCTCTGGGACTCCTGAGGGGC
Source organism: Pachypanchax playfairii (assembly GCA_006937955.1). Taxonomy (NCBI): domain Eukaryota; kingdom Metazoa; phylum Chordata; class Actinopteri; order Cyprinodontiformes; family Aplocheilidae; genus Pachypanchax; species Pachypanchax playfairii. Next base: position 3,300,621 of record SSNP01000003.1, read on the forward strand.
CTTCAGAGGGTTATCACTGAGGCCCCACTGGCCAGACTCACCCTGCGGGACCTCAGCTGGCACCTTAAGGTGCTGGCTCGAGTGGCGGAGGAAAGGGAAGTTTCCCAGTGCAGCACCCTGAGCTTTCTGTCCAGCATCATCACCCCCTCTTCCTCATCATTTTGTGCAGGTGGTGACTGGCGCCTGGGAAACGGCGTTCTGGGAGTTTGCCGCCGCATGCTCCTTCACCCCACCCTGGACTCTCTGCTCGTCCCGCTGGCAGACATCCTGCAGCATCTCACCTGTCACTATGGAGACACAGACATCCAGGACCACGCCCGCCTCTACTACACCCTTCTCACCACACTGTCCAAGGAGAAGCTAGCCATGATGTTGGCGCAGGTTTCAACGGAGGGCGGACACCAGGTCAAGAAGCGAACGCTGTCTTGCCTCATGGCTGAGGGCGAGGGACTAACGAGCGTGCTAACCATTCACCAAACAGAGAAACCAATCATCTGTCTGACTGAAGCTCCCTCTGAAATTCTGGGAAAAGCAGAAAACTCAAGTCCCAGCGAGGCAGAGAGAAGCTCAGAGGACGTTCTAGAAGCAGTGGAGACTTACAGGACGCTATTCAGTGACCCCGCCTTCGCTTCAGACATCACACTGAAGTACCAGCTGGCTCACATGGAGCCTTGTGACCCTCGTTTTGAACAGCTCTTCAGCATCCGCCTCCACTTCAGCCTCACTGATGATCACTATGAGCCGCTGCAGGACATCAGCGTCCCATGTCTCTTCAGAGAGAGACCTTCACCTGTAGTGCAGCTGAGGTTGAGGCCCAGGCAGCCTCACCCAACCACCCTCCATGTTAGCGCCATCTTCACCACCCACGATGGGTTCTCCTGGTACAGCACGCTACCAGACGTCCACGTGGCGTTCCAGCAGGGCTTCCTGCCGCTGCCTGCGCTGCCGTCCTGGAGTCATGGACACAGACTGAAGGTGTTTGAAGGATTGTGGGATGAGATGAGCTGTGAAACGGGGGACTGCGCCACTAGTTTGTTCTGCTTCCTGTTGGAGGAGGCGGCTCTGGACGCGCTGGTGGATAAACACTTCCTTCCCTTCCTTGTTTCAGACCAGCTTGATAAAGACGAGTTCAAGGTGCTTTTCTTCCTCTGTCCACAGTCCCACATGCTGCTGAAGATCAGGTCGGAGGAGGACGCTGTGCACGTCAACATCGCCACTGATAACTGGCAGCTTCTGCCTCACCTGAACTCTTACCTGCTGTCAATCACGTCTTCTCATGAGGACACTGTCAGCTGAGCGTGTACTACCTACATGCACATTTTTATAGGAAAAAAGACTTTTTACATCCAAATTGCGTTCATGTGGAAAAAAATCACTAATTAAAAATAATCTTATGGCACTTTAACAATCTTGATTTGACATTAAAACATGTGAAATAAAACATCTGTCCTTTATTTACTGATGTTGTTGTGTGAAATTGTTTTCATCAACAGTTTGTTTTGGTTTGAGACATAACGTGTTCACACCAGCTTTCAGGAGTCCCAGTTGCACCTGTTCAAGGTAAATACACAAACTGTTATTGTTTTAAAGAGTCCCTGAGACACACTGTCCCCATGTGGACTGGGGTGTCCAATAAGACTGAATAACCTCCACCATGTGAGCCTTTCTTGCTTTTTACTGTCCTGGTTGGGTCGTGCTTCAGCAGGTCTTTATTCAGTGAGGCCTTTAAAGTTGGGTCCTAAGGATGAAGGTAAGACTGTCTGCTGGCTGAGAAGTTTGTCCATGATGGCTATCTCACTGTCCCTCTTCTCCACCTCAGCCATGGGTGTCCAGGACATGTCATGTTGGAGTTTGAAGGCACCAAGAAAAGGATGCGGGCAGCTCGGTCCCCATTCCTTCAGAGGAGAGAAGAAGACGTGAGTCACAATGATGTGATGTGATGTGTGTTAGAACCCAAACAGAACGTTCCACCACCAGTATGTGGACTGTACAGTTTAACAACAACATTGTTCTATATGGAGCACTTCAAGGGACACTAGTTCATACACACGTCATTTATGGTTAATATCTGTGTAAGACGTGTCTGACGTTCAGAAAATCACAAACTAAACTTGGAGCAAAAAGTATCTGGTGTGGTGGATTGTTTCTTTGTTGTAACAATGAATCTGGAAACTTCTGTTTTATAAATTCAGACATTTCATTGAGCGTTAAGTGATTTTTGGATTCCCTATGGGATGATAGTGGCAAAAAACAACATTGTGAGGTTTGTTGATCATCAAACTTCTTACTGTCAGAAACTCTGAGTCAGTCTCATGATTTCACCGAGTCACACTTTCCCTTTATCACCTGCTGTTTTAAACTGCAGCTTTTTGAAAAGTTGTCCAAGAATCGGAATTTCCTGAGAAAACCTAGACAGCTAAAGGGTTAAAGGTCAAGCACAACAGTAACACTAGACTGTCAGCAGCATTTACTCAGGAACCTGAACCATAATGTACAGGAAGTCCAGGGCCCTCATTTATCAATCGTTCGTACGCACAGATTAACGAGTCTGAGTGTTTCACATTTCACCAGTCTCTGTTTTTCAGGGAGTTAACGAGTCTGTGTTTCAGAGAGTTAATGAGTCTCTGTTTTTCAGAGAGTTAACGAGTCTCTGTGTTTCAGAGAGTTAACGAGTCTCTGTGTTTCAGGGAGTTAACAAGTCTCTGTGTTTCAGAGAGTTAACGAGTCTGAGTGTTTCACATTTCACCAGTCTCTGTTTTTCAGGGAGTTAACGAGTCTCTGTTTTTCAGAGAGTTAACGAGTCTCTGTGTTTCAGGGAGTTAACGAGTCTCTGTGTTTCAGGGAGTTAACAAGTCTCTGTGTTTCAGAGAGTTAACGAGTCTGTGTTTCAGGGAGTTAACGAGTCTCTGTGTATGAGAGTTAATGAGTCTGTGTTTCAGGGAGTTAATGAGTCTCTGTTTGAGAGTTAACGAGTCTCTGTGTTTCAGACAGTTAACTAGTCTCTGTGTTTCAGACAGTTAACTAGTCTCTGTGTTTCAGAGAGTTAACGAGTCTGTGTTTGAGAGTTAACGAGTCTCTGTGTTTCAGAGAGTTAACGAGTCTGTGTTTCAGGGAGTTAACAAGTCTGTGTTTCAGAGAGTTAACGAGTCTGTGTTTCAGGGAGTTAACGAGTATCTGTGTTTCAGAGAGTTAACGAGTCTCTGTGTTTGAGATTTAACGAGTCTGTGTTTCAGGGAGTTAACGAGTCTCTGTGTTTGAGAGTTAACGAGTCTGTGTTTCAGGGAGTTAACGCATCTGTGTTTCAGGGAGTTAACGAGTCTCTGTGTTTGAGAGTTAACGAGTCTGTGTTTCAGGGAGTTAACGAGTCTGTGTTTCAGGGAGTTAACGAGTCTGTGTTTCAGGGAGTTAACGAGTCTGTGTTTCAGAGAGTTAACGAGTCTCTGTGTTTCAGGGAGTTAACGAGTCTGTGTTTCAGGGAGTTAACGAGTCTGTGTTTCAGAGAGTTAACAAGTCTGTGTTTCAGGGAGTTAACGAGTCTCTGTGTTTGAGAGTTAACGAGTCTGTGTTTCAGGGAGTTAACGAGTCTGTGTTTCAGAGAGTTAACGAGTCTCTGTGTATGAGAGTTAATGAGTCTGTGTTTCAGGGAGTAAACGAGCCTCTGTGTTTCAGAGAGTTAACGAGTCTCTGTGTATGAGAGTTAATGAGTCTGTGTTTCAGGGAGTAAACGAGCCTCTGTGTTTCAGGGAGTTAACGAGTCTCTGTGTTTGAGAGTTAACGAGTCTGTGTTTCAGGGAGTTAACGAGTCTCTGTGTTTAAGAGTTAAAGAGTCTGTGTTTCAGAGAGTTAACGAGTCTCTGTGTTTATGGGAGTTAACGAGTCGCTGTGTATGAGAGTTAACGAGTCTGTGTTTCAGGGAGTTAACGAGTCTCTGTGTTTCAGGGAGTTAATGAGTCTCTGTTTGAGAGTTAACGGGTTTGAGTGTTTTAGAGAGTTAATGAGTGTGAAAACAAAGATTGAACAAAGTATTTTCATGTTAAATATATGAAGCTGCCATCATGTGACAGCGACTCGCTGGCTGAAGGGTCACTGTGGATCATTTATTCTTTTCCAACATCGAGTCTGAATGAAACATCTGCTGTGGTTCCACAGGCTGTTTGAACTCACACAACACAGCTGGAACCAGCTGGATCTGAAATCAGCTGCCTTCCTTCATGGACTTTGAACATCACATGCACAGACACGTTAGAACTTAACGTCTGACCCCCCCCCCCCGAGGGATATGTGAGATGATGTTCCTCCTTCTTGTAGAGGTGTGTGGACCAGCGTGACACCAACCTTAGGAGAGATGATGGAGAAATATTTCTGTCCAGACGGTCGCTGGTACAGGTAATACATGTTGCCTGGCTTTTTCACAATGTTGCAGGCAGCATGATGGAGGTCGGCGTCTCGTTTGGCCTCTTCTAAAACCTACAGACAGTAAACAGTGTTCAGACAGACAGATCTCAGAGTATCAGTCACTGCTTTGTGTTGCTCCTACCTTCCTCGCCTGCTCCTGCAGGTATCTGATCTGGTCTGCAATCACTGTCAGCTTGTTGCACGCGTTGGCTTTTATGAAATCATCTCCCTACAAAATGTTCATTAATTTCTTTAAAGATTATAACATTTAACAAGAGATTCTTTATGCTGGCAAACACCAATCATCCACACCTTTTGTACTTGCTCTGCCAGAGCCACCAGGTCTGAGGGGTCTCCTACCCTATTAGTCTGGTAGGAGCTGACCAGTTCCACTCCGCTGGGGGCGGAGCTGCTCTCAACCAGCGTCACTGCAACAGTTACATCACAGGTGTGTGAGACTGTCAGGTGAAAACCTTTTAGCATGATAGTACCGCTATATTTTAGTATAAATACAGATTCTTCAACAAGTCTGATGTAAAACAGGGACCTTTAGAACCAGGGACACATTCCACCCAGTTCTCCAGGTGACGACCGCACAGTGGCAGTCCCGTCACAGTTTCTTCGTGAACTTTCTGATTTATCTAAAGTTTATTGATTGCTTTAAAAACACGGAGTTTGAGCCGTAAGAGGAGTGAATATTATTAGAGTAAATCCACAGCATCTAACATGGTAATGACATGTTAATGAACACCGACCTCTGATCGGTATAAACATTTATCCTCTTAATAATTAATGTAGATGTTTGTAGAGCAGTCAGGCTTTAGTTGATTACAGTTCCAATAGCTTGAGTTGCCTGTTAGATTTCCTACCTATTGTGCTTTTGTCGGGTTGGTTTGGCAGACTCACGGTTCGGTCCATTTTATCTTCTGCTACAAAGTTACGTGACGTTTCCAGGAGCAATCTTCACCGGCTCGTTGCCAACTGTTCCTCAAAACACATCTGCACTTGCGCGGGTCCTACCTCAACCATATTCCAAAACATGAAGTCCAAATTTATGCCTGCTTCAAATTCACTGTAATAAGACTTGTAATTAGAAATCGGCTTTTAGAGGGAAAACATTTTATCTTTATAGTCACCAAGCACAACTAAAAAAATATTAAAAACTATATATTTGGACAACGATACATAAATATATTAATAAAACGTTCAGGCAGATAAACTAATGCCTCACAACAACAGCAACCAATGGGACAGGGACAGCCCATTTGCCACCATATTGGAAAAGGCAAAATTACAATGAAAATTCCTGCTTACTGCAGTGCATGTATGAGTGAGTGAGTGAGTGAGTGAGTGAGTGAGTGAGTGCTTATATGTATAGTGGTTGCGGGAGTTCAATTTTTAAAATAAACTGCAATAGGTGAAATTCACTAATTAGTCATCTTTATTTTTTACAATTAGATGTTTTAGGCTGTATAACCCCTCACTACACACTATACACTTTTCTTTCTTGTTAGGACGTAGAACACTGCACTGTAAAAATGTGCAAAATTGCACTAAAAATCTGCAAAACTGCGAGTTGCGAAAGGTGAATCATGTTATAGCGAGAGGCCACTCTATATAAATGTAGGTGCTAGATATATCTTCACAGCTTCTAGTAATGCATAGAACACATTATACTACATAGACTTTTCTATATATCCCGAGTGACTATAGAGTATTTATTTACTTTATATTACTGTTATTATGCTTATTATGGTTATTGTATTTGGAACAATATTAATTTTAAACATTTATTGATGGTAACATTATTCTTATTTCTAGCTTCTTATGTATGTAAACTGGAGGTTATTTATAACAGTGATATTGTACCATATAATAATTATAATGTCTCAACTTCTCTGCTTGAATACGTAAACATTTTGTTGAAAAAGCCTAAATGCTTCGTTATGTAGGAAGAAAATAACAATGAATGTTAAATTATTCTTCAGTGTTTTGTGTTACCGATATTGAAGTATTTAAAGTTTATGACAAAAAAACACCTTCAGACAAAGTTATATGATAAAGCCCAAATATATGTTTTACATACCAAATATTGGTGATTTTACTGAACCTCCCAAGCCATGTGTTATTGTTTACTGTCTTTTCCAACATGGCGGCCATCTTTGCACACATTGGACAATGGTAAAAGGCTGGCATTTCACCTCTATAAATATAACTCATTGACAACAACAACAGAACAATGTGTTGAAAATTGCAGGCATGTCTATCATAATAGCTTTTTCATAAAAAACTCAGATAAATTAAACTTATATCTGATGTATTATTTCAGGCTTTTTTGTGATTATTATTACCAACTTTAAAATCTGGCCCTAAAGGNTTTTCAAACAACAAATACAAAATCTTTTTTTTTTAATAAAGAACTTTATTAGATAACAAGAAGTATACATATGAGAGAATAAAAGGATCCAATAATCACAGGTTTTATATATTATGATATAAAACAAAGAACAAAGCAAGGGGGAGTGCAATAAAAAAATAACTTACATTCAAAAAAATTATGCATGGAACATACAATGATTATTTTAATATTTTTTGGTTAAAGAATCAGAAATTAAGTTTATATATGAAAGAATATCAATGTAGAGGCATTAGAAATTGGGTTATTACTGAATTTACATTTATGGATGTAGAACTTAGCCCAAATCAGTAAATTAATAACATAAAAGATATTTTCTTTTTTTTTCCTTCAGAATAAACAGAAGACAACATTTTAATACAAAATCAATTAGGTGAAATAATCTGAACATGATGAATTACACACACTGTCTTAATTAGCTGGTTATTTCTAGTATTTCATTTTCTTACACAAATTTCTCTTCTGACAGGTCGTCCGTCTTTACCAAAATAATCAAATCTAAACTCAAGTTTACAAAAGTACACAACAGATTCCATTTTTAATTTGAATCATCAGCGGGTGTGAGCACCTGTATAAAGCAGGACAGTTTACTGCTCTGGAGCATACAGGTGTGTGTTAACATGACATCATCAGGAACATTTAGGGAACATCTGTCAAGTTTAAGATCAAATTTAATAAATAATATCCACTTGTTGTCCATGAAGCAAATCCACATTATTCCAATTTAAGACATGATTTCCATATTAAAGATGTGATTTTCCTATTAAATGACCTGCTATTCCCATTAAAGGACACTACCATGTTGGCCTTCTGAAGGCAGAGTCTGACCTCTGGAGGTTGTGGGGTTGAAAGCTCCTCCTACTCACCTGCACCTACAGATTCTATTTAAGCATGAAATAACTAATTACATTCTGATTATCTCAATATACAACAGCAAGATCAGAAGCATGTGATTCAACACTGTTTCATGTCCCCAGGCTGCGGACTGTAGGGTCTGAGAGAGTCTGTATAATAATACTTGTTATTTGGATCTAAGTTATACAGACTGGTGGGGGTGTAGCCGGGGGTCCAACTCCACCTCCATGTCGAAGTTCCTGCTGGAACTGAGAGAGCAGTGCCTCCTCCTCCTCTCTGGTCCACCCGGCTCGGTTTCAGTTCAGGATCTGAGTCCTGATCTTTCCACAGCATGGAGCCTCGTTATCTGCTGATGTTTCTGTGTCTCGCTGTCCCGCTGTGCTGCTCGGAACCTAGTCCGAACCGGGACCTGGGCCTGGTACCTTATGATTTCCTGTTCGACACGGCGGTGGAGGCTTATTATAAAGGGGACTGGCTGTCGGTCATCCTGAACATGGAGAAGGCGCTCAGGAACAAAGCCACGGTCCGCAAAGTGAAGGCGCAGTGCCGGCTGAGCTGCGCCAACCAGAGCGCATTTGGGGAGCCCCTTGCCGGACTGGGAGTTCCTCTACCCGGGGCCGGCTCGGTACAGGACCTGGGCTTCTTCCAGAAGATCCTGAAGCGGGCGGACTGTGTGAACTCCTGTGAAACGGACAAGCTCGGGTCTCCAACTTTGCATCACGTCAGTGAGGAAGTGGAGCTGGAGTTCAGGAAGAGGACCCCGTATAATTATTTACAAGTGGCGTATTTTAAGGTAACTTCCTGAGACTGAGTCTCTTCACTCACTGCAGACACAAAACTTCTCTCATTAGCTTCGAAATTCAGTCAAGTTCTTCCCCAACCCCCCAACTGAGACTGCAGTGCCACGTCTCAACGTGGAGTCAGTCTGACGCTGCACGCTGAAATCTGCTGGTAAAAAAAAAAACGGTTCATGGCGGAACCTTCATCAAACAGATCAGAAACCAGAGAAAACTCTGTTTAAGGATTAAATCAAGAGTCTGACAGTGAAGATGAGAATTATCATCTGTGATTTGACCTTCTATGTGGGATGTTCCTTCTGTTGTTCCACTTGTTGAGGTTTACAGGCAGTTCTCCTGAGGTTCTAACTCTTCTCACAGAACCAAAAGCTCCTTCTTTAACATCATTACTGACGTCTTGCTGTTGACACACAGGTCCAAATCATCACTCCTCCACCAGTTCTGCATCACCATCACGTAATATCATATGATCAGTATCTGATCAGCTGATACTGGACCAATAAACATTAAGTTAACCAGGTTTTAAAAGTGTTAAAGGTGGGAGACTTGAATTCAGTTCACCATGACTGTATGTCTGGAGACTGATACGAGCAGGTACCAGCAAGTACCAACAGGTACAAGCACGTACCAACAAGTACCAGCATGAAACAGCTCCATCCTGAGTGTAGAAGATGATGGGTGGATGTCAAACAGCTGGACTGACAGATCCTTGTTGGAGACAGTGGTGGCAGGAGACACGGTGATGAAACTGCTAAAATACAAGTCTGAAGGATAAAGAGACGTGTCTCTCTTTACTTTCTCAGATTAATCAACTGGATAAAGCAGTAGCAGCTGCCAACACGTTCTTCCAGGCCAACCCGGACCACTCAGAGATGAGACAGAACCTGGACTACTACAGGATGATGGCAGGAGTACAAGAAGAGGACTTCAAGGATCTGGAGGCCCCGTCCCATATGGTGATAATAAAACTGTTTGGATGAATATCTGCATGCTGAACTGCTTTGCCTGCACAACTCATCTGAAACATTCATAACTAATGTTGAAGAAAATGTTGTCTCTCTCTGCTCAGGCAGAGTTCCTCCAGGCGAAACGCTACTACAGCGACGAGTCTTTTGGACTGGCAGCGGAACATTTCGAGGCGGCTCTGGACGAGTACTTCACTGCCGACCAGGAGTGCAGAGTTCTGTGCGAGGGCTCCCACCGTTTCGATGGATACAATTACATGGAGTACAGCGCAGACTTGTTCCTGGCTATGACAGGTGATCCATCGATCAGGACTCCATGTTTACATATTGAACGTATGTTGCATTGAAGGCCTGATTTGTGTAAACTGTGTGTGTCAGATCATTACCTGCAGGTTCTGAACTGTAAGCAGCACTGCTCTGTGGAACTGGCCTCAGCTGCTGGCAGAGACAAGCCCTTTGAGGACTTCCTGCCTTCACACTTTGACTACCTGCAGTTCTCCTACTACAACAGTGAGTTCCAATCGTTCCCTCCAGGATCCCTAACAGGCAGAACATGTTCTGATTGAGTAACCAATACAATAACATCAAACAGAACCCATAAGCAAATAATTAAAAACACTCCAACCAAATGAAAAGGAATAAAAATAAGGTCCGTGGTTAAAACCTGGTTCTGGTTCCGTGTGTGTTCCATACTCGGGTCCAGTCATAGTGTTTCGTTGCAGTAAAATGGCATTAATCTTACTGAGGGCCTTCCAGAGGGACCCATCTCTAAAACAATAAACCAGGTACAACAAGATGTTCTACAGGGAGAACGATATCATTAAAACAAACAGAGGAACATTCCAATAAATTATTATAGAGTAAAAACAAGCAAAGCAGTAATCAAAGCAAAAGGTGACTACTTTAAAGAACCTAGAATACGACATGTTTTCAGTTGTTTCACACTTTTTATTATGTATATAACTCCACATGTGTTAATTCATAGTTTTGATGCCTTCAGTGTGAAGATTTTAAATGTTGATAAATAAGAGGGTCAGTGAGAACTGGAGCTTTTACCTGATGTTTGATTTGGTTTTCTTTGTTTCATTTGATACAGAAAAGGTTTTAACTGATATATACTCTAACTCTGATGTCACCAACATTGTAAAAGGATTTGAACCATCAACCTGTTGAGAAGTGGTTCTCATGCGGACAGTCAGTGGGATTGTTGTTTGACAGTAAAATGAACCAGATCATGTTACACCTGCTCTTCATCCATCCCTCCTCTCCAGGTGAGAACTACGAGAAGGCCATAGAGTGTGCAAAGACCTACCTGCTGTTCCGACCTGATGACGAGGTGATGAACCAGAACCTGAACTATTATTCTGTGGTGTTGGGCGAGGACAAGGCCCGATCCATTTCAGCCAGACAGGTACGTTCTCTGTTTTCAGTGGTGTGAAGCACTTTGGGTTAGATGTAGACGATCCATATGTGTCATGCAGGTGAATCTTAACGTTCGCCATTTGTTAGGCTCCACTTCCAAACCCCACACATCTTCTTCTTCTTCTGTCAAAGTTAATGTGGCCCAAATGGAAACCAGGTCCCAGCCTGGTTTAGAACCCTGGACCTTCTCGCTGCGAGGCATCAGTACTACCCGCTGTACCAATATGCAACAGAATTCCCCCCAAAAAACACAGCTCTTATTGAAACCCTGTATAGAAATCTATGATAAAATGCTCACAAATTAGCTGTTCGGACAATTTTGACCTGCAGATGTCCTTCCACCAGTCATCTTGTCCCTCCACATCTCTTTCCTCTTCAGAAAACAAAACACTGAACTAGTTCTCTGCAAATTTTAGGGATGCATACAGGTCCTTTACACGACCTGCTCTTGGCAAGTCAGATCATAATCTAGTCTTTCTCTGCTCAGTGTACAAACTAATTGTCCAGAGCCAACCTGTGATCAAAAGAACTGAGGTGGTCACAGGAAGCTGAAGAAATTCTTCAAGGATGTTTTGAGGCTACAGACTGGGATGCACTCTGTGAGCCACATAATGTTAATGTGTGACTGACTATTTAAAGAAGCCCTTCCTTTAAAAACGTTTTTTGTGGAAGTTTGTGTTGAATATTTTAGCTCCACAGGTGTTCTTACCTTCATAGTGGGTGAAAACAGGTCAACAACTTCTCTATCAGTTTTTATCTCTCAAAATACACAGGTGGTGATAACACCCGAGTTCTCCCAAGTTCTAACAATCTGTATCTGTTTCATCACAACTCCTTTGTTCGTTAGTATTCATCAGCTCCGGCAGTTGAAACCACACCTAGCATGCTGCTGGCTAAAAGCTGTTAGCATAAACACGTATCAAACAGGAAGAGACTGTGTGAGCTGTTGCCATGCGCAGCAGGGATGGAAACAGTATACCTTGCTCTCATAGGCTAGTTTGTTAGCCAATCAGAGTCCAGCAATTTTGCACCTATAAATTCCCAGATTCAGATGAGGATCCAGATCACAGCCAGAATTGAACTAATCGATGGAACAAGTTAGGGCTGTATAATGATACACGGAACATTCCCAGCCTGTCCTGACAGGAAGTAACACTATGAGAAACAGGAAGTCTTTGATGAAGGTTGAAGTGGTCTGAACCTTAAATCTTACATGGGTACAAATAAGGACTGGCTGACTCAATCTGTCCATCTTGTTTTTTTAGTTCTTTGATAGTCAGTTCTTGTTTAGTGTTGTCGGGTCACATCTTTGTTGAATGGTTAAGAAACTGATTATAAATGTTTACGTTGTAACCTGCAGGTAGTCAAGCAGTACATCCAGCAGTCTGTGTTAGAGAAGGAGCTGCTCTACTTCGGATATGAGGCCTTTGGAATGACCTTTGTTGATCCGGTGAGTAAATACATCTTCTCTTCTTTATTTGGTGTTGTTTGTGGTGGTCAGAGGGCCCAGTGGCCCCAGCAGCCCTAGTGGCCCCAGGGAGGCTGTGGCAACATGTAGTACATAAGATTTATTATTTGCTGTTCATTGGATCATATTTAGAAGTTTGTATGTGGAGTCGATTGATGGTCAAATAAATATTATGTTTTTGTTGACAGGACACGTGGACTCCTGAAGATGTGATGCCACAGAAACTGAGAGACAAACAGAAGTAGGACTCGGATGACTCCTGCTTTTTAAATATTAACTAGACACAAAATGTTTGTAAATCTGTCGACACGTCTTGTCTCAGGGCGGACAGAGAGACGGCAGCGAGGATCACAGAGGAGATAGGAAACCTGATGAAGGAGATTGAGACTCTGGTGGAGGAGAAGAAGAAGGATTCTTCAGACATGGCAAAGATGGTTGTCCCACCAGAAGGTGACGATTTCAGTCCTGAACACTTTCAAACTCTGATTTCCTTTAAGGAGTTACTGTAAGCTGCATCTTCCAGGTGGAGCTGTGTTGTCTGATAACATCAGGGTTACCATGACGTCCAAACAGCTGAACGGCTCTGAGCGGGTGCTGCTGGACGGCGTGATCAGTGACGATGACTGCAGGGAACTGCAGCGACTCTCCAGTGTGAGTCACAGAGGTCGCTGTTATCATGTCGCCTGTCTGTCTGTCTGTCTGTCTGTCTGTCTGTCTGTCTGTCTGTCTGTCTGTCTGTCTGTCTGTCTGTCTGTCTGTCTGTCTGTCTGTCTGTCTGTATCTACCCATGTGGGTGTGTGTGTGTGTGTGTGTGTGTGTGTGTGTGCGTGTCTACCTGTGTGTGTGAGTGTGTGTCTACCCGTGTGTGGGTGTGTGTGTGTGTGTGTGTGTGTGTATCTACCCGTGTGTGGGTGTGTGTGTGTGTCTACCTGTGTGTGGGGGTGTGTGTATCTAGGTGTGTGTGTGTGTGTATCTACCTGTGTTTTGGCCCATGGTGTCACTGTGATGATGTTTGGGATGTTATTTCCCAGGCAGCTGCTCTGAAAGGTGATGGTTACAGTGGGCAGCCATCGCCGCACACACCTGGTGAGATGTTCCAGGGAGTCACCGTCCTGAAGGCTGTCAAGGTGTGAAGCATGTCTTACCACTTCCTCTCAGCAGACAGACACTTTAAAGAAGGGTTCAAAGTAAACAAAGACCAAACTACACCTGACATGAGTTGATGCTTGTCCCTAAACTTTTCAGTGAGTTTATAATTTTTTTTATTTGATAGTTTTAGAACTACAAAAGGTAAAGATCGTTAGCCTTGTCACACGGAAACTGGAAGCCCTGATTGCTGCTGAGGCGAAGAGTTCCTGGCAGAAAAGTTTAAATAGTAGAGAATTAGCAACAACCCCCCCGCCCAACCCCCCGTGTTGGAGGGGATGTGGAATGACACGGGACTTTACTCACATCTTCAAGGATAAATTCTGGGAGAACGTGAAGCAATAAATGAAATGTTAAATTTTAATAGACCGACTGAACCACAACAGCTAGTCTTGTGGACCGTTAACAGATCAAAGGAAAAACCGTGTTAATGCTCAGGTTCCTGACTCCAGGTAGAGGATGCTGATACAGCAGCACAATGAACCCAGACAGATACAAGTCTAATGATCTGCAGATAATAAAGCAGATCAGTGAGTGTTAACTAAGATCAGCTGAAGTGTCAGTAATCTGAGACATGATGGACTCGTGGTCCCTCTGCACCCACCTATACACAGGTCCAGTTGGGGACATACTACCCTTCTTTTTCTCCTTTTGCTCATTTCAGACCAGTAACAATGTTTTGAAGTCTTCGTGTGTTCATATTGTAAAATGTTTGGATGGGTGAAGGATGTTCCTCTGATGGACCCGCTGTGTTCTGTTTCCACAGCTCGGTCAGGAGGGTAAGGTTCCTCTGAAGAGTGCTCGTTTGTTCTTTGACCTGAGTGAGAAGGTGAGGAAGGTGTTGGAGTCGTACTTCAACCTGGAGACCCCGCTCTTCTTCTCCTACTCTCACCTGGTCTGTCGCTCTGCCATCGCTGGTAAGTGTCTGTGTGATTAGCAGTGATGCGTGAGTCTGAACTGAAGATGGAAACACTTCCTGCTTCTCATCTTCAGGTGTTCTAACCTTTAATAGTCATATTAAAGTTGCACATTTAATATTCTTTGACACAGAGGAGCACATGTCCCAGATTATGTGAAAAGGTTAGGATTAGGATCCTTTAACAGAAACATACACAGTCATGTGGGACCTTCGATGCTTCAACCATTAAAGGTTCTGTATCTGCTATTTTACAGCTATCAACATCTGGATAGACACATATATGATAAAGTGTTATCTTCATTTATCCTTACTTATAACTTATATTGATATTATAGTGAGTGCTGCCCATTTCATGACGTATCATCGAGCCGCGGCCTGGCTGCAGCGAAGCAGCATGGCCAGCAGACACGCCCCCAAAACCTCTGTAAACAATTCAATAATGGGGGGTGGGTTTGGGTCTGTGTGTGTGTGTGTGTGTGGGGGGGGTGATCTTGTTGATTCTTTGGAAACTATTTAAAACACTAAAACAACATGTTTAATGTTTAAATCATATCCTATCAGTCTGGATTGATTTGAACTGAAAAGGACATTATGATGCTTGTTTTACTACGTTCAGCCACTGGGTGGCAGCAAAACATCAAACACTTCCACGTCTTTTTCTTCAGCTGTTGAATATTTTCATAAACAATATTTGATTTGAGTATTTACTGAAGGCGGTTGTATCTTTTAGCACAGTAACATTAGTCTTTATTTTTGGAATGTTTTTTTTCACCCAGTGATGATTTTAATGTGTTTTTAAGGCTTTTTGTCTTTGTTTCCTGAAAAGCTGCTTTTTGATATTTAACCTCTAAACTCTGTTCACCAGGTGATGGTGATCTTTCTAAGTTAAAACAGAGTAAATTGGTTCTTTTTCAGAGAAGCAGGAGAAGCGAAATGACCTGAGTCACCCTGTCCATGTGGACAACTGCGTGCTGCTCTCTGAACTCAAGCAGTGTATTAAAGAACCTCCTGCTTACACACACAGAGACTACAGGTGAGGACACACACAAAGAAACGCTGCAGAGCTACTTGTAAATGCATATGACAACCACATGCTGGTATTTCTCCTGCAGTGCCATCCTTTATCTAAATGATGACTTTGAAGGAGGAGAGTTCATTTTCACTGAGCTGGATGCAAAAACAGTCACGGTAAAGAACATTTGGAACTCAATGCAGAACCTGCATGTGCACGAGTTCGTCTCTGTGCTTTAGAATTTGTTGTAAAGTGCGTAATGAGAAGTTGTTTTCATTTCTCAGGCCACGGTTCACCCACGATGTGGTCGTGTTGTTGGGTTTGGGGCGGGGAAGGAAAACCCTCATGGTGTCAGAGCCGTTACTCAGGGTCAGAGGTGTGCTGTCGCCTTGTGGTTCACACTGGATCCCACTCATGAAGAAAAGGTAGTGTTGACTGAACCCAGCTGCTTTGGGTCAAAACCCACTTCATCAATAAAACCCTGTTTTTCATCAGATATACATTTTCTTTGTTTTTCTTTTCTTAGGAGAGAATTCAAGCTGAAGAAATGCTGAAGATGTTTTCTACTCCTGTGAATGCTGAGTTCAGTCAAACAAAGCCAAATAACGTGGAGTCTCAGCCAGCTGCGGCTCAGACTCCGGATCAGACTCCGGCCCAGACTCCGGATCAGACTCCGGCCCAGACTCCGGCCCAGACTCTGGATCAGACTCTCCTGGCCCAGACTCTGGATCAGACTCCGGCCCAGACTCCGGATCAGACTCCGGATCAGACTCAAACTGATCAGGTGGAAACTAATAAAAAACAAGACAGGGTGACATCAGAACAGAAGCTGGACACACCTGCTGACATCGAAGCTGAAAAAGCAGCTGACAAGCGGAAGGATGCAACTGCGATGAAACCAGTTGCTAAAGGATCCAGTAAGTCTAAATCTGCACCAAAAGCAAAGGCCAAAGAGGCAAAACAAACAAAGTCTAAACCTGCGAAACAGACGGTGAAAACACGAGTCAAACAGGTTGATAAAAAGGAGGTGAAGTCAGCGACTAAACAAACGATAAAAACTGCCTCGAAGCAGGACTCCACGTCCACCTCGGACTCTCAGAGCAGCAAGGACGAGCTGTGAGTCCACAGCATACCTTTCTCTTTTACACTGATGTCTCTTCAAATGAAACTCATTGAGATGTTACGTTTTAAATAAAGACATTTCTGGGTTAAAAAAGAACAATATCACTACCATGCTCATCGTCTGCTTATTTATTTGGTTATTATTGGAGGAAAACTTTACTGTATTTTTATCTCTTCTCCCTTATTTTTATTATTTCCTTGTTAGTTTAGATTTTGGATGGTTAGTCTAATAAATAAAACACAATGTTTTTAAATGTATTAAATTACTTTTAAACGTTCAGCAAACGTTCAGCAGACGTTCAGCAAACGTTTAGCAGCCGTTCAGCAGACGTTCAGCAAACGTTCAGGAAACGTTCAGCAACCATTCAGCAAACGTTCAGCAGACGTTCAGCAGCCGTTCAGCAAACGTTTAGCAGCCGTTCAGCAAACGTTCAGCAGACGTTCAGCAACCGTTCAGCAAACGTTTAGCAGCCGTTCAGCAAACGTTCAGCAGACGTTCAGCAACCGTTCAGCAGCCGTTCAGCAAACGTTTAGCAGCCGTTCAGCAGCCGTTCAGCAAACGTTCAGCAAACGTTCAGTTGCCGTTCAGCAGCCGTTAAGCAAACGTTCAGCAAACGTTCAGCAGACGTTCAGCAGACGTTCAGCAAACGTTCAGCAAACGTTCAGCAGACGTTCAGCAAACGTTCAGCAGACGTTCAGCAAACGTTCAGCAGACGTTCAGCAAACGTTTAGCAGCAGTTCAGCAAACGTTCAGCAGCCGTTCAGAAAACGTTCAGTTGCCGTTCAGCAAACGTTCAGCAGACGTTCAGCAACCGTTCAGCAGACGTTCAGCAACCGTTCAGCAGACGTTCAGCAAACGTTTNGCAGCCGTTCAGCAAACATTCAGCAGCCGTTCAGCAAACGTTCAGTTGCCGTTCAGCAGCCGTTCAGCAAACATTTAGCAGCTGTTCAGCAAACGTTCAGCAAACGTTTAGCAGACGTTCAGCAGCCGTTCAGCAGACGTTCAGCAGCCATTCAGCAACGGGAAAAAAGAAAAAAATTATAATTCAAAACTGTTATTTCCTCTCGAACTTTTTTTTCCATCTTGGCAACAAGTCCAAAAGTCAAACGAATAAAAGTTTGGTCAGACTTTGAAAATGAGACATCCTAAACAAAAAGTTTATTTTCACATGCTTTTCAATTATTATAATTGGTTATAACTGCAAAAAGAAATATGTTTCATAATGACCCAAAGTATACAGAAACAGAACATAAATAGTATTTGTTGAGAGTGAAACTTCTACATGTAACATCATTTTTGACCTCCAGCTCAGCTTAATGAGACAAAAAGATCAAGACAGGTATTCATAATTTCCTAAATAATTTGGTGCTGTTAAATACTCATTAGCAGACATGATGCGATGTCTGTGGTGATTTCTTATGGGGATGATGTACCAGCTCTGAAGAGCCTTCAGGACAAAATGTAATAAATGAAAGATAAAACAGTTGAAATATAGTGAAACGAGTGTTTGGCAGTTCCATGACTGTTTCACAGAGTCTCTGTGTTCACAGAGGACGTCCAGAAGTCCCATGATGATCAGCCTTTTAAAAAACTCAGTTTTAGTTTGATTAAACTTATTGAGTGATTACCATGAAGGACAAATGGACTCAGCTGTCAAGTGTAAATGGGGTCCCAGCTTCCCACAGCAGTGGACACATGAACCCTCTGCTGTGGTGTGAGTCCATGTGTGCACGTCATCCTGTCAGTTTTTTATTGTATTTCTCTTGCTCATTTGGAACAGACAGAGAAACACACAGGCAACTTTGTTTTTTTAGTGTTGAGGTCTATAGATTCAGCCATTGTTTCTGTAAAAGAGAGTGTAGGAGTGACGAGTGGGGGGTGTGCATGGGGTTGCATGTCTGTCAGTACAGTAGACAACAGATGTCTCATCCATGTTGGTCACAGTGGTCACTGACTGTCCTCCCTACATACACAGTTTAGAACATTTCTTATGTTTGTCAGAGTTCAGAATTTCTTTGTTTCCACTCACTCGTCTTTGTGTGTCCTTGTTCTTGTCACCATGGTAACATGGTGGGCATATAATCAGCGGTAACAGGTTGAGGTCGGCCACAGCGGGACATGGAACCCAGATTAACTGTGACCCTGGAGAGAGGAGAATAAAACAGCAGGTCGTTGAGGGCGGACACGATCTCCGTCTTTTTGCTCCGCCCACTATGAGCACCATGACCAAAGGAGGCTTTTGATGTTTCAGCACTTTGGCAGCACTTTATAACATCAGCATTGTCTTTGTAAAACTTTGCTCAGCATTCTAACCTAGTACTATTTGTATTACTGTGCATTTCATGAACAGGTTAAGACACGAATATACAAGATTTATTTTTCTGTATAATTTGTCTTGTTTGGGGGTTTTTGGCTCCAGGGGATGTAATATGATGGATTGGCTTCCAGAGAAGATCCAGTAATATTAAAAGCGGCCCACTGTGCAGGCATGTAAGATCTTACAGTACAAAACAAAGTCAAACTTTATCTGCTAGTTCCATTGCTGCCGTGCTCCGGCCTTTTGTCTAAAACCAATATGGTGTTATTGGTACAGAGGGGTCGATTGTTCTGATGCCTGGCCAGTGACTTCAGCTCCTCCATGAACTGTCTCCTTATTCTTCTATAGGACTAGGATCACAGCTGTGCCAGTGTGGGGATGGGACCACAGCTGAGAGGATCTATAGATCACAACTGTTACATGGTGTGAGGAAAAAGAGCTTCTTCATAAAGTTATCAAAGTAAAAGTTGATTTAACTGTATCACCAGACTGTCAGCCCAAACCTGCTGAGGCTCACTCAACTACTTGATGTCGTGGGTGTTAAGGTGTTACAGTAAAACTACACCTCTGAGTCGTATTCTCTCTGACACCAAACAGATGTTAAATTACAATGATGCAACAATATTTGATGATAAAGTACAACCCCAATTCCAAAAGCAGTTGTGATGAAGTGTAAAACGTAAATAACAGTGCTGTGACTTACTGAGCTCATAAACAATATTTTATTTCCAGTAGAACATTAGGAACATATCAGAAGTTAAAACTGGGATATTTTCCCTTTTTATATAACATATTATTACATTTAACAAAATGCAGGTTTTGAATGTTCAGCTTCACCCTGTAGGCAACTGGCTAGCACTCAAAAAGCAGCATCGGCAGGGGATTGCAG
Source organism: Pachypanchax playfairii (assembly GCA_006937955.1). Classification (NCBI taxonomy): domain Eukaryota; kingdom Metazoa; phylum Chordata; class Actinopteri; order Cyprinodontiformes; family Aplocheilidae; genus Pachypanchax; species Pachypanchax playfairii. The sequence continues at coordinate 3,320,345 of SSNP01000003.1, forward strand.
AGGTTCCTGGGAGCTCTTTGTCCCTTAAAATGAAGATATCTCCACTGTTGATGTGTTGAAAGCAGGCTGGCTGCCAAGTCACAGGGAAACAGATGGGAGAATAAAGTTCATTGAAGGCGGTGTAAAGAGGAGATGAAAGGCTGGTGGAGAAAGATGTTACTATGATGTCGGAAAAAAGTATTTTACCTGTAAATGTGGCTGAGTTGGTGGGAAACATAGTGAGGAGGAGAGATGAAAGAGACAGCTGGAGGGGGAGAGTCTTCCTCGTGAGACAGCAGGTATATGACACATTTTTGAAATTTCAGTCAATGAAAAAGGTGCTAAAGAGTGTGAGAAAGATTTTTGTTGCAGCACCAGCAAAACAGTGGACTCACCTTTCTTAAGATGTCAACACCTTGTCACTGAAAACCTGCTCTTTGAAAATACATGAAAATGAATTTGCATGAAATGTTTTGTTTTAGTGGAGCTGAATTTTCAGACTCCTGCACTAAAGTAAAAGAAGCACTAAATAATCAACAACTTTGTTAAACTCAGACAGAAGCAGCTCAGGCAGTAAAACCAGAGTGCAGATCGGAAATTTTTGTGATTTAGTGGTTTTGAAGTTTCTGGAAGGAAAGTATTATATTAGATATTACAGATTATATATTATGTTAAATTACATCCAATAACAACGATCAGCTGTTCTTCACCTATAGTGCACAGAGATATAAACCTCCACCATCTCTCTGCACCACAGTCCAGTTTAACTTATGGTTTTGCTCATGTCTGTAAAGTTAAACTTAAAGATGCTGTCATGTCTGTGGTGAGTAAGTTTTTTATGCAGCATTCTGAGTGTCTCTGTTTTCAGATTCAAACCAACACTTGCTCAGAGTAGGACACGAGGAAAAGGAAAATTTCAGCATCTATACCAACTTTAACATAAGAATTACTATAACAAATGACATTAACAGCCTTTACATTAGCCGTCAAGTTTTGCAAACTGTATTTATCCTGATTTTTGATGCCTTCCATTTGTATAATTGATTGGGAGTTGCATGCTATGACTTCATGTTGAGCAGCATATGGATGACAGCGTGTTTCAGACTTACTTCACAGTGAAACAGTTAAAGTTTTCTGATATTCCACCATCATAACTTTGACCAGAAGAAACAGGGAATGTTAAAACCTCATTCCACAACAGAAGGACTTTTTTGGGACCTTGTTATAAACACAGTCATTTTCCAGAACTCTTGTGAGCTCCAGGCTTCTATAACAAAGCTTCTTTCTCCAGATAAGCTCCAGATAAATGCAGACTGGTAAGAGGAGCCCCCCACCACCACCACCACTGCCACCCAGCACCACTCAGAGGGTTCCTGCTCTCTTCTCTGCTGCACCAGTTTTTTTTAACCCTTCTTTTGTCTGTTTTACTTCCCTTTACATCCTTGTTTTTTTAAGGATCAGTTGAGTGCGGTGCTCAGAGGTTTTCATGGAACCGGATGGAGCCTGGGCATGCAGGTGCAGGAGACTTTGTTCCAGCAGCCCTATGGTACAGGAGGAGGTGAAGGCGGGTAATTCAGTGCCAACAATGGGAGAACAGGAAGGGAATGATTGAAGTAGAACAAAGATGTGAGGAAGTGTAGGCTAGCTAGTTCATGTTTGCTTTCTAGAAACAAGCAGAAAAAAGAGAAAATGAGCAAAATAATAATAATAATAATAGTGAATATATATATATTCAGGTCTGTCAGTGATGAAGCATATAGTGGAATATCTAATGAAACTACAGACATGGACACATGGACAATGTAATTCCTGACTGTGACCTCCCAGCAAGAAGAAAAACTGCTTTGTTCATTGTATTCAGCTGGACAACATGACAAAGTCTAGGAAAGAAAACAATGTGCATCTGTTGAGCAAGAGATCAGCTAAAGATGTCAAAATCAGAACAAACATTATTCTATACACACGCTGCAGAAAGGGTCAGTTTACAAGCAAGAACATAAAAAGAATAAATTTCTGTCAAAACTTTTAAAAAATAGATGCTCTTTCTGTGGGAAATTTAAACATTTACTGTTTCTATCCAATTTCTCAGACACAAAAATAGATCAATGAAAAAAAAAACACTTGGTGGAACATTTCAAAGCTAATTTAATGAAGTGGTTAAAAAGTTAGTCTCAAATAATTTCATAAATACATTAAAAACTCTGCTGGTTTGTTTGTTCCAGCTCATCTAACAAAAGGTTTGATGGAATAAAAACAGAATTTCTGTGGATCACAGAACAGATTTATATACACTCAGTTCATGCTGATGATCCTGTATTAATGTATGTTTAACTTACTGAAAGTCAAATTATTTAAAGCTGCTCTAAATGATTTTCCAATTTTTGGGCTCACGATTGCCGCGTGAGGCCAAACGTGTAACAGCAGCCTTAACGGTAAGCTCGTGCATGAGGCGTGCGCATGCTGTACGTGCACTTGCAGCTAAATCAGTCAGTCCTGTATTCAACAATTTACAGATTTTCCGGCATGACTTCAACTGAGATAATAAATGTGATGTTATGATATTTAAACCAAATCAGCTGTGAGCACGTCAGACAGCTTAAAAATGTTTCTACTACAGGAAGTATGTGGAAACTCCTGAAAACATCAACTTTTCATGGACTCAGATAAACGTTTGACTCACATGCAGAACTCAGGCTGGACTCAGATTTCAGAGTTTTTAAAACTGACTTATTTTTAACAATGATCAAACTCGGGGCAATGAGCAGGCAGAGAGAGGTTCAGATGACTCCATGTTTCACAGAGCTCGGGAGAGTCCGAGGAAACACAGAAGCATCGAGTGTAATTGAGACCAGGTTCCGAATAAACGTCTGCTTCTCCACCCATGTAGCTTAACGAGCAGCTTAACGAGCAGCTTAATGAGCAGCTTAATGAGCAGCTTAACGAGCAGCCTCACGAGCAGGTGTTCCAACTCCAACCAAAGATCTTCTTCCTAAGAAGATGACTCAGTACAGTTGCTCACAGAACCTGACACAACTCTTTCCCCAAATATTTAATTTAAATTTTTTAAATTTTATTTCCCATATTAATCCCTCGTGGGGAAATTTGGCTCTGCATTTGACCCATCCTGACCGTGGGGTGAGGAGCAGAGGGCAGCCATCTTGAACTGCGCCCGAGGGGCAGTTGTGAGGTTCAGTATCTTGCCCAAGGATACTTCAACATGTAGCCTCTTGCCGGGACTCGGGATCAAGCTCCGGTTTCCTGATCGGAGGGTGACCTCCTTCCCGACAGACTACGGCCGCCCTGAGGCAGCGGCGGGTTCAGTAAATTGCCCAAGGATACTTCGACGTAGCTTGCCGGTACAAGGGATCAAACCCACCATCTTTCATACGAAGGGCGATCGCCCTTCCGCTAGACTATGCAGTCCGCCTAATAATAATAATTTCTTACCTTTTAAGCAAAAATGACGCCAACTGCGGGTCTTTTCTCATATTGAGATTCTCTCAGCATTTTCCACTTCTCAAATGCCGAACCGATCTTTACCTCCGTCGATCCAACTTTTATCACGCTGGAAAAAACTCTTGGTTGGGTTCTGGGCTGGAGTGTGTCTCTTGTTCTCAGTAGAATCCAAACACTACTCTCTCTGCAGCTTTTAGCTGGTGATAGCAAACGCTACGCCTGAGCGTGAACGTGCATGACCTCATGATGCATTCAAGTGCCTCTGGAATGTACGGTGTGTGTTCGACCCGAACAAGTTCTATTAATAACTAATAAAATGATTTTACATGCATATAGAGACAACTACAGTGAAAATGCCTGGGCTCGTTCTAGTGACCAGGACATTATTGGAGCATGTATGAGGAAGAAATTATACAGTTCTATACATTTATTTGTTGTTAAACTTGCTTAGAGTCCCTTTAAGGTTTTAGCTGCAACTTTCATGCCTAAAGTTTTCAAATGATGCTTTGTAGAATTCAACCAGACGAACCTAAATGACCTTCTGGACTTTGTTTACATTCTAAGTATGTTACAGTATCCGGGTGATACACGCGTGTGGGTCCGTTAACGGGATCTTCTGACCTTTTGAAGTGAGTTTCTCATGAAGATTATGAAGACAGAGCCTTCCAGCCGCTGTGGCTCCACGGGAAGAACAATCGCCTTCTTATCTAAAAGTTGGCAGTTCAATCCCGGCTTCCTTATTCTACACGCAGAATTGTCCTTGGGCAGGACACTGAATGCCCCGTAGTCCCAGCTTGCACATCAGTGTGTGAGTGAATAGGTGATTGTAACTTGTATTATAAAAGTGTTTTGACAGCAAACACATACTGCTTACTATTTAACAAGTGATATACCTGTTGTTTATATGTAGCTTATTGAATAACCAGTCTGATGCAGTAAAGAGGAATTATGACCAGACTTGGGCTAAAAGTTTTCACAGCAAACTGAATGTGTAAATGTGACACTGTTCAGAGGCTCCGCGGCATCAACTCGATGACAGAAACATCCGACAACATTAATAAATTTCAAGATGAGAAAACTGAACCGGAAACTGATTGAATTCTTTACATGAAGTTCTAGTTAGCAGAGCTGACCATGCCGTACCTGGCTGTGAGCTCACATGTCTAATCAGAAACAATCTCTCTTTCTCCAAATGGAGGTGAAAAGAAAAACATTTTTCCCTCTTTTTCTCTTATAAAATACTTTTTAATGTTTTTAAAACATGATGTTATGCATTTATTTACACTTTTATTTGACATGAAACCTTTTTTCACTAACACATTCCATCACCCAGATGGGTTGTATGACATTTATAGCAAAGTCTGAATTTGGTGACTATAAGCCAGACGTCACTGACACAACCTGAATAAACAATGTGAATTACAATGTAACGCAGTTTTATTCTGGACAGTTTCTCACAAATTAACCAAGATCAACCTTACAGAGAGGAGAGAACACTTATGGTACAAATAAATAAATGTGCAATAAAGGAAAGAAGAAAAGAAGTGAAAGCCTGTTAGAGCTCATTAGAGTGATAATGGGGGCAGATTATAAACTAGAGGGAGTTGACGTGACCAGAAGATAGTAGATAAAGAAGGAGGAGGGGAGAGAGGACTCTGAGAGGCAGACAGGGATGGGAACATAACTTCCCACATGAGTGCTGGTCAATGAAGGGCGGTTCTGTCTAAAGATGTAAAATCACTGGGCCGGCCGAGCAGAATGTCCCACATGGCAACAATAATCACTTTTAAGGGAAACAGACATTGTTGTGCTTCTTGTACATCACTGGTCATTTGATTCCATAAGAAGAGTCTAGTCACCCCCCAACCCCCCCACACACACACACACACACCTCCTTATCCTGGTTACAGTACATTTAGGGCAATGGAAATCCCCTGGGAGGTCCTGAGTCGTTGGGAACTCTTGCTTCTTGTTAACCACCACATGGCTACAGTCTTTGATCAGCTCAGCTGACTGTTAAGCTCAGCTTAGTGTGGCAGGGGTCTGGAAAATCAAGGGAGAGAGAGAGAGGAGGGGACAGACACCGGTGAGAAGAAATTTCTGATGGCACAAATTAAACCATTTATTCTCAGGAGAAGAGGTGTATGGAAGGAAGCAGAGGCTGAACAGATGGGCAGATATAAAGAAACGATTCCATCATAAAGAGGTAGAAGGGACATAAGATGAAGCATCTGTTTCTGTCCCAGCACTGGCTTGTAAACATGTTTCCATCTGCAGAAGGTTCTGACCCAGAAGGTTCTGACCCAGCTGCTGAACTGAAGCCAGGCATGACTGACCACAGTGAGTTTAGGAAACAGTGGGATGAAAAGCATTTGCTGAACCAACTCCTTCATGATGGATTAAAACGTTCACAAAACTTGGTCTGAAACTTCTACCACTGACCTGTAACATCCCTTTAAACCCAACGAGACCCCATGAAGGACATTATCAACACCAATTAAACCAAGACAGAAACACCTGTGAATTGTGTTGACCATATTTTCCATGTTGAGTCTTTGTGTGTCTCTACCTGCTTGTCGCCTGCTAAAGACACTGTTCAAAACAAGCAGAGCCAAAAATCTCTTGAAGGACACTTGAGCTCAACCAGACGCTCTCCTACAGACTCATACATGCATTATTCATTTCTGAGCTTGATTTACATTCATCCAGACACCAGCTTCTCATGTCGGCTCTCTGGGTAAAAATTATTAACTGGAACTGTGTAGATGTTAATTACAGTTTACAGCTAAGCACTACATGGTCTTTGGGAATACTTACACATGTAAAACCTGCACGTCTGCATTTACAGTTTGTCTTCCAGACTGCATACAAATTCTCTTCATGTAACATCAAAACAAACTGCTTCACTGACTAAACTGTATGTTGTGTTACATCATTTTCCCACTATTGTTTACATAATAACACGTGTTACTCAGTAGTCATGGCAACGTAAGGTAATCCTATTGGGCTCTGATATCTTAATTGAGTGCACATGGATATGAGACTGCGCTAACTACATTTGGTGGTTTCCTGTTTGTGGATTGAAGATTGTTTTACAAAGATAAGACTGAAGAGTTGTGAGGGGTGAATCCTCAGCTGTAATAGTGTGAGAACTCACCACGACAGGACGGAAACTTCATGATGAGGTCAGATGAAGGTTGGACTTTGTCATGAAAACAAAAACAACGTGAAATTCTAGTGAACATGATGTTTTTTAAACAAAGGTGCAATACGCAGTTATAATGTGAAGATGTTTTCCACAGAAAAGGCACGTGTATAAAGACTGTTGCTTTTAGGTTTATGTTCTACACATATGGGATATTGTTAAGATAAGATATAAAGAAAAGGTCTGGAGCTGGACCTCATTACCATATATCTTGTTTTTTACACCAGATTGTCTCCATCAGACTTTAAGAAGGTCTTTCCATGATTTATGTGATTGTTCAGTCAGTTTTCAGCCCACTATCTTGCTTTCAGTCCATCAAGTCCATCTTAACTCTGACCGATGAATCATTCCAACACAAAGCATCTGTGTGGAGACCAGCACATGTTCTAACCACAGAAAATAAATAAAAAGTGTATTTTGGTTACTAAAAGAAGTTCTTCCATTAAAAACATTTTTTCTGAGGTTTCTATTAAATATTTTAGCTCCACAGGTGTTCTTATCTTCATAGTGGGTGTGAAAACAGGTCAACAACTTCTTTCAGTTTTAATCTCTCAAACTACGCAGGTGGCGATAACACCTGAGTTCTCCCGAGTCTGAACGGCCTGTATATGTTTTGTTACAACTCCTTTGTTCGTTAGTATTCGGCAGCTCCTGCAGTTGAAACCACGCCTAGCATGCTGCTGGCTAAAAGCTGTTAGCATAAGAAACAAGAAGAGAGAATATTTGATGTTGCCATGCGCTTCGGGGCAGGAAACAGTATACCTTGCTCTCATAGGCTAGTTTGTTTGCCAATCTGAGTCCAGAAAATTTGAATAATGAATATTAATGAGTTACAGCCCAAAACCAGCCGAATCTTGACGTAGACAGATTGAAAGGTCTGTTAATCAGTGTTTCCTGACGTTTTTTAGATATAAAAAGTTTCATATTACAGGTTAATATTTAAGAAATAACCACAAAGTCCACAAATGGCCTCTTTTTAAAAAAAAAAGCTTTAACCTAAACACATTGACACTGTAACACCTAAAGACATCACCTGAACCACACAGCTGAGGCTTAATGAAGCGTCCATGATACAAGGTTATACTTTTATATCTGGATCAACCTAAACAAGTGTGTGTGTGTGTGTGTGTGGGCTTGTTTTTCTGACCTTCTGAGGACCAGTTTCCTGACTTTTACTATCTTTCTGGGGTCCGAGGGTTTTTGTGGGGACCGAAGCCTGGTCCCCATGAGGGGGACGCCCCTTTTTAGAGTTAGGGGTTAGGTTTATAGGTATGGTGTGAATGGAGTTTTAGTTAGTCTTAGGGTTAGTTATAGATCAGTAATGGTTAAGGTTAGTAAAAGGGTTTGGGTTAGGTATAAATCTAGTTACTTAAATCAATGGAAGTCAATGGACGGTCCCCATAAGGATAACAAAACAAACTTTGTGTGTGTGTGTGTGTGTGTTCAGAAGAGTTTTCAAAGACATGCTAGATTCTGGACAGTAAAGTCACATGCATGTCACATGCTCTGAGGTGTATAAGTCAAGTTCAAGGCTGAAGGGGTTAACATGTGAGCATGTCGGGTTCACCGTTAGACAGCTGCATCTCTCCTTTTTCATTGATTTTAAAAATTCTGATTCTGTTGTTTACATTTCCTGCAAACGTTTGTTAGACTGCAGGTAAGAACAAGCTTGTTGTTTAGATTAGCTGCATGTGTGTGTGATTGAGTGTGCGCTGCGTGAGGGTGAGACATGTCTCTTACAGATGTGAGTAAATGGTCGTGTCTCAGAGTGAGTGTATAGGCAGTGTAATTGGTAGAATGGGATTACTGAGTTAGTCTGGACTGAATTGGAACTAATTTAATGAGCTGAGTTGAAGGAGAGCTGAAGGGCTGAACAGCTGTGGGAAAACACAGTCCTAAACTCATCACAGACACCAAACACCAGAGTGTGTCTGCGTTTGGAGCTCATAAGGACGTTCAGCCTAGTGAGCTCTCGCTTGCTCTCCATGAGCTTGTCTCTTTGGTCATCAAGGTTGCCGTGGTGATGATGGGAGGCTCGCTTTGGTGGCCCATAATTTGTTGAGGGCCTGTCTGGAAGTGACATGTCCTTTTCAGCAGCTACATTGTTTTGGTGCTGATTTACGTGCATTTGTTGCTCCTTCCCCTCCCACACGTACTTATCTTCACCACACCTCCAGCTGGGGGAAGCAAAATTTTAAAAGATCTAAAGGTTGGATTCACATTTAAACAGAGTGCTGTAGTTTTGTTGTAAAGGTCTGAAAGATTTTTCCAACTTGGATTTAAACGTTTAGTAAAAAGCAAACAAACAAAAAAAAACCAGTCGATCTACCAAATGGGTTTTTCTTTTCAAGCAGCATCTTTTTTTTTTGGCTTTCAGTTCTTACTCCCACCAAAGAGCCCATCCCTCTTCCCTCCCATAGGCGTTCCTACTCCACATCCCAATCCAATCACAGGTCAGCCCTTTCCCCCATCCCTTTATGGTCAGCCTGTTGTTTTTTACAAGTTCCTTTTTCTCTTTTTTCAAACATTTTTTCTGCTACCCCTCACTGAGCCACTTGAGCCTGAAGCAGATGGAAAGATTTTAGTGAGGGGAAACAAGTGAGCAGAGGAGAAAGTGAAGGAACCGGAGGAAGCCATGCAGAGAGTGAAGCAGCCCGGCAACAATGCTTTATGAGCCTGATCACTGACCAGCACAAACACTTTCACTCTGCCTAATCCCCCGAGGGACTGAGGAATCAGGCAGGAGAGACCCTGAGGAGGAAACATCAAGTCATCATCCGTGCTGACAGGCAAGAAAACAGCCCAGGACGTGGGGAGGAAGAAGACTTAGAGATAAGGAAAAGAGGACTACAAATGTAAGTTAAAGCAGAGAGGCTAAAGGATATGCTTATAGGGGCCTGACACTGAAGACACAATAATAACAAGTAGCAGTGGTGCCCTCAAAGACTGCTCAAACAAAGGGCGACTTACCAGAGACGCCAAATAAAAGCTGTTGCAAGACCAGATAAGAAGAAAAGAGGCAGCTGAGATAGAAATCAGACGCTTTGAGTAAGAATGGCCAACTCAGGTCTCCAGTTGTTGGGTTATTTTCTGGCGTTGGGTGGCTGGATTGGCATCATCTCCACCACTGCACTGCCCCAGTGGAAGCAGTCTTCTTATGCCGGAGACGCCATCATCACAGCTGTGGGTCTGTACGAGGGGCTGTGGATGAGCTGTGCCTCACAGAGTACGGGACAGGTGCAATGCAAGATCTTTGACTCCATGCTCTCGCTGGACAGTGAGTATGACAGTTTAATTTGTTCAAACAAACCTTGTAGGGATTTATTATCCTAGATATATGCAGCTTTTTATAAGTCTGAGTTTATTGCTTCTCTACAACATTCTATTAAGAGTTTAATTTAGATGTTCCCTTTTCTTTGATAAATCATGTTGAATATATTAATGAGCTGCTTTGACATGAAAAACATTGCGTATTATCTCAGGTAATCAAAAATCTAACAAGACATGAACCTCCTCATATTTAGATGCTTTTTATCTTTCTAACTGCTATCAAATTCCTCTTATTATTATTTCCTCATTTTGATACACCCCAACACTAACCCTAATAAATATCCATGAAGTTCACAAATGATAACAATTACTGTAGTAAGTTTGCTCATTCCTTTTCCTGCACTCCCATTGTAATAAATACTCTTTAGTTGCAGAAGTTCTCAAGTTGTAAATCTCATTTAAACTCCTACATCTTTAATAAAGTTCTCTTCATGTAATGTGTGAGATGTGGGAGAGGGTGAGGAATGTGGGGTACGACATAAATTAGCTCCAGATATGAGCCTTCTGTCATATTTAATCTGTAAGCAGAATCCACTGACTCATAATTAATGGCACACAGATTATGTGAGTCCAGCCATTTAACATTTGTGTAAATCATTCTGTTAGAGATTCTAATGAAAGACTGTGTGGGAAGGAGAGTTAAGGGGGGGGATGGACTCGGCCTGAAGACACTTTCACAAAACAGATGTTTTTGTGGTCACATTAGCTGTTGTGGTGCTATAGGAAGTGTAACAAATGGGGTCCATTGCAAACAGTTTGATTTCTTTGTAATTAATTATATCAGCTCATTTTCTGTGTCGATCTGTGTGATGGATGCGTCTGATCTCTCATCTCCATCGGTTCATTGCAGCAATAAAAACAGTGTATTGTCCTTGTGCATGAATGGGCGCTGTTAAGAGAAGAAAGGGGCAGTGTTGAGTCAAACACCAGAGATATTCCCAGAATGTGCTGTTTTCCCTACACGCATGCATTGTTCACACCCAACGACTGAAGACAAACATTTACAAGTTGTATCTGAGCATTCTGGATATGTCACATGTTCATTCAGATGTTCATCAGGACTGAAACTCTGAGAAGACTCAGCTGGCTGGAATTAAACAGGTCTAATTTGGTGGTGGAGGAGCAACAGGAGCTCATCTCCTGTGAATTTGCTCGCAGCAGGAGCAGCATGTGATGCTGGGAGTAATTGTTCACCAGACTGTAATCTCTCTGCTGATGCTGCCAAGTAAACACAGTGGAAAGAAATGCTAGTTTCCTGAATGTATTATTTTCAAGAAGAAGATGACAGTGAGGACAATATGCAGCTGAGGAGATTGATTGTTTGTGTGGATGGTGGTGCTGAAAGGACAGCTCTGCATGCACAAACTTCTAACAACTTACCAGAATATCATCATTCTCACGTTAATCTCACAGGAATCTCACCAAACTAAAGAATAACTCTCCATCTTCAGACATGTTATGTCAGTTTGGAACAGCTGCCAAATGAAACAAAATTGGCCTGATGATTTTGGAAAAGCCGTCAAGTTGTTGCTTTTTTAGTTTCCACAGTCATAATAATATAGAGAGAAAAATGTTGAACTTTTCTGAAGGTCTCTTTGTATTTGATGAATTTCTAGTTGCTGATAAGTTTTCATAGGACTTTTTTAACAACAGTTTTTACACAGGATCAGAATATAAGTGGCAGACTGACGATTAGTTCCTGAACAGGAAGAAGCAGGTTTAGAAAAGGGATGGACAAATACATCACTTTGTCAGAGCAACACAAACCCTAGAAAATATTGTGCGACAACGTAAGAAAGAAATACTGCACATCAAAACAGAGACCTGCTGTCTGTTAGCTGACCTGGACATCAAGTCTGAGTGGTACTTAGTGTTTCAGGTGTATTTGACCTGGAAAGTGACTAGAAACATTAAACTTGTTCAAAGTTGAATGTTGGTCAGGAAAAGGAATATTACATTCAGAACAGTCACAAGTGATCTCACAATGGAGGTTACAGTGCCCCCCCCCCACTGGCTGGCACTACCAGTCTTTGCACTACAAAGAGAGGGCCTAGAGGGTGAGTCAGCCCACTGCTGCCTCCTTCCCTCCCCCATCCTCCATCCCCTCTCAACTTCTCCTACAACCCAAAGACTCTTAACGATTTATCACAGACTGAAACAAGTCAGCATGGTGTCATGTAGCTTAACCCCCACATGACCTTACAAGACACCCAAACTGGATGAAAAGCTACAAGAACAACAACCCCAAAGAACCCATATTCTGTTAAAACCTTTCAAAAACTCCATCAAAAGAAGAGCTGGAGCCATAAATAAGACTTCAGAGATCGTTCATCCTCTTCCTGTCATCCTAAAATCCTTCAGATCAGCGTCTGAATCGTTGCTTCATCACTGGAGCATGAATGAGTATGTGTGCATTTCAGTCACAGTGACAAATAAAGACTCAGGCTGTTGCTCAGCAGCTCTTTTAAAAGCAGTTTATCTCCTTTTTAAATACAGTTAACATTCACACATTCAGTTCAGCATATCCAACATTCAGATGATCATCAGCAGTCTTATTTGTGCAGACAGGCCTGGCAGTGAGAGTAAAGTCTTCCTTTCTTAACATTCTTTTACTTTTTTCATGGAGCTGCCAAACCACAGGATCCACCGATTCTTCTTCTCTGACTTACTGTTCACTCATATGTTACACTGATTATGTTTGTCAACTTTGCAACACAAGACGTCAGTGTGGAGTGATGGCGGAAGCAATAACGCGTCTGATTGGTGTGCATGGAAACAATCTTGCCTTGTAACAAAGCTACAGTAATTCCTCTGTGTGAAACATGTAAAACAGGACCTCCTACAGCTGCTCCACCTACAGTCTCTGCATGTATACTCACATTGTGCACTTGTATGTGTGTGCTTGTGTGTGTGTGATTATGAGTAAATATGTTACTCCTACTCAGTTATGTGTGTGTTGAGGTTTGTGTGGGCAATGCATTAAGATTTTTGAAAAGGCAAAGCCACAATGGAATGATGTGGAGAGGATTTGGAGGATCATTTAAGGTCCCAGAGCTTGGCCGAGAACGTCACCTCTGGTAAATAAACAGATGGAGCAGACCGTGCTCTGAGAAGTGGGATGGTGGTGGACTTTCCCTAATGACTGAGTTAAATGTATGTGGTCTCCCATCAGTCCAGCACATAATCTGTATCATCATTCCTTTGTAATTATCACTTTAATGTCCAGTTTTTGTGTTATTCTAAGTAAAAGGCTAAAAGACTTTATTTGCTTTCCCATCTCCTCACAACTCTTCTTCCTTCCTCTTCTTCATAAACACACACACAGTTCATATCCAGACATGCAGGGCTCTCATGGTGGTGTCAGTGCTGCTCGGCTTTATCGGCATCATTGTCAGTGTGGTGGGCATGAAGTGCACCAAGGTGGGAGACAACAACCCGTCCACCAAGACCCGCATCGCCGTGACTGGAGGAGCCCTCTTCCTGCTTGCAGGTGGGATTCCTGCTCATCCTTAAGATCATTTAGTTTATAAAATTTGCCAGGAGACGGGATCTCTCAGTATTGGTGTGTTAAGGAAAAGATTTCAGGTTTTTTAAGTCAGACGTTCTGCTGGGATGTTCAAGCCCCTGCTGTAAACAGGAAGTGGTCATTTTAGCTGCTGACCTCAGACATAAATCAAACACACCCAAGTGGGAAAGATGAACTAAACAAGGTCTACACTATAACATTTTGTGTTGTTGGAGCTCTGATGAACATCTGCAGGCTTAATTATAACGGAGGTAATTTTCTTGTTGCTCCCTCCGTAGGTCTGTGCACACTCGTGTCCGTGTCCTGGTATGCCACTCAAGTGTCCTATCAGTTCTTTAACCCCAATACACCGCTCAATGCCAGGTATGTTGGTCATCTTATAATTTTTAATGTCCCTTTTAGGGAAACATTTACAAATTTAAAAACATAGATTCAATACAAACTAACTAACAGACACACGGAATACAATCATAATCATTTCAATGTGAAAAACAAAAACATGGACAAACAACTTACAGATCAGTCTCTCATTTCTTTTTGCATATCTGAGAGCCCCAAATTAAAACTCCACCCATTTATTTTCCTGATTCAAATGAGAAAGTAACGACCTTTAGGTAGACTCTGTGACCTTCAGCTGACCTCAGATTAAACAAAAGTAAAACTCATCCCCACCCTAACCCTGTAAATATCACAGTAAGGTCAAAAAATAACAACAATAATAAAAGTTAAAGAAACTGAATTATGTCTAAAAACTGTTAAGATTCTTTAGGAGGGACAAGGATGGACAGGATCAGGAATAAGTCCATCAGAGGGACGAGGATGGACATGATCAGAAATGAGTCCATCAGAGAGATGAGGATGGACATGATCAGAAATGAGTCCATCAGAGAGATGAGGATGGACAAGATAAAGAATGAGTCCATCAGGGGGACGAGGATGGACAGGATAAAGAATGAGTCCATCAGAGGGACGACACATGTTTGATGTTTTGGAGATAAAGTCAGAGAGACAGACTGAGTTTGGACATGTCCAGAGGAGGGACAGTGGGTTTACTGCAGGATGCTGAGTTGGTCTAGGCAGGAGATCTAGTGGAAGACCAAAGAGGAGATCATGGATGTAGTGAAGGAGGACATGATGCTGGTTGGTGTGTGAGAAGAAGATGCAGAGGACAGATGGAGATGGAGGACGTGCTGTGGAGACACCTGAAGGGAGCAGCTGGAAGGAGAAGAAGAACCTAGTGTCCTTCACACTGGTTCAATGTGGTCCTTTAGTGCAGATGAAACGTCGGCATGTTTCAACCACATCACTCTGTCCAGATAGACTGGAGTGTCTCATTTACTGTTTAGGGAACGAAAATAAATGATTAGCTTTTTTAGAAAACATATACACACCTCTTTCATCTAATTCTGATCTGTCATTTCACCAATCAATGACATTTTCGGCCCACAGCAGAACTATCACAAGTAGTTTACATCTGTAATGCAACAAGGCCTCATCTTTACAAGGACTTGAGTTAGTTAAACACTTGAAGAGAATCCGAACTACAAGCTCCTTTTCTGATTGCACCCCCCCGCCCTTCTAACCTTTCCCTTCTCTGCTTCCTGTTCAGGTACGAGTTCGGCTCAGCCTTGTTTGTGGGCTGGGCTGCTGCTAGTCTGACGGTTCTGGGCGGCTCCTTGCTGTGCTGCTCCTGCTCCAAAGATGACATACGAGGGCAGCAGTATTACCGCCAATCACAGCCTTCCACGGCCAGGGAGTACGTGTAACCCCCACCCCGTCCTACAGCAGTTCCCCCAAACAGAGAGCAGAGGACACGCTTGGCACTCCACCCATATGTCTTTCCTCAAATGCCAGATAAAAAACACGGACTATTGTGTGCAATCCCATAGGACTCACATATTTACATTAATATACATAACTACAACATTTATGACACACAATAAATCACCAGTAACATTTATTTAAGTGACCAATAGAGTCACAAAGTATTTGAAAGAAGAACCAGTCAATCATTCAGCTCCCTGGAAGTGTTAACTTGTATCATGGATAGAAACCTTTCATGTACCTCAGTGTCCTTTCTTAATGTACTTGAAATCAGTGCTGAGATCTGAAGAAACAACTCAAAGTATTTGTTTCTTTTATGTGGTAGAACTGTATTGGTATCTTTGTGGTAGTCCTGGTTATGAAGTCTATTTACCTTCTGCTCAGATAATTACGATTACCATGATCTGGATAGCTGAGAGTCTGCACCAGCATTAATTAATGGTAAAAAGATAAGTTAAAAGTGCATCAAATTGTGACTTAAAAGGCAGCGAAACTCATTGAACCTTGACTAGCATGTCCTGTGCTTCCTGGTTGGAGCTGCATTGGTGTTTTGATTCTTTCTTGCTTTGTGCATTTACACTCCACTCATGCAGCGAGGTTGTGTGAAGATTCAAAATTCTGCGCCAAAGACTAGAAAACATTTATTTCTCAATCGTTTTACGTACCTGCATGATTTCTAAACTTAATGCAATGTTAAAGCAATTTAATTTAGTTCCCCAGTCTGTTCCACACGGAACCGTCATATTGTCACCTGACTAAACCACTTGGTGAGACACAATATGAACTGCAGGAGTGGAGTAGAGTGTCACATGAAAGTGTCTTAATCTCTAATGAGTATGTGTGCTGTTGATTAAAATGTTGTCATCATATTCAGCATTTACTAAAACCTCATCTCCAGATTTAAACACTGCTTCATTTTATAATCTAAGCTATTAAACACGCTCTTGAGACAAGATGCAATAGTCTTGCTGCAAATGATAAGCTACTCTGCAAAGCACTGCACAGTATTATCCTACAAAAGACAATAAGCTAATGTAAAACATAAAGCTATAAAAAGATAAGCATTAGTTCAAAACTTTGAAAACATTCCATTTGATTGATTACATACAAATCATGCAAAATACCACATATCTGCAGATAAAGTGGGCTTCTTAACTGCAGCTTTCCCTACATTAGTGAATGCAAAGCTAAACTGCAGAGCTAAATTGGCTCTTGAGTTTCCTCTCGGTGCTCCCTAATCACTTTGCACTCATTTGTGTTTCTAAAAGGGCTGGTCCATCACTGCTCCAGATAATAAAGCCATTAACTTTTCTCAGAATAAGTCCCAGGTGCCCCATTTCTTGTTTCTACAACCACTTTTCCTAGAAGACACTTATTTGTGGAGTGCTCTATTATTCTTTGAATGCTAGAAGTTGCAGGTCTATAGAAAATTCCCTGCACCCTTAAAATAATGGGCACTATATAGACGCTACTCAGCAGCAAACAGGAACAGCACATGTCCAACAGTTTCTAAGAATATATTTAAATGTTTAGGTACAGAGAATATATCCATATTAGGTTTTGACAGAGAGATTAACATTCCTTAAACCTTCAGCTGAGATTTACATGAGATAAATGTCTCTTTTGTACGTCTCCATTTCATTTCAGCTTCAAGGAGATGGACAGAACAACAGAGTTTAAAGTTTAAATAAATAATTCTGTTTTTTTTCTGTCATGGTATTTTTATCAGAACAATATAAAGTATATAGTTTCATGTAAAGGTCCCTTGTAGGCAGATTTTAGTCATTTTTAGATTTTAGAATGAGGCTCAACTTTTCCAGATGCGTCCAGACATTATGCTAAGCTAACCTAGCTGTAGTATCATTCAGTGATAATTGTTATTGAATCTTAGTACAATAACAAAGTAAATGGTGTAAAATTTGTTTATGTATCATATTGTTTTAAATATATTTTGATCAAATCTTAAGAATTAATTTTCATGTAACCTGTACAAGCTGACCATCTCCCATGTAGCACCATCTCTGTCTGATGTTTTCCCGTCATGCTAACATCCATAAACACCCTTAACACTGTGAATCTCAGAGGTCTCAATGTCTTCCTTTCTTCCCCTCCTGCTGTCTAACCTGGTCTTCTCTGATTGTCTTCTTTTCTCCTCTAATTTAGGGCAGAGTTGTTGAGTGAAACTAGTTTCCCTGACTGATCGACCCCGCCTTTTTATCGAGGACTGTCCGACCACTGAATCCCTCCCCTTTTTACCTGTTACATCCTTGACCCCAAAATTGGAGCTTTCATAGATGATTCCCTTTCCTTGTCTCTATTCTACATCTATATCTGATCAGTTTTGATAAGAATCAAGATGTAGACAACTGTCTTCTCCCATTCCACCATCTTTTGGTCTTCACTGTAAATATGGACTCTTGTAGGAAATACGATCAGACCATTTCTTGAAAAGCAAGTTGTCAATCTTGTCTCCTTCCATCCTACTCCCCACATGTCATTTTATTACCTGAAACATTTTAATAGGTGGATGTTGCATTGATTTGTCTCATCAGCTTGATCCTATGACCTCTGGGTATCATAAATGTGTTTTTTTGGGGTTTATTTTATGTATTGTGACTGTACTTTGACTGAAACGTGTCTTTTTTTCCCTTTTGAATTGCAGACCAAATGTTAAAAGTACACCACCAGAGAAAAGGGAGCAGTACTTGTAGTTTGGGAGAGTCTTCTGGCCTTACCATGGTTTAGATTCTGTCAACAGGCAAAACTCTCTCACTGAGGAATTCAAAACAGACAAGAATGATTTTCTGAACAGCTCAAATGGTTGTTTCAAGCTGTTTAAAGCAACAAAATTATTTTGGACATTAATAAAAACGTGTGGAGAGGCTTCAAAAACAGATGTGAGAGAGAGGTGGAGAGAGATGATTTCCTTGTCTGAGTTGTTGACTTTGGGAGAGACAGTCATTCAGGGTATGTTTTCTATAACATGTTTAAATACTTAGTTGTATATTTCACCTATTCAGTTTTTTTTTTTTTTAATTACTACATATATAATGTTTTACTACAGTGCCTTATAACACATTTGTGCACATGTTTGTATCTGACAACATGGACTTTCTCAGTCTTTCATCCCGTCCAAGTGATGTTTGTCCACAGCTCCTCTGCCAGCAGTTCTGTGTAACGTCTCTGAAAATGAATATGAAACTTCTCTACAATATCACTTATGAAACAACAAATACACATGATAGATCTTCAACATGTCTTAAGCCACTATTTATGAGACATTGTGTGCCTTGTTTCTAAGTAACCTGATTAAGGTTAAACCAGTAATATTTGTTTAGTTTTATGAGTTCCAGTATGACCTGTGTTAATTAAAGCAACAGCAGCAGAAAATGTGTTTTTGGCTCTAAAAGGATGTGCTGCTCTGTGTGCTGTCTTCTGTACTAAGGAACACCAATTTGCTCAAATGCCCATCTGATTGCCTGCATCTATTTACAATGCCTTTCCTTTGTCTAATATTTACTTCCTCAGTGATGTGTATCATCTCATTTACTGTATACCCATGTCTGTTTCTTTTAGAATGAAGTAAACAAAGATATGAAAAGACGTTTGGCTGTGATTCAGTGCTTTGGAAGTTGTTTCACAACATTTTGCCCGTCACCTGACCAATCTTTGAATCCACTTCTTCTTTTTTTCCACTTCAGTCTTTCTTTGCGCCCCGTTGTTCATTAATTGCAGACGTGGAATTCCACTTCTGCTCGACTGGACTGAGAGAGGGACTCACAAGGTTCACTGGTTTACCTCTTTTACAGCTAACAGCAAGGCTTGAATTTTCTTCAAGTTTTGTTGAGGCTGAACAAGTTAAAGGATAAGGTTTGATCATAATCACAGTTATCTTTTATCAATATCATAAATTGTCCACTGCAACTATAGAGAAACATTTTAAACTCAAAAATCAGCAGATTCCTAGTTTTCTTTACCAGCAGTTGATCCAGATGCCTGGATACTGAGTACAGAGTACACTGTTCCTAATGAGCATAAAGTTGTTGCTTGATATTTAACATAAGCCAACTAGAGGTTTTTTGTTGGTGAGCAAACTCAAGTGGATAACTTTTACATTTTTTGTCCTCTAGCCACTAGGCTACGGTCGTCTGCAAAGACAGCTGTTACCTGATTACCACCTGGTGGTGAGCTGGATCTAGTCGCAGTGGAGGTTGTTGGACACACCTGTTAAACCCAAATGTTTGGCAGAGGCCCCTGTCTGGAAAGCCTTGAACTCAGACTTCTGGGAGAGTTTTTCCTGCATTTCAGAGGAGGTTGGGGACCTAGAATTAGACCACTTACCCTCCCCAAGTTCTTGATCACACCAAACTTCCATTCAGAGCCCTTTCTTATCACTTCCAGGATTATCTTGTTTTCTTACATTCATGGTTCACCTTGACACTGTCTGCTAGTGATCTCCTTGGCTTCTAGCCAAAGACTCCTGCGATGCTTGTCCTTCTCCACCTAGCAAAAAGAAAAATCTGGTAAAAGTCTTTTCTTTTTACAACATCTGTTTAGGTAAAGCTGTGGAGGATAACCATGTCATCTTTGTCATAGAGTTTCATTGTCGAGGGATGAAGCCAGGAAACACCAATGTGCACATTCTGGAGCCACTGTAATAAAACTCTGAAACCACCATCAGCATTAAGTGTGTTTATGGGGTCCTGCCCACGCCTTAGCCATGAAAATGATTAATATTGAAGGTGGTGATGTAGAGACATAAGCAGTTAGTTTTAAACTGCAGCATGGCAAAGAGCCAAGAGTTTGTACACAGAGTCAGAACAAGACAGCTCCAAAAAAAAAAAAATCCCACCGAGGACAGCAGCAGTGTCGAGAACGGAGTACTGACGTGAAATCTCACATATGCTTGACATTTACGAATTCACCCATGACTTTACAGTCTGTGTTCCATTCACACGTTTTTATCTTGTCATGTAAAGAAGTGACTTTCCCACCAGGACATTTGGAGCAGCGTGTGCAGAGGCACCAATTTTTTATTTTTATGTTACCAAATGTGTTTTATGGCACAGCCATTATGCTCAAACGTCAAGATGTTTGCTGTCAGAGAAGATACACAGTGCAGATTTTAATTTAATCATAAACTTGTAGCAGAAGCCAAATAATTACAAGACACAAGAATGTGTTTTCCCTCTTTAGAGATGATGAACAATGCCTTCCTCACATTATATTGGCCCTCGCGCTTTGTGGCAATTCTGGAATGTAGAAATTGACAGTTAATTATTTCTAAACTGTAAAACTCGTCATCACAACAGGAACCTATTTTTACAATGAACACCAAAAGTCAACATTTTTTGGCATATGCATCAGGAGGAAGATGTTTGAAAGTCTGAAGATCAAAGAGAAAACTGTGACTCCCTTTATCAGCCAGAAAAACAGTCTAAACTCAAAGGTTAATGTAGAAATATATCACCTGTCAGGAAAACATGCAGAAAACTACCTTCACAAAAACTGCTTAAGTGCACCAAACCAAAGCAAGAACATGCCTCCTGATTCCCAAACACAGTCCAGAAATTCAGACGTATCTTCTTTGATATTTGATCTTTTTTTCTGACAGTGTTTTTTGAACATCCATATTCAGAGTTTCTAAAAAACTTTTGTTGTTGCCAATAAATTTTTGCTTCAGGCTTCAAACTGCATCCTTCTGAGAAAGTCGGTCTGACTGGACCACAGCTCTTTCAAATAATTGAAATAGTTTTGGCAGGTCAGTTGTTTGTGAGCTAGACTTTCTGGTTGTCAATAAAAAAACACACCAAGCAGACTTTGACACAGGACTTCATCAACAACTCACAATGATCATATTCTGTGAAACTGAAAACCAAAAAAAGTTAGAAAACACGAACCATCAACACAAACTCGCATGATGATGACAGATGAAACATCTGCAAAGAACTGACAGTTTAAAACATGTCAAACATTTTACCAGCGCACAAAACACTAGAACTCCTACACATGTGTACAATGTTCTTATATCTCACTACTTGTAGTATTTACCAGAAATACAAAGTATTATAGGTCATTCTGGGAGACGTGAAAAAGAAGATTTCCTCACCAGGTAATATGAAATTCTGAAACATCTCATACCTGCTGATTGTTTCTGAACCCCCAACTTGAGAAAGAATCAAGTGTTATAAAAAATACCAACACAAACACTGATGTTAAAACATATTTCTACTGAAGACAAGTACCTTTCAGATAGGCTTTCTTGTTGATAAATAATGTGCAGACATCTCTGTTGCCATGAACCCAAAAGACCAGACCCAGACACCAAAAAATCCAGACTTCAGATCAAGTAAAAAAAAAGGTTCATTTACAATATACAGTATACGTATGTATCCAATGTTGCAGGTTCATCTCAGGATCTGGAGACTGATTAGGAGCTGGTTTGGTACCTCAGGGAGGAGAAGAGGCCAAGAGACTGAGAAGCCAAACCGAGGAACAAGAAGGAAGAACAGGTGAAGATGCAGGTGAGTTCAGGAGTCAGTGTGGTGGAGAGTGAGATAAGACTTCCTGACACGGTTGTGAATTCTGACTGATTCTTTGTTTTCATAAAGAGGGTCTCAACAGGAGAGAATAACTAATCCAGGAGGTCTGAGAGGAAAAATGAAAGAAGACTAAAGTCACTATAGCCTCTTTCAAACAAGCCATGAAAAACAGTAATGTTCTGGACTTCGTCTGTTTCGCTTTTGAGTCTGAAAGCAACATTACGGAATCTGTCCAGATAATCTTTTCTGGCTGAAGACCAAGTAACAAGAGCAGACTTTTTGCAGTGTGGTGTTTGCTTGCAGACAATAAGGAAACGGTCTGGGAAAACAGGAGGTTGGGGTGAGGGGGTAGGGAAGTGAGGCGGGGGAGGTGGGGTTACGCTGTGAAAGTTACACAGTCTGCTGGAGACTGGTGCTCAAACTCCACCCAAGGGCGGGGACATCAGAGCTTCCAGGTGACCTGCAGAGAAAAAGAACGGGAGTAAAAACACCAAATAGGATCGAGAAAGAGATCAGAAACTAAAAGGAGGAAAGAAAATGAGTTAGAGTCGAGACAAAAAACCACAAATGGCTCAACCAAGCCCAAACTCCTCTCACCAGTACCATCACACTGTTACAATAATACATGTCATTGTTTAGTTGATATAAGTTTGGCTGAAAGTTTCTGAATGTGACTCATGTTGCTGAGAGTGGAGCGGTAGATATGTTTAAACATCTCACACTGTGATGTGATGACATCTACTTCCTGCAGGCTCACCACTCAACACACACCTGAGAAAAACATTCAGAACCACCAAATGACCAGTTTCTGTTCTCAGAACTGATTCTATTTAATCCAGTAAGTTTAATGAAACAGAAGCTGCAGCCTGAAGTATCAGTAAAAACAAGCTTCACCCTGCAGAAACAAATCTGACACATAATATTTGTGCAGAAACCACAAACCAAACAGCTTCTCTGTGGGGTACGATTACTGCCAAAAAGACGTTTATTATTCACCTGCATTTCACATATAACTAACATTTTATAAGCTCTGTTAATTCTGTTAAATTATATAAAACATGTATTGTACCTGTTTGTTTGTTTGTCAGAATACATGTCAAAAAGTTCCAACTTCAAGAACTTAAAGTCCAGATTTACAGTTTCTCCTTTATGAAAAACAACAGTCTTGAATATAAATCTCTCTACTTAGAGAATATAAACTGAAAACTGATGGGTCACAGGATTATTAATGGAGCACAGATAGTTGGCTATGAGTCTTTTCAAATTAATAACACCAAGATGAGCAACCAACAAACACTAGATTAATAATCCCACAGGAAGTAAACAAACGGTTTTAATAATGATCCATACAAACTGTTAAACATCAGCTGATTTTGTTTTGTTGTTTTTTTGGTCACTCAGCGTAACGTTATTAAGTTTAAATGAATGAAGGAACGAAGAAACGAACGAACGAACGAACGAAGAAACGAACGAACGAACCAACGAATGAATGAATGATTCTGAGCTACATTAATAATCCTGTGACCTTCAAAGAACAGACTGATTTGGACTTTGTATTTTGTGAATTCCTGAAGTTGTAACTTTTTAACTTGTGTTTCACAGAGAACACATACTCTACATGTTTTATAGGATTTAACAGAAACGAGTTTACAAATTGCTATGCACCAATTCTCTATGAATAATAAACCTCTTTTTGACAGTAATCTTATCCCATACTTGTCTCTGGGTCCGGTTAAGACTGGTCTTCAGCAGCTGCAGTACCGTCAACCGGACGACAGAGGGCGCCAGAGACCAGCAGCAGCTTGATCTGTACCAGCTCTCCAGGGATCCGTTAGAACATTTCAGTGTGTGTGACATGATGAATGGAGGCCACAGACATCCCCACCAACGTCACTCTTACTACCAGCATATCAACTGGAAAAGAGAAACGCTAAATTCTATCAAGGGGAC
>SSNP01000003.1:3344174-3360005 GCA_006937955.1 Pachypanchax playfairii
TTATAAGCTCTGTTAATTCTGTTAAATTATATAAAACATGTATTGTACCTGTTTGTTTGTTTGTCAGAATACATGTCAAAAAGTTCCAACTTCAAGAACTTAAAGTCCAGATTTACAGTTTCTCCTTTATGAAAAACAACAGTCTTGAATATAAATCTCTCTACTTAGAGAATATCAACTGAAAACTGATGGGTCACAGGATTATTAATGGAGCACAGATAGTTGGCTATGAGTCTTTTCAAATTAATAACACCAAGATGAGCAACCAACAAACACTAGATTAATAATCCCACAGGAAGTAAACAAACGGTTTTAATAATGATCCATACAAACTGTTAAACATCAGCTGATTTTGTTTTGTTGTTTTTTTGGTCACTCAGCGTAACGTTATTAAGTTTAAATGAATGAAGGAACGAAGAAACGAACGAACGAACGAAGAAACGAACGAATGAACGAACCAACGAACCAACGAACCTACGAACGAACCAACGAACCAACGAACCTACGAACGAACCAACGAACGAACCAACGAATGAACCAATGAACGAACCAACGAATGAATGAATGATTCTGAGCTACATTAATAATCCTGTGACCTTCAAAGAACAGACTGATTTGGACTTTGTATTTTGTGAATTCCTGAAGTTGTAACTTTTTAACTTGTGTTTCACAGAGAACACATACTCTACATGTTTTATAGGATTTAACAGAAATGAGTTTACAAATTGCTATGCACCAATTCTCTATGAATAATAAACCTCTTTTTGACAGTAATCTTATCCCATACTTGTCTCTGGGTCCGGTTAAGACTGGTCTTCAGCAGCTGCAGTACCGTCAACCGGACGACAGAGGGCGCCAGAGACCAGCAGCAGCTTGATCTGTACCAACTCTCCAGGGATCCGTTAGAACATTTCAGTGTGTGTGACATGATGAATGGAGGCCACAGACATCCCCACCAACGTCACTCTTACTACCAGCATATCAACTGGAAAAGAGAAACGCTAAATTCTATCAAGGGGACAACAAATACGTTTAGATAAACCTTATTTTAAGATGATTAAAAAGATTACTAAACCATTGTTTTTTGAGTAGCTGCAGCTGATACAAGGTTTGATTTCATTTTTTATAAAGCACATCAACATGCCATGGTTCTGTTGTCCTTGGTGTGGGGTGGTGGGGTGTTTAGCCACAATTATTTTATTTAGTTTTTGCAACATTTGGAGGTTGTCAGCTCTGCACCACCTCATCACTGTGGGATGTTAATCCTCAGCAAACTGGACGACATGACAGCTCAGTTGTCAAATCGGGCTGAACAGTCATGTCAGTGAGGGGCTCAGAACACATCCCTGAGGACAATAGAAATGTTTTGCTGAAGTGTTATTTCCACCATTATGCCATGCTGTCTCTGTAGGACAGGGGTGTCTAACTCCGGTCCACAAGTACCACTGTCCTCAATTACCTCCTCATCATGTCAGTAAGTTCTGTGGATGCCTCTTAACTAACCTTGAGCTACAAGATAGATTCTCTTGAAATTTGGAGTTTTCCAAACCCACGAAAATCCATCTTGTACCATTCAAACTAAACCGCCTGACTCGACTCTACTGGTGGTTCAGACCAATCATGTGTTAGCATTGTGCTTTGGGGCGGATGTTCACATATGATTGACAGCAAGTGCCCAGGCAGGTAAAGTAAAACAAACATGACTGCTGGTGGATGTACACGGAGAAGCAGCTATTGAATCTGTTATAGGACTAGAGACGATTTCTTGGTTGAAAAATGATCAAAGCTAAGAACTTTGCGTATTAGTTAATGGTAAAGATGTCTTGAGCTTTACTCTCCCGACTGGAGTTGAAAGAGCTTCATTTACTGTGATTGGCTAAACACAAATCATGAAAGGCAGACACTTGCTGGCTCATCCTCCAATCAGCTTAAAGTATTATACTTGATGTCCCTCCCTTTTTCAGACGCTTTCAGATGGAGCAGTTCCAGATCATTGTGTAGCGCCGAGTGGACACAGGGCTACACATAGATTTGGAAGAGCCAGGTTATCTCTTAACGAACTGTTCAGTTAAACCAGCAGTCCTCAACCTGTTTTGCACCACAGACCAGTTTAATATTCTCTGTACATAAAATAGAACTCCAAGTCTGGTATGACTTCACCACAACAACAACAAGTGTTTGGTGGTTTGTTACAGAGAAAAATCTACTTAAAAACACAGAAAAAGTCAAAAAGTTAATGTAATACTGTAATAAGAACATGTATACCTTTATTTACCTGTAAATTTACAACAAGGAATAACAGTGTAGTTGAAGCTCAGCATTGCTATTAACATCTTATTTTTTAACTGCTCATCCTGTCCCTTTCACATACAGATACACTACCAGTCAAATAAGAGACTTTTGACTGGAAAAAATCTGTCCAAACACACGCACGCGCGCACGCACATACGCACAAACACACACACACAACTGCTCTTAAACAAACAGCCTCTTTACAGAATCACAGGTTTCATGTAGTACTGTATTATAGGGTATAAACATATGAATAAAGCCAGAAATTACCTGCTCAGGTGAGGTGACTTATAATAGTTCCAGTAATAAAATATCAAGAATACAATGTTCAGTTCTAGTAGCCTTTACAAATACTAAAAATATCTAACGACTGACTTTTCAGAGTTGTTGTTTTTTTACAAATCTACACGTTCATCCAGTAGAACTAGAGCAGATTCAGCAAACACACAACCCTGATTCAGTACGTAAAAATGTTCTCATAGACTCAGAGACGAGTTCAACATGTTGTCTTCTAAGAGGTTGTTTTCTTTGTTTTTCAATAAGTAAAGTTCTCTCAACTGTTGAATCGTGTCCTTGTTTCTTCTTAAATATCGTAGGAAGAACCGAGCAGTGATGTTGCAGCAGCGACAAGGAGAACAAACACAGCTGAGAATCTAATGACAACAAAGAACGAGTTCTGAGAACAGGCTTGTTAAAGATGCTCAGTTTGGGAAACCTTTAGAAAGGAAAGACACAAGAAGCAGGAGCTTCTGTGTTTCTTTGTCCCTGATCTTCGACTAATTAGGTGGTGGACTTGGTAAATAACTGAGGATTAGACTCTAAAAACATTCTCTACACACGACCTTTAAAACTGTACCATGACTTTTTACTCTGCTCTGTTTCTTCTCTGTGAGATTTCAACACTCCTCTCAAGTTTCCCCAAGAAAAATATCCAAATAAAAATCCCTCATTTTACACATTTTTTGCCATTTAGAACAGATTTACTGAGATGCCAAAAAAAAATTCAATGCTTTGGACAAAGGAAGTGAGTGTAAGAAGGAACAGAGCCAGACGGAGGGACAGACTGAGCCATATTGAGATGTTCAGGAGGATTATTGTAGAGCGAGTGCCAGCAGCCAGCTGTCTCTGAGCTGTCTCTGAACTGCTACAGACAACCAGAAGAGAGCAGTGTTTGTCTTCTTACTTATTCAAACCTCAGACTAAAGACACAAGTTGTTAAGCAAAAAGAAAAAAAGAGGGAAAAAGTTTTCATCTATAATTACTTTCAGTGATGTATTCTAAATCCAGAAAGCTCCCTGTGCATATTAATCTGAAACATTAATAGGTTTCATAATAATTAAAAGTGAAAAAGAAAAATGATTTAGAATTTATAAAGATTAGTTCAGGTCTTATAAATATATACGATAACACTTTAAGAAAAAAATAAAGGATTTAGTTACCAGAGTCTCTGCTGGGTTGGTCCTTGGTAACTGAGTTGAACAGTGTAGCATTAACCAGCTGTGTGTGCGTGTGTGTGCTGTAGTTATCTAAATGTTACTATACACATGTGTATGGGGTTTTTTAGGAAGGTGGTTTTCCCTCGTCCCAGTCTTCACTCTGTACAAGCCCACTCCATCTCCTAACAATGGAGCTTAAAACCTCCTAATCACATATTGATTCTTCTGCATTGTTCCACTGTTTGCGTTGGGTGTGAGGTGAAGCTGCACAGGACTATTGCTTTGATTTGAACAAGGTCAGAGAAATCAATCCCCTTTGATCAGTGAATTGCTCTAAGAAGCATCCGATTCCCACAGGTGCTGCAAACAGAGCTCCTGGTCTGGAGCTGGTTCTCTGTCCCTGGGTTCTCTGTTGTCAGACCCTGGTGGAATGTAGAGATTTCCTCTGTTTGCATTTAACTTTACTGTTATTATCATACATACATATTCTGTTTTACATGCTTGAAAGAAACATCACAGCACGTTTAAAATCCAGTGAGATCCTTTTTTAAACCTACACTTTGGCTGAATGTTTCACCTGTTTGGTGAACGCCAAGGGAGAACCACAGGATGGAATATACAGGAAAATATTCTAACATGAAGTTTTCACATGATGCCAAGATGTCTGCCGATACATGGGTGTTTTAAACAGGAAGTGATCATTTTGTACAGCCGGTGATTGGAGGTATGTTATGTAAGTCAGCTGATTTGTCCTCTTTCAGTTTTAGTGTAAATCAAGTCAAGTTAAAAATATAAAACAAAAGAATTCATTTATTGGATTTTTCCATTTTGCCACTTTTATCTGATTTAAACCATTTGGCACACTCTTTGTGGTCCTGTTCTGGTTACCTGTGGTTACCTGAGATGGAACCACAGTCCTGTTCTGGTTACCTGAGATGGAACCACAGTCCTGTTCTGGTTACCTTTGGTTACCTGAGATGAAACCACAGTCCTGTTCTGGTTACCTTTGGTTACCTGAGATGGAACCACAGTCCTGTTCTGGTTACCTTTGGTTACCTGAGATGAAACCACAGTCCTGTTCTGGTTACATGAGATAGAACCACAGTCCTGTTCTGGTTTCCTGTGGTTACCTGAGATGGAACCACAGTCCTGTTCTGGTTACCTGAGATGGAACCACAGTCCTGTTCTGGTTACCTGTGGTTACCTGAGATGGAACCACAGTCCTGTTCTGGTTACCTGAGATGGAACCACAGTCCTGTTCTGGTTACCTGTGGTTACCTGAGATGGAACCACAGTCCTGTTCTGGTTACCTGAGATGGAACCAGTCTTTGTGGTTCTGTCCTGGTTTGATCTGAAACCTTGTTGATAAGTCTGAGGCACTGTCAGATCTACGGAGCTCTTGTTAACTCTCTTTCAATCAACCTGTCTGTGGTTAACCTAAACCTTTCTCAGGTGAGTTCAGATCATCTTACTGTAGACCAGGTAATCTGATGCTCCATGATTCTGAGCTCTTCTTTTATTGGTCTCCCTCCCTCAGTATTTGGTGGAAGATGTGATGCTGTAGGCTCTTACCTGTCATGCTGTGAGTGGGGATGAACACAAAACTGTTTTATTGGACTCTCAGGTGAAATTTATGTTAAATGTAAAAGTTTATGCAATGCTGATGTTATATCATGAAAGTAGTTCTTTTAAGCAGAAGCATGTGATGTAACTTCTTCATCTCAAGCAGTTTATTGACACAAACATCATGATGAAGAAGACTTTTAAAATACTAACTGTCATTTAATGGTCTAAATGTTTTTATCTCATCTCAGGTACTAAAACTTTAAAACACATCAAATTACATTCACTTCTAAAAGTTATAATGCATTTTATTAACATTCCATTAATATTAGGATCAGAACCAGGTTTATTTGTCCCAGTATGTGTCACACCAGGACTTGTCTCTGGTTCTCATTAGTTCTGGTCCTTATAGACAGACTTGTAAAGATAAAGAGACATTATTAGACATAGAAGAAAGACAGCAAAGACATTCAGCAGCATCGTCCACCATAAATGTCTGATTGGAGTTTGAAGCTGTTTATACAGATAAAATCTAATTATTTCATAAGAGAAGAAGTTATTTCTTCATGAAGGTGTTAAACATGTTTGTTCAACATGGTGACGGTCTGGAGGAAGAAACTGGTCTTGGGTCTGGTGGTTCTGGTCTACAGTGATCTATAGCTCCGTCCTGAGGGGAGAGAAGAGATCCTGGTAAGAAGGGGGAGGAGTCCAAGTCCTGGATGGAGGAGTCCAGGTCCTGGACGGAGAACAGGTTTGTAGTGATTTTCTCCGTGAACTTGATCATCTTTAACTTTTTGTGAGTATATTTCTAATAGAGCCAGAAGATTTGTCCTGTATTGTATAAGAATAAAAACTGTACCAAAGAAATGAAACTGTGTGATTGTGAAGTGTCTTTATGTTTGCTGTAAGGTTTTTTTATCCTGCTTCTTCACCAAAGAGTTCATCTCCGTTTATTAGCTTCAAGTTTAAAGAAGTGACGTCCTTTAAAGATTCATGTTTCAACCAGCTGATGTGTTCGTTGTTTTGTGTTATAACTACTCTCACCTTTGTATCTACTCGATTACCCTCTCTATGTTTCAGTTCATGATGACAGATGCATGTCCTGGACATTTATACTCAGACTCCTGCTTCTGCTTTGAGAATTTTTGGAGATCGAGTTCTTTTTTTAACTTGATGGCTAAAGGCAGGGCTGTGAAATCCTGCTACAATACAGCCATACAATCCAAAACAGCCTCAGGATTTTGGAACATTTATCTAAATTTCCCTTCATTTATCCAACCAGTCCTGCACAGAATTTTCTGAAACACTAGATTAATAAAGCATTTTGCATACAAGCGTTATCTGTTGCCAGCCTCCGAGCTAAGTGCTGCTTTCCGCTGGAAGTTAGCTTAACTCTGGAAAGCTTTTCATTTCCTCTCCTGTAGTTTTATTCCAGACGCTGAGGACTGCATCATTATAGCAACGACACAAGTGATTACTTCCATTTGCAATCACAGAATCAAACATTGGCACGGCATTCATGCCCAGATGTGCACACACATCCACAGAGATGTAAGATGCAAGTGAATCCACTACAAACAAGAAGTCCAGTTTAAAGAGTGTGTTTAGGAGCTCTCTCCAGCTGCACGGCCAGCAGCTGACAGCTGGAGTGTGGCATGATGTGTGACTGCATACACTAAATAAGCTGTGAGTGATTATCATTCTTGTTGTATCATCATTTATCACACAACAGGATAAGAGTTCCACTTATTTGGCTATATTTTCCCTTGACATCTTTCCAACACACACATAGAAACACACACAGAGGTATGTTAACACACAGGCACCAAACTTAATCTAATCTGTGTGTTTTCTCTTTGCTCCAATAATACAGTGGCCTAATTGGCTCTGACAACTTGGCCAACTCAATTTTCAAGCCAGTCTCTCTCAGAATGCTTCTCTATGTCTCTAATTAAGCCCAATCAGTCCGAGTGATATTTATCGATTCACCTCATCCCTCTCTTTCTTACACAAACACTCTCTCTCTATCTCGTTCTCCTTCACACTGACCTTCTGCAGCTCATTCTTCCTGTGGTGCTTCTTACAGAAGACCTCTGTGTTTTTGGCTAATTTTGGTAGAAGAATAATAATGATGATTGATGCAACTGCCTCTTTCTGTCTTCAAAGCTTTTAAAATAGACACCCCCCCCCCCCAAACTGCCCCAAAAGAAAAGAAGCTAATTAGCGTGCGTGGATGAGCGAAGAGAGAGGCCTTATCGAGCTGTTATCAGTTTGTCTACCCCACAGCTTTAAAAATCATATTAGATATCTTAATCGTTTACATTCTGACACGGGCGTCAGGGACAAATTTTCTCATTTTCCTGGACAATTGACATGTTTTTTACCCCCTCTGGTTCCTTGCTTTTCTTTTTCTTTTTAAAATTTTCTTTATCTCTGAGACACACACAAAGCCATCAGTCATGTGCTCTGAATGCTGGAGGCTTTAATTTATCAAAACAACCTTTAAGCCTCTATCCAAATGCTCTATTACATTAGGGTCTAAGCAAAGTTGGAGCTCGAGTCATTTAGGGAGTATTGACATTATGTGGTTGCAGCTAAAATAGGTCTGCAATGTCACCAGAGCTGATGATTATGTTTCTTTGTTTGTAAGAGGACAACAGCTAAATCAAGATAAAGAGCCACAAGGCAGGTAATACATTAACTCTACGAATCTTCAGAGAGAAGAACTACCAATAAGTCTGAATATGAAATTATATTTAAACATCATAATATCATCTAAGACTGTAAATGTGCATGAAAATAAAATCTATTTTCAGTCAGTAAAAAGAAGTGTGTGTGCTTGACCTGTTAGCAGACATGCCAGTGTGTTTGGATTCTGTTTGTTTTTTAAAAAACAACAACAACAAACAAACATGATGCATCAGATTCATTGATGATTTTACACCATCTTTGAGCATTTCTTCAAAGATGAAAAAGTAAAAGCAACGAGTGTTTGAAGCTGCAGAAATCTTAAAGGAATAGTTCAGATCATTTGAAGTGATGTTCTGAAATGTTATTATTGTTATGAGAAACAGAGACAAGTTCTGAACTGATGAACGAGACCCATGGCTTGTCCGAGAGCAGCCTAGACACAAGTGGACTTACACACCTCAACAGTCAATAATTTTCTAGAACTTAATGCAAAATCTATTTTACACATTTTTACAATACTGTAAATTTTACATTGAATGGTTATTCCAGCAGAAACAACATGGTAGAACTCTTTGTAAATCAGTGACGTAAAACCAGCAGTGATATAAAGGATTATAACATGAATTGTTTTGACATGTTTCAGATTAAAGTTGCTGTAGCTGCAGGAATCCACTTAGTTTTCAATGTGTTTGAACGGACCGATGAATTCTCAATCCAGACAGAATGAAACTCTGACATCACTCAAACTGTTTCAGATAACATATTAATGGTTTATAACTTTTCCACAGAACCCAACAAGGGTTCAGTTATTGATCTTTCTAATGTGCTTTTACGTTCTGATCACAGCATCCATAAAAATGTAGGATTTTCTTTTATTTTTGCTCACGTTTGTGTTTGTTGTTGTTTTTAGATAATTCCTGCAGTAATGTTGCTATGAGTAAACTGTATTGTGATCACCACCAACAAAACTGTTACTACCTTTCTGTTAATAAACCCTGTTGTAACTTAAATAACTTGAAACGGGTAAATGTGATCATTAAAAATTTAACATAAAAAAACACACAAGAAAGGAATGCATTGTTTTTAAATATCCTGTATTTATATAGTGTTTTTGAGTAATTCAAGTAACTCAGTTTTACATTTACCCATTCACACAACTTGATATGTAAATCAGGGGGCTACATGGGGTTCAGTGTCTTGCTGAAAGATACTTTGCCATGTGGTGGTGGAAGCTGGGATTGACCCACCAACCTTTTGACTGGAAGATGACCACTCTAACCACTGAGCCACAGCGGCCTGGACAAAAAACAACAGTAACCCTTTGAAAAAACAGAAAAACCCTGTGATGGACTGGTGACCTGTTCAGTGTGTCCCTCACCTCTCTCCCAAAGACAGCTGGAGATAGACACCAGCTCCCTGCGACCCTGAACAGGAAAAAGCAGGTTCAGAAAATAGATGGATGGATGGAAAACAGATAACACCATAAGAACATATAAAACTAAGGCGTGTCCTGTAATTAGTATTGCAGGTGTTTTCAAGCTGTTTACAGGGAACAAACTGTTATGATTCAGGTCTTACTGAGACATGATTCATTATTTTCCTCTGTCATACTGTTTCCTGTTCCTGCCTTGCATTCACGTTCATTATACTCCTGTTACTCCTCTCTCTCTGGTGCAGCATCACCTGGCCCCGCCCTATTTCAGCAGTTGTCTGGCTACTGTCAGAAGCCAGATAGTTGTTCAACAACTTTCCAGCCCAGTTTCTTTCTTCTTCTTTTTGTCTTTTTACTGTTGAACCATAATTCAAAAGCAACATCAGATCTTCACAAGTTCATTTTCAGAATTAATTTTTTAAAATAAAACTTTTGTCTGTTTAGATTTATGTCAGTAAGCAATGTGTGTTTCTGTCTCTGAAGACACTAACAATTTTGTTGATAGTGTCACATTTTCACACTTATTGACATTGTTATACTATAACTGTTGTTTCATAGAAGTTTCTCCTCATAAACCAAAGAGGGTACGTTTAGACGGTCTTTTTATTTTGAGTCATGTTTCTGTTTTGGGGGTTGGTGATGTTTTTGATTCAGTATCTTGACTCTGGCTTCCACAGTCATCATACTAATGTACTTTCTATATCTATAATTAGCTAATAAAACAAAACAACCTGTTTTTAAACTAAGCTAATGTTGCTTGAGCTAGCTTGATTGTGTTATCAACAGAAAATGCATATGCTTGGATTTTGACATTTAAGGGTTTGTTTAGGTACAAAGTTTTTGATTCAATATTTAAAAACACAAACTGGTATTTTGGTTTAGGAAAGGTTCATGCTTAGTTTTATAATACGACTTTTTGTTAAGTGAATCCTGTATTTATTCTTGACCTACATTATACACATATACGATAAAATGTTTCCTTCTTTGTAAACAACAACAAACTAGATGGCATTAGAGTGAGAACAGAAAAAAAAACTTGACAAATAATTTACTTTTCTGAAACAGTCTTGTCTTTACTAGCGTGGAGGGTGTATATGCAATTTCATAATGTTTCTGCTGCCTTTGAAGCTGTTCTCCTCTTAAGGTGACAAAAGCTCTTCTGTCTTTTTAAAATTCCTTTGTAGAAAATTACAATTTTAATTTGAAAATGCTTCTCTGAATAAAAACCAAATAATTGTCAAATGAAATTTAGATGTAGAAATCAGTCTGCCAGGCGATATTTTTACTCTGCAACCTTCAGCCTAATTCTGGGACCTCAAGTCTTTTTTAAGTGAAGCTGTAGGTTGCTGTCCAAACTTTCCCAGCATTTGAAGAGTCCAACCTCCAATCCTGATGTCAGATTTCTTTCCGTCTTACTTGCTCTTTCACTCTGACGTGAGGGAAAAGTGGTGCTCACTGAGGCTTTCTGACCTCCACATAACCCCGATTTAAGACAGAATCATGCTTTCTGATCTTAGCAGCTCTACACAGACCTCTCTCTCTCTCCAGCTCTGTGTCAGTGCCTCTCCTGTGCTCTCTCCCTCTCTGTTCTCTGCAGTATGTGTACATTCTGGCTGTTTGTGTACCTGCAAACTGACAGACTTTGCTTTGATCAGGTCTGAGCCCTGGGGGCAGCACACTGGTCCTCCTCCCTAGTTGAATAGACACACACACACACACACACACACGCACATACGCACGCACACACACTCGTTTATGCACACATTACAGAGGCACAGATTGATGATGTGAGATAGGAAGAGAGAGATTGGATGAGGGCAAAGTCTTTGATGTACTCAACATTTGTGTGCTCATATTTCAAACAGCAGTTGCTGAGTGTAAGAGCTGAAACTCAGAGAAGATTGGATGATGACTGATTGACCCTTTAAACCTGGCGAATCTTAACAGGAGTTGATGGGGGTAAAACACAGGGGCAGGCTCATCTGTTCATTTCCACTCAGCGCTGAGACCGACTCTCACTCGCTCCTTCAACCGACAGACATCTTCTGCCTGGCTTTAAAAGTGAGCCCCCTGCTATGGTGATTAGCAGTTTTCACTTACTCTGCCAGTGAGTGTTTGTGTGTGATGTGATAGAAAGGGCGCTGATAGTTGGAGAGAGTTTAAAGAGCCCAAATTGGCTGCTCCGATGCCCTGGTTCTGACCCCTCTCCAGTGAGCCAATGAGCAGATGGCATTCGAGTGGTTGAAACGTTGATGGATTGAGCGGAGGTTGAAGGCGTGGCTGGTACAATGAAGTGGCAGGTTACCCTACTTCTTCTTTCCAAACCTTTTGGGACTGGAGCTGAGGGCTACGTTAAGCAATTTACATTTGAGCATTTAAACTGTCTATTCAGTGACCCAGCTGAATTCTGACCCCCTGCTGCTTCATAAACATGATTATTGATGTTGCAGATGTCAATTTTCCTTCTGCACATCATCTTCAATATCCACTCATCACCTCTTCATCATATTCTATCCACTACACCAATCTTTTAAAGCAGACACTTTTTTCCTGTCCTTGAGCCGTTGCTGATGTAAAAATGATTTTGTGTCCAGGCAAACGTTTCATGTTCAGGACATGATTCTTGTCTGGCAAAATTAAGTCTCCCTAGACATTTTGCCTGATGGGAGAAACACTTGAAAGGTTTCATAAAAATAATGATCCCTAGCACTGCATTAAGCCTACGTAACAGTGACTTGACATTGTCTATTTGCAAAAGAGAAAAACTTCGTCCCAGGTTGGAAGTTATTAAATGGCAACAAAAGACGATGAGAAATGAAATATAGCTGGGACTTCCACACTGGATCTGGGACAGCTAAGATCTAGATGTGGAAAAATATTTAGTAACAGTCTGTCTGAGGTGACATGACTGAGCGTACCAGAGACAAGGTCCAGAAAACATTATTTTTCTTTATTTTTCTTCTGCTTTGCAAATCATTTTTAGCCTGGAGCCAGATGAGGAAAGAGAGATTACATGTCAGAGAAAAAGTAGGTGTATCATATAACTATGAATGAACACTCATGCTACATTAAATCCTATTTTTTCTAATGATTGTTGTGTCACACTGGACAAACCTATCTAGATGTTTATTAAAAATACTACTGATAGCATGATGCTGTTTCTGTTTCTTCCCTCTGATGCAAATTACACATCTATTTTCCACTGAAGGCTCCTACTTAGCCTGACAATATCAGAAAATTCAACAAAACTTTCTGATTCTGTGTTAAAAATTATAGTGTAAGTTCTTTTATTTTATTCAGTTCAATCAAATTCACATTAAAACAGACTTTATTAACCATGAAGGTTAATGAGATGTTGTAGTAAATCAGCGTTTCTTCAGTGATTCATTCTAGAGGGTTCTAGCTGTGGACAGGAAGTCTGAGATTCTGAAAGACTGAGGTATACAGAGTGAAAAGGAATGGTGAGAGTACAATCCTCTGTGGTGCTCCTGATCACCTGGTCAGACACAACCCTTAAGTCTCACAAACTGGTCTGTTCATGAGGTAGTCCTTAATCCAGGGGATTGTGAAGGCCTCCACCTGTATCTTCTAGAGGTTTTTACACAATAAAACAGGCTGAATTGTGTTAAATACACTGGAAAAATCAAAGAACATGATCCTCACAGTGCTGCCTGCTTTGTCCAGATGACAGTGGGTTTGTTGAAGCAGGTGTATGATGGCGTCTTCTACTCCAACCCCATGATGTTAAACAAACTGCAGCGGGTCTTGAAAGGTGCTTGTTTACTTATTTAGGCTGACCAACATGAGTCTCTCCGAGACATTCATGATGTGGGATGTTCAGAACAACAGGCCTGTAGTCTTTAGGGGCCGATGGATGAGATGTCTTTAGTACTGGAAAAAGGCAGGATCTATCCAGACTTCCATCTAAGTGATTCTCCTTCTGAGTCTCTTCCGGTGGATACGTGTTTATGCTAACAGCTTTTAGCCAGCAGCCTTTATAGGCGTGGTTTCAACTGTGGAACCTGATGAATACTAATGAGCAAAGGAGTTGTGATGAAACAAATACAGGCTTTTCAAACTTGGGAGAACTCGGGTGTTATCGCCACCTGCGTAGTTTGAAAAATAAAAACTGAGAAAGAAGCTACTGAGCCATTTTTACAACCAGTATTAAGATAAGAACAACTGTGGAGCTAAAATATTCAACAGAAACCTCAGAAAAAATGTTTTTAATGGAATGGCCTCTTTAAAGCCTGTGATCTTCTTCATCTCTGACCACACATCTCTTATATTGTTTTGCTGGAGCTTGTTCTCCAGCTCATTTCTGTACACCTCCTTGTTGCTTCTAATCTGGACTTTAAGTTCTCTTTGTCTATGTCTCAATACATCTCTGTCTCTCTACCAGAAAGCTATTTGTTCTTGTTCAGCAGTTCTTTCAGTTCTCTGGTGAGCCAGGGTTTGTTATTGGGGAAGCACTTCACTGTTCTGGTGGGGGTAATTGTCAGGGTTCTGGGGGGTTTTGAGGAGCCTTTTTCAACTTTCTGATTTTTCCTCCTTTTCTTTTTCTGCTCTGCTTTTTCTGTTGTTTTCTTTCAGGGGAATTCTGGCTGCTCTGTCCTGCTTCGCCCTCTGGAGGAGTCTGTGGCAGCACCTAATGGGTCACACCCAGGAGTAACTGGTTCATGTACGCTACCCTGCAAGAGTACTTTAAAAAGACAGAAGTTGCTTGTAATAGCACAGAGGGGTTCTAACAAGCTGCCACCACGAGTAGCACTCTTACAGAGAAAACAAGGACGTTTTGCTTTGTGCATTTCACTTGTCTGTGGCTACGCCAAGGTCTCTGCAAACATGAACATGCTAACCTGCAGACAGACTGCAGTGACAATGCCTCAGATTGGGAAGTTGTGTATATATGTGATGGATGGGGAGGAAGATGACCCAAGCTGAATCGATGCGTGGCAATATCTGGTAACAGTCGGAAGCTACTGCAGCCACACTTCAGTGTGCTGAAAGAATTCACGTACACATTGAACTGTGCCAACCTTTCACTGACATCTCTGTGCATTACCAGGATGACACAATAGATTCTGTTTGAAATTGTAGAAATTTGTCCTTGTTTCCTGTCAGCATTAGACTGACCCTTGTCACACATTCATTTATTCTGTCCTTTGTTAGATATTTGACCCTGTTTTAACACATTAATAAACTCATCACACATATTTGCTTTTCTCCTTTATCACAGAAAATACAGCATTCAGTATATCTGAATATATTTTAGGGTGTCAGCAAAGACCAGCAGTTTTACCGTGAAAATAAAAGAACACTTCTCAGTAAGCAGTATTAATGTTTCAACCATGTCTCCCTATTACTGTTTCTATTTTACACACTGCTAATTAGATAATTAAGTAAATGTAACATTGTGACAGACTGATGTGGAATTTTTTTAATTGTTTCCATTTCATATGATATATAACTTGTTATTGCTGCATACACACTGTTTATTCTTTAAAATACAATTCTTTTGTATAGTCATTGGTAAAACAAAAGAAAATAGTATTTGAAAGGAAATTATTGTCGAGGCTTAGATGTCTATATTTTATTGTAAAATTTCAGTTTTTCCTTCTACTTGAATCTACAATAATCTACAAATCTCTGCCTGATAAAGATCAAATTGAGGATGCGTTATAACATCCAGTCTTTGTAACGTGCATTAAGTTATATGTGCTCCATCACAATTCAGATGTGTCAGGATCCAGCATCCTGCAGGGTATCTGGGCCATATAGATACATTAAAAGACTGAATCCTATGAATAGATATAATTATCATGCAGACAATGATGATCTTTATTTATATAATGTATGCAAATATTCTCATCTCTTTCCCTTTTTAGGATTCACAACAGCAATAGAAGCCAATGTCCATTTGAACTTTTGGAAAATATAAACCAGCTGCAAGTCTGCTCCTTCCTGTTGGTGTCTCTTTCTGAACCCAAGCACAGATTGCAATCAACCTAAGCGTGGGAAAATGTCTTCCTTTAAATTATGAGTTGGATGATTCAACAGTAACTTGGAGACTTCCGCCATCACACCTGGCTGTGAGTACCCAGCACTGATGTCACGTGCTGTTTGCGGGTCAGAGGTTGAGTTACTGAAGTTGAAATCAATAGAATTTTTTTCCAGTGGTCTTAAAGAAACAACAAAGCAAATGGATATTTCAAACAAATAAATGGCAAAAATTTCAAGGTGCCCTCCCCACTTCACAGCCAGGGATTGATCTCAGTATTTTTGAGGTGGCTTTGAATGGGAGACGTATGGAGAGCTTCGCTTTGACTTGCTCTCTTTTATGTGACTGCTGCTTTTCTACTTAACTGTTTCTCCACATTGGTGTCAGTAAGACTAGGACTGCATACTGTTCAGATA
>SSNP01000003.1:3360015-3407185 GCA_006937955.1 Pachypanchax playfairii
TCATGCTGAAAGACCCAGCCACGTCTCATTTTCAATGCCCTTGCTGATGGAAGGAGGTTTTCACTCAAAATCTTACGATACATGGCCCCATTCATTCTTTCCTTTACACGGATCAGTCGTCCTGGTCCCCTTGCAGAAAAACAGCCCCAAAGCATGATGTTTCCACCCCCATGCTTTACAGTAGGTATGGTGTTCTTTGGATCCAACTCAGCATTCTTTCCCCTCCAAACACGACAAGTTGAGTTTCTACCAAAAAGTTCTATTTTGGTTTCATCTGACCATATGATGTTCTCCCAATCCTCTTCTGGATCATCCAAATGCTCTCTAGCAAACCGCAGACGGGCCTGGACGTGTCCTGGCTTCAGCAGGGGGACACGTCTGGCACTGCAGGATTTGAGTCCCTGGCGGCGTAGTGTGTTACTGATGGTAGCCTTTGTTACTTTGGTCCCAGCTCTCTGCAGGTCATTCACTAGGTCCCTCCGTGTGGTTCTGGGATTTTTGCTCACCGTTCTTGTGATCATTTTGACCCCACGGGGTGAGATCTTGCGTGGAGCCCCAGATCGAGGGAGATTATCAGTGGTCTTGTATGTCTTCCATTTTCTAATAATTGCTCCCACAGTTGATTTCTTCACACCAAGCTGCTTACCTATTGCAGATTCAGTCTTCCCAGCCTGGTGAAGGTCTACAATTTTGTTTCTGGTGTCCTTTGACAGCTCTTTGGTCTTGGCCATAGTGGAGTTTGGAGCGTGACTGTTTGAGGTTGTGGACAGGTGTCTTTTATACTGATAACGAGTTCACACAGGTGCCATTAATACAGGTAACGAGTGGAGGACCGAGGAGCCTCTTAAAGAAGTTACAGGTCTGTGAAAGCCAGAAATCTTACTTGTTTGTAGGTGACCAAATACTTATTTTCCACCATAATTTGCAAATAAATTCTTTAAAAATCAGACAATGTGATTTTCTGGATTTTTTTTCCTCATTTTGTCTCTCATAGTTGAGGTATACCTATGATGAAAATTACAGGCCTCTCTGATCTTTTTAAGTGGGAGAACTTACACAATTGGTGGCTGACTAAATACTTTTTTACCCCACTGTATACAGGATGCCAGTCAGGGGTGATGTGCTTCACACAGCATAGGATAGTATATTACCACATCCCACAAGTTTTTAAGGACTGCTTTTCAAAGTTTAATAAATTAGTAAAAACGTGTTGTGATTTGTCATCAGGTCATGTGTTTTTGTTACTCCTCCTCTCGTCTGTTTGCTGCAACCAGCCCCATCCCATTCATCTGACTCCTTGTTATTAGTGATATCTCCCCCACCTGTTCTCACCTGCTTAAAACGTTCCTCTTATCACATATCTGATGCCAAGTTGTTGTTTTACCCAGTGTAAGGAATTTCAATGCCTCGTAAATCAAGTCAGTGTACTTTCAGCTGCTCATTGTGTGATTCTGAACCTTTACTGTCCCTGTTTCTGACTCCTGGTTGCTCCTTGTTGGATTTGGTCATTGACTCATCGGATTTTAAGTGAATGCCTGCTGATCCTTTGTTTGACTCTTGCCTGCTCCCTGAGTCCCAATCAACAATCCCAGTTTGACTGAACTCACACATTACTCCAATTGATCACTTGAAATTGGATCAGTATGTAGTTCAAACTGCCAGTTCATCTCTCACGTCCTTTGTCTAAACTTCTGCCACTCATTGTTGACATCATCTTCCACGCTTTGCTCGCCTGATGACATCATCTGGAAGGGACCGTGTCTCGGGACTTTCCCTGCACCACTCAAACATTGATGGAAAGGAATTTACAGATGAAAAGGTAAAATACATTTATTTTAAGTGTACAGTATGTAAGAAAAAAGATTCTTGCAAGTGGATTTCTGTGATAAAGTTTTATTTCTCTAGAACAAAAGCACAAATCTGTTAGCAGGGCTGGCCCTGAGCTGCATGGTGCCTTGGCAAAAAAGGATTTTGGCGCCCCCTACTGCCCAGAACAGAAAAAACATAATAACTGGATTACATTGTAAAAAATATTTATTTATACGAAAATGAACAGTACTACTACTACTACTACTACTGTCATTTAGCAGACGCTTTTATCCAAAGCGACTTACATTGAGAGAACATACAAGCAAGAAATCAAACAGAAGGAAACAATATAAGGAGGCGGACTGTTTAGAGTCCAGTTTAATTCCGACGCTGATACATCAAGTGTATCAATTTTTTTTTTTTTTTTTTTTTTTTTACAGTAGAGATGATAGATAGATATTTAATTACTTAATTACTTATTTTGCTCTTTTCATGAGATGAATAGTGAGTCCAACAGTTTGTTCAAAAAAAAAAAAAGAAAATTTGGCACCCCCTCCAGCAGAGGGCGCCCTAGGCAATTGCATAGTCTGCCTATGCCCAGAACCGGCCCTGTCTGTTAGTCAACAGACCAATGACTTAGGACACCAAGTTTTACAAGGACATCTTTTATTCTGCTTTTTCTTTTGACAAACCTGTATCACAGAGAACAAAGAAACTGCCTCTCATTTCCACTCTGATAATTACAGTTCTTCCAAAGTGAGCTTTTGTGGTATTCTGTGCCCTTGGTCACAGCAAGCTGTTTTTGTGTGGATTGGTATGATTATGGCAATCTAAAGTCCTAAATACTGGCTTCAGCCAAGGTGAAAGAGAAGCCCTCCGA
This sequence comes from Pachypanchax playfairii, assembly GCA_006937955.1. Taxonomy (NCBI): domain Eukaryota; kingdom Metazoa; phylum Chordata; class Actinopteri; order Cyprinodontiformes; family Aplocheilidae; genus Pachypanchax; species Pachypanchax playfairii. The sequence continues at coordinate 3,362,705 of SSNP01000003.1, forward strand.
TCAACTCTTGATGCCACAGTCATGACAAAAAGGAAAACAATCCAGAGGCCTGCAATCAAGGTCAGAAAGATAGATAGATAGATAGATAGATAGATAGATAGATAGATAGATAGATAGATAGATAGATAGATAGATAGATAGATAGATAGATAGATAGATAGATAGATAGATAGATAGATAGATAGATAGATAGATAGATAGATAGATAGATAGATATTGATTCAAAGAGATAACTTTTTTCCTGCTTACTGGCATGCTGACCTTCTGAGGTCATGCAGAGTGCAAACTGAAGGTCTGATCTGAAGGTGTGCTTTTAGCACACCAAGAAGGAATCAGGTAGTTAAATTTCTGCCACTTTTCAGACAGTGACAGGCTCTCTAAAATATCCAGTCAGCTGAGGTTCTAGTCTGTCTTTCACTGTGTCCTGCTGCCTCCATCACATACTACACATGCAAGATGCACAACATCTTGTAGTGGCACATAGACATCATGTGTGATTTATAGTGTAGAGGCCTGCTTCATTCTGTGATTTTGGTACCCATAGATATAAAGACAACATTGAGTCATCTTATCAAGCTGTAGTGACAACCACAGTTGTAAATTATGGCTGAGCTATGTTAATGTCAGTGTGCAGGTGTCAAGTTAAAGCTGGTGTCTCAGAGAGGAGATGGATTGGCTGTCTGAGGATGCCAAGAGCATGAGAGGAGGATGCTTATTTCAACAAGTCACTCCAATCCCCTTGTGCCATCTCTACACCACCTCTGAAATTAGCATTGAGATGAGTTGGTAGGACTGAGGGAACTTTTTGTTTGAATGCATTTTTCTTTTGTTTTTTGTTACTTTGGAAAAGAATTACTTGTCTTTTGGTTATTTAATTTGCTGGTAGGTAGGCTCTACATTGAGAAAGGACCATTTTGTATGTTGTTTTGACCATAAACCAACTCTGAAACAATGTATTAACTCTATATGACACTTACTGAGAAAATATACATACCATCTTTTAATGGAAAAGCACAACTGTGTACCTGTGGCTTCATAAGTTCTGTGGGAGATGGATCATCTCCATAGTACACTTCGGTCACTGCAAGATGACTCGTAACACTATAAATAAAACAGATTCTCTCCAGCATTAAAAAGATCAAGCTGATGAGTCAGCACGGTGGAGTTTTTGTTTCCACTGAAGTGTTTTCTGCTTCTAACAGGTCTCTCCATAAACAGCAGGTAAGACAGAAAACAGAGGAAGAGTGTACACTTCAGTTCTGATCATGGTCTGGGAGTTCCAAGCTTCTAACTCATAGTGACTAAAGTATAAATAGGATTATTAACACACTCCGTCCATTCCCAGAGTCATTGTTGTCGTTACTTATAGCTTGTTTGTGCAAGATGTTGTACTCAGCTCTTTGACCATCTTGATTGTTTTGAAACTGTCCAGGATAAATGTTGATTCAGCATTGCAGGAACTTGATCGATAATCCGAATCAGTTTACTGAAGGTATTATTAGTACAATACAAGGAATTAGTTTTGAGTGAAGCTGCAGAGAATTAAATCAAAGTAAGAATAACAAACATAAGAACCAGCAATATTAACATTATCAACGCACTGATCATGGAGGTGAGGTGGGGGGTGGGGGGTAAGTTCTTCCTGAAGTTCACTGTCTTAGCTGAATTGATCTCCAGGTTGTTGAGCTCACACCAGTCTCACACCTGTAGGTGGACTCATCACCCTCAGAGAGAAGACCAATGAGGGTGGTGTCATCTGTAAACCTCAGGAACTTGACAGACTGATGACTGGAGGTGCAGCTGTTGGTGTACAGGGAGAATAGAAGAGGAGTGTGCTGCAGAGCTGAAGTCCATAAACAGGATCCTTGTGTAGGACCCCGGGGAGTCCAGATGCTGGAGGATGTAGTGCAGGACTATGTTCACAGCATCGTCTACAGACCTGTTTGATCTGTAGATGACCAGCAGGGGGTCCACATGAGGGTCAGTGATTTGCTTGAGGTGGGTCAGCACAACATGTTTAAAGATCTTCATGACCACAGAGGTCAAAGTGCCAGACCTGTAGTCAGACATGTGGTCCTTGGGTTTTTTGGGACAGGGATGATGGTGGAGGTTGGTACATGGTGTTTAATACACTTTTGCAACACTTTCAGGACCTGGTTATGGCATTCGGTCTTCTATCTTCTGCCAGTTTCCAAGCCTCTGTCAATCTCTAACAGAGGTTAGGAGTTGATATTAGTTTGTCACATCTGGTTCCATTCTTTCATTTTAGCATGAGAGATAAAATGGCCTCTTTCTAGGTTGGTCTGTGTTTTTCAGTCGAACACTTTGTACCACTTTGTTGTGAAGCCATCACTTCCTGGTGACTTGTTAGATTTTAATCTTGTAATTGCCTCATTTAATTCTCTTTTAGTTATTTCTGCACTTAGTTATTCTGGTGGTCAGTCATGCGAGACAGATCTAAGGTCTCTTGAGAGGAATTAACCTGCTTTCCTCTATGTTCAGTTTTTACTGAATACATCTAATAAAGACATTCAAAGACAGAATTTTATCCTTTTTACTTCTATAAAGATTGTTTTGTCTTATATATGTCTGCTCTCTTTTTTCCTTCCTTCCCAGTGGTTTATTCATTCATGTCACTTTTTTATGGTATCTTTGTCTTTAAAAACAGGATTTTTCAACTTGTTGGGTGTATATTATGTTAATTGAATTTTTAATTATCTTTTTAAAAATATATTTAAGGCTTAATTCTGGGCACAAACATTCAGGTTCTACAAAATATTTAAAATTAACTAAAGCAATTAAATAAAAAATTGTTATTTAACATGTTAATTATTATTGTATTATTTTGTTGTATACGGCTTATAAATTCTGGTTGGAGGGGCTCCTTGTGAAATTTTGCCCCGGGACCCAAGAGACTCTACAATCACCTCTGAATGTGGTTCTCAAAAAACGAGTATCTGCCAGAGTTCAGTGATGCTCTCATTTGAGTTCCTCAGTTTTTCATTCACTTAGCCTGCAGCCTTTTATTATGGTCACTGTGTCAAAACGCTCCCATGCAAGAGCTAACACGTTTCATTTCAGTCCCTGATTTCTCCACAGTGCTGCTGGCAGTAAGTTATGGAACCCCTGGTGCGGTGATGTTATGCCACAATATGGCTGTTTGCTGGATGAACTCTCAGTAAACCCTGTGTGTGCGTGCCTGTCCTCCCATGATGTGCCTGCTTACCTTTACCTCGTCTCCATCCCACACTCTGAGGAAACTTTGAATTAGTCTAATTAGTCTTGCCTGTGTCACAGAAACATGAGGAGGAAGGTATCATCCTCCAGTGGCCTTCGTGGAATTCAACACAGAGTTCATGTGTGCATGTGTTTATGATAATGTGAATGTATGTTTTATGAATTACCACAGCTGGGTTAGACAGCTGCTTTAGGGGCTACATTCAGGAAGGATGCCTCCCCTCTCGTTACTGCTGACAACATGCCCCCTCTCCCCAAACACAAACATTTATGAGCAGAGTTTAACACACACACACACACAAATACATAGTTCAGAGCTTACATATATATAAAAAAAGTCAATTCTCCTGTTCACGTTGAGAGAAGTTGTGGTGATAGTAAACAGACTATGCATACGTTCAGACAGACTGCATGTGTCTGTGTGTGTTTGCAGGTGCAGCTCAGTTGTGTGTGAACGCTTTCTTGTTGACAGAAACTTATGAGGTTATGGAGACGATTTCATTTCTAGCCTTGGGACATCACTCCGACAGAAAACCGGAACAAGTGTCATGTTGAAAAATCCCTCTTACTTTGTAGCTGCTGTGTGACATTAGATGCAGGCACCGGTACCGCTGCTGGGCTTCAGCACCAAGGGAGTTCTTTTCTTAACACTGTGATCTGTGTGCCGCGCACACAGCAGATTGCTCTGTTATTTTGTGGTCCATGAAAAGTTCATAATGTTCGCCGTTCACAGTACACCCGGCTATTCACAGTGGAGCTCACATCAAGACAAGAGAAGATAAATTCTGTTGCTGTGGGAAAGTTCTGCAGCTCGCTCTGTGTGTGTGTGTGTGTGTGTGTGTCAGAGCTGAAGTGGATCAGCTTCAGCCAAAATTACATTAAAACTGTAGGAAACAAGTCAAACTGAAATAGTTTAACTTCTTTCTACATAGAGTTATAATATCAGTGAATTATTATTATTGTTGTTATTTCTACATCATTACTGTAGACTCCAGTTGTTTTCACTCTACAGTTTGTTCAGTTTCATGCTGTTGTTTCTTGGCTGCAGTAGTTGACAAAGTACCAACAACAGGACAGGTTAATGGGGACAAAAACACTGTTCAGCTTTGTCCTGTATCTGTCCTTGCACACACATAAACACAGACTGTTTAGGAGAAAATTATTTTACATAATAATAATAAATGCACAGAAGGACAGAAAGTATCAAGCACACTTATATTGTGTCATTTACTCTGGGTGATTAATTTGGCCTCCAACAAGTAGGTAAAGAACCTGGGTGTTATCTTTGACCAGGACATGTCCTTTAGTTCTCATATAAAACATGTTACCATGACGACCTACTTCAACCTGCGTAACGTTTCTAAAATTAGGAGCATTCTGAATCAAAGAGATGCAGAAACATTAGTTCATGTATTTATACTTATAGACTTGATTATTGTAATTCTTTATTATCATTTATTATCATATTCTTTATTATTGTTCTAATAGTTCTGTTAAAGACCTCCAGCTGATCCAAAATGCTGCTGCCAGAGTTCTGATGAGGGTTAGAAGGCGAGATCATATTTCTCCTGTTTTAGCATCACTTTATTGGCTCTCTGTGAAGTCCAGAATAAAGTTTCAAATTTTACTTTTGACTTATAAGGCCTTGAACGACCAAGTTCCATCTTATATTTACGAGGCCCTTCCATTAAAAATGGCTTTTCTGAGGTTTCTGTTGAATATTTTAGCTCCACAGGTGTTCTTACCTTCATAGTGGGTGTGAAAACAGGTCAACAACTTCTCTTTCAGACTACGCAGGTGGTGATAAAACCCGAGTTCTCCCAAGTTCAAAAGGCCGATACTCGTTTCGTCACAACTCCTTTGTTCGTTAGTATTCATCAGCTCCCACAGTTGAAACCACGCCTAGCATGCTGCTGGGTAAAAGCTGTAGCATAAGACGTAACAAACTGGAAGAGACTATGTGTGCTGTTACCATGCGCAGCGGGGAAGGAAACAGTATACCTTGCTCTCATAGGCTAGTTTGTTAGCCAATCTGAGTCCAGCAAATTCGAATAATGAATATGAATGTGCTAAATCAAAGCCTGAAGGAAGGAGCCGAATCAACAGAGAAGACATTGTTTGTTGCATATTTCAGAGATTGACAGCAAGCCAAAGAAACATTAACTCACCATGTGCTGTCCTGAGTGTTCGGTTCTGGATGTCTTCTTGTTTTCTGCACAGATGCTGATCAAAATCTTTCACGAACTACATCAATGTAGCAACTCTGCTCATCTTTTATACTTCTTTCTGTCAGAAGGCCTTTTGAAAAATAATTCAGAAGTGAGTTTCTGACCTTCCAAATGAAAACTTTTAGTTCTGTGATCTACTTTTACATATTTACTTACAACTTGGGAGAAGCAATAATAGATTCATTCCTCATTTACACTGGCCTTTTTACTTACTGATGTGGAGATCCATGCAGATTTAAGATTCAGAGTAAATATATCCTGTACTAGCTGCATCATTGTGAAGCTTTAGTTCTGCTTTAAAATAATCACATATTAAACGTCTGGTACATCTTAATCCAGAAAACTGCTGTCGTCAAATCTGAGTTAAACCCAGGTGCTGCACCATTATGTTGCTTCTTTTGACAGATTTCTGTGTCTTTGTGTTTGTAATTATTCATAGAAATGGTGACGCAGCTCCACTGTATTGGGTCATGCTGAAAAACAAAACATCACACTTCCATTTGGATTTATGTGCAAAAATAGAACTCTGCACACAATGTCATTGGTTGCTAATGAGCCTAAGAATGTCAAGTGGAACAAGAAATTATAACTTTAGTTTACAGATAGTTTGATATAAATGAACACATTTAGATTTTCCAACAGTTTATTTTTTCTATTTATTTTAAATCTTACCCATGTTCATGTCTTGGCTTATATCACATTGACTTTAAGATGTTTTTCTCAGTACATTAAAGTATATTATTGACATGTTTTTATTTTACATTCCTCAGAAAGATGAGAGGTAAATTTCCCTCTTCACCCACTGTCCATTTGAATGTTCTAAACAATCTCCTCCAGTAGTGAATGCTGGAAGTAGATGTTGCTGTAAAACTATGTTCAAGGTTCTGCCGTGCAGTCGAGATTACAGGAACCAGTTCTGTATGTTTTGGGCATGGTTGTTGGTGCCAGACGGACCGGTCTGAGTATTTCACAATCTGCTCAGTTACTGGGATTTTCATGCACAACCATTTCTAGGGTTTACAAAGAATGGTGTGAAAAGGGAAAAACGTCCAGTATGCAGCAGTCCTGTGGGCGACAATGCCTTGTTGATGCAAGAGGTCAGAGGAGAATGGACCGACTGATTCAAGCTGATAGAAGAGTAACTTTGACTGAAATAACCACTCATTACAACCGAGGAATGCAGCAAAGCATTTGTGAAGCCACAACACGCACAACCTTGAGGCAGATGGGCTACAACAGTAGAAGACCCCACCGGGTACCACTCATCTCCACTACTATTAGGAAAAAGAGGCTACAATTTGCACGAGCTCACCAAAATTGGACAGTTGAAGACTTGAAAAATGTTGCCTGGTCTGATGAGTCTCGATTTCTGATGAGACATTCACGGGCTACCTGAGCATTGTTTCTGACCATGTCCATCTCTTCATGACCACCATGTACCCATCCTCTGATGGCTACTTCCAGCAGGATAATGCACCATGTCATAAAGCTTGACTCATTTCAAACTGGTTTCTTGAGCATGACAATGAGTTCACTGTACTACAACGGCCCCCACAGTCACCAGATCTCAACCCAATGAAGAATCTTTGGGATGTGGTGGAACAGGAGCTTCGTGTCCTGGATGTGCATCCCACAAATTTCCATCAACTGCAAGATGCTACCTTATCAATATGGACCAACATTTCTAAAGAATGCTTTCAGCACCTTGTTGAATCAATGCCATGTAGAATTAAGACAGTTCTGAAGGCAAAAGGGGGTCAAACACCGTATTAGTATGGTGTTCCAAATAATCCTTTAGGTGAGTTTATTTGTGTGTCTAGTCACATTATGCAGTTTGTTTTATCGATTTCTAGTAACACACTGCATTTTATGTCCAGTAATGATAACAGTGTTGTAACAATGGAAATTGTAATTAATTCGATTATTCTGTTACTGAAAATCCACCATGTTGTGTAACACTGTTACTTTAAACTGCTTTATTCCAAACACTGATGATAATAGGGCATAAACCTCAGGTTATTGAATTTTTTACTAATTACCTCATCTGTGTATTTATGTTTAAATTATCCCTACATATCTGATCTCATTGCAAATATTATATTCCTGCTATTTTCCTTCAGATAAAGCAACAAACAACATCCCACAAGTTTAGATAATTCCTGAGCTTCACTCCAAGAGGAACTTCTTTGAATTAAAAACACAGCTGCTTTTGTACTGTTTCATTTTATTGACCTAAACTTGAAGATTTCAGAAAATTCCATACAAAAGGCAGACATCTTTGTCTTCCATCATACTGTCTGCTGGTGAAAGGTGGACGGGGAATTGGGAAAACTCAGACAGGAGGTGAGATGAGTTTTAGAAGCTGCATGTCCATGTTGACTTTTTACTTTTTTCACTCTCTGGTCTCACCCTGTCTATTGTTTGAGTGGCAATACACTCAATTTGGTCCACTCTACTTATGTTGCACACAGACGCCACTCCCACCCACAAGCTTGTGCTGGCATATACACATACAGATGAGGCCGAGTCTCCTTTCCCTGCAGCTCTGAAAGCCCTCGGTGCTGCTTGTTTACCCTTCACCATGACAGCTGTGTGTGTTTGTGTGTGTGTGACTGTGTGTTGATCTGAGGAGGTAGATATTGCGTGTCAAGTGCTCTCCAGGGCTAAACTATCATTTCTGAGTGTTATCACACCACCCCACTTCCCAGGGGCAGGCTGTCTTTCTTTCTGTCTTTCTCTGTCTTTAATACACACACTGTCGTTCTGACACACAGAAACTCAGGAGGAGCTCCAAACACTGTGAGTCCAGTGAGGCGTGTAGTCAAGAAGGAAATAAGAAACTGGACCAGTTGACCAGTTGGTGATAACACGCGCATTGTTTTTACACTAGAGTTTAAAAAATGTCTAGTGCAGACATGTAGTAAAATATAAAAAAAATATAGAAATAAAAAATAAAATAAAATAGAAACATTCATACCTTTATAGATCGACAGACAGACAGACAGACAGACATGCAGACAGACAGAAAGACAGATGTACATTAGATGCTACACAGTATTCTGACCTAAAGTTCAACTTATATTCTGAAGTTGTTTCTCAGAATCCGTTTTTGAGGAACCTTCAGAGTCAGTTCAGCATTCTGTCTGACTGCTGATAGTCGCTGTTGATACAAGGACAAACATCAACCATACATCAAAACCATCATCTTCCCAAGAGAGAAACCTCAGCAGTTACCAAACTTAACAAACTTTTATTATTTCATAGTTCTTTTAACTTAAAGAGGTCATTTCATACAAATTTCATGACTTTGTGGTTATTTCTTAAGTATTAACCTGTAATATGAAACATTTTATATCTAAAAAACATCAGGAAACACTGATTAACAGACCTTTCAATCTGTCTGCATTAAAATTCGGGGGGTTCCGTCCGGGTTCAGCAGCAGCTCATTCATATTCATTATTTGGATTTGCTGGACTCAGATTGGCTAACAAACTAGCCTATGAGAGCAAAGTATACTGTTTCCTGCCCCGCTGCGCATGGTAACATCAGACGTCGTCTCTTCCTGTTTGCTACGTTATCAAGGGGAAAAGCGCTAAAATGACTTTGTGCGTGTTGCTGCAGGTTTAACAGGCGCAGTTTTACCTGTACGTCGTTAGTAAATCACTCGCTGTTTGTTTTTGCGACTGCTGAGCGGTTTGTCCTGTTTTAACAATCGCAAACCTGATAAATCAAGCCCATTAACTTTAACATGTCATTTTGTTCTAGTTCTGTGGAATCATGTGCATGTTTTTAACAATTTATCTACTTCCAAGACTATTTGAGAAAGAATGTCCAGAGTACTGCTGCCTTGCAGTGAGGAGGTCCTGGGTTTGAAACCAGCTGGGTCCTGTCTGCATGGAGTTCACATGTTCTCTTTGTGCTCATGTGGATTTAATCCTGTGATGGACATATGACCTGTCCAGGTGTAGCCCCGCCTCTCACCCAGTGACCAGCTGGAGACAGACGCCAGCTTCCTGTGACCCTTGACGGGAAGAAGTGGGTTTCAGATTAGATGTATATCCAGTGGGGTCTGTATTTAATCCATAGTAAAGATATTCTTCAGGTTTATTGAGGTTCTTGTAACGGGTCCGTAACAAATGGCCTCATCATATCAGAAAATGTAACATTCACTTACATCCAGGTCACAAATGAGTGATGATAAATAATACAGTGACTGTCAGATGTTTAGACTGTGATTTCATTTAAAAGAACAAATTAAATCATATTGCACAAACTGATTTCTTACTTAAAACAAACATCTGTAGCATTTTTCATTCATACCAGAATTACAACAGGACTGGATTCACTAAACACTGCAGTAAACTCCTGCTAAAGTCTGTCATGAACATGTAACTTTAAAAATGTTTGCATTAAGCCTAAAACGACTTTCTAAGCTGAAACCATGTTGTTTTTGTATAATATGCATGTTATGAAAGGATGTAGCAAACATAAAACCGACAAATTAAAGGACCAAACGTGTCTGTCAATTTTATCTACAGTGGCCTACTTTTCAATTCATCTGCAGTTTGTCTTCATTTATACAAATAGTTTCCTCATTTAGTTGAAATTCAGTGTCCTGTTCTAGCCTGAACTGACCGGAGACGGGCTGCTGGAGGAGCACCTGTTTAATCTGTTTCTCTAAGCAGTTAGGAAATATTGCTTAGATGGACAACACCTAAATTCTGTTAGTGTTTTGCAGAGCTGGTTTTGGTGTGGGCCATATGATGGAGTGGTGGTTAGTACTGAGGCTTTACACCAATCACACCTGCAAATCTCAGCTGCTCAGACCTTTATCTGCAGAGTTTGCATATTCTCTATGGTTTTTCTCCAAGTGCATCAGTTTCCTCCCATGAACCAGAAACATCCGTGTTTGATTGATTAATGGTTCTAAACACGTCTCGAGGGTGAATGTGAGCGTGTCTCTGAACAGGCCCTCTGATGCAGCGTTTCCACGTCCAGCTCGATCATACAACAGAACAAAGCAGATTTATAAGATGTGTATGGAAGGTTTTAGTGCACCGCTGATACAGTTGCTTCCATCTTACTGAAGAACCCTCAGAGTACCTACCGCAGGTTTAACTGGAGCCGCTGTGGTTTGGGGAAGACCTCAACGCAGCAGTTTGATGTAATGTACAGTATTCTAAATAACTAGTAGGTCCACAGGGAGTATTCGGCATGTCGGGCATGTGGCCTCTGCCCTTAATTAGGAAAACAAAATAGTGTGAAAGAGAGAAACGATTAGCTGATATAAATCTGAACACTCCAGTCTGAGCAGAGGTCACCCAATGGGTTTACAGACCTTTAGGTTGTTTAGTGTATTTTTGATGTTCTAGTGCTTTTGATATGTGTAAAAGAACTCAAGTGTTCTCAGTGTGCTTTACACTTGGCAGTAGAAACACTTTTCACCAGATGCAAACACATCAGGACAGGATAAAAAATAGGCTATATATATATATATTTTTTTTTTATCACATACTGTATAAGGCCTGTTGGTGTTCTGTACCATAAACTGATGATGGCATAGAGCTTTTCTACATAATTAAAACAAAACAATGTACATTTGTTAGAACAAATAAGTTTCTACATGGAGACACGTCACATCTGTCACCACTAATTTGGGCCAGCCATGAAGTTCTTTGCCATGAAGGTTTATTATAATAAGTATATTCATATTCATCACAAATACCAAATTAACAACAAGCGTGAATTCCAGGCCAACTAAAAAAAAAACCCTTTTGTGATTACCAATATGTGTTATCAGCTCAACAGTCTGCTAAGAGCAGGATTAGACTACTTACCACAGAACAATAAACAGTCTGCTGCAGCTTTTGTTTTTTCTGTCCTGATGGATTTCTGGGCTTGATGAGTTTGCCCTTCGCAGGTCTGGATCTTTCCCTTTGTCTGGAACTGACTCATCAGTGGCATACAGATTCTGATCCAAACATGCACATGAACCCAAACATTTACGACTTCTACGGGGCTGAAGTCTTTATGAATATCAAATCCTTTTAGAAAGATCCTGTAGCTGTTTGCAGAAAACATCCTAGTATTCTGTCTTCCTCTGACGGCCACCAAGAATCACAGATGCTTTAGTTTTTTCCAAGGAATGTCCATGAGTGAGTGTGTTTGTTTGTAATTGCTCTGGAGTGTGGCAGATGCCTCAGTTTGAGGTGTCCTTGAAATGTGTCCCTGACCGCCAATTAGCATGGGCTTATTTTCCCACTCCAATGACACCCAATTAGCATCAAACCAATACCTGCTCTGACCTGCCAGGAACTAATATGAGCCAGTGCCAAACCTCTGCTCCACCACTTATGGACTCAAGACCTTGGGTCATCGCTGGTAAATGGTTGTCACCAGGCATTTAATTATAGTGCTGCTGCAGGTAATAGAATGGCTGCCATTCTTATGTGTAAAATCCCTTCATTTAAATTTATTTAGTCTTTGCACACTAACTATAAACCTGAGATGGGTCTCTTCATATGACTGTGATAGCTTATGCATCCATTTGACTGTATCTTATACCCCACTAATGAGATTGTGAAGACATTTGTGTAGTGATTCTTATTGCCCAGTGGGTCAGAGGCTAGCTGTGAGTGCTATCATAATGTTAAAGTTTTTTGTTAAAGAGTCATTTAGTGTTTATTATTAAAATGTCCCTTCCTAACTAATAACCTGGTTCAGAGTGCTGTGTAGTGATGCAGGTGACACGGTTACCAGCATTGTTGCCTTGCAGCAAGACAGGCCTGAAACACAGTCAGAACCTTTCTATATGATATTTGCATGTTCTCATTGCATGCATGGGATTTTTCATGGGCAACTCTACAGTGTCCGTGTGACACTGTGATGGACTGACAACCTGTCCAGGTGTGACCCCGCCTCTGGCCTGAGATACTCACCAACTCACCGAGGCTCACATGTGGGTATAGAAATACTCGTTCAAAGTTTAGAAGTTGCGAAAAATGATTTTGGCGCCCCCTACTGCCCAGAACAGAAACAACGTAACTCAATAACTGGGTTACATTGCAAAAAATATTTATTTATTAGAAAATAAAAAGTAGAGATAATAAATAGGTATAGATAGATATTTAATTATTACTTATTTTGCTCTTTACATAAGATGAATAGTGTGTCCAACAGTTTGTCTCAAAAAATAATTAAACAAAAAGGAGAATTTGGCGCTCCCTCCAGCAGAGGGCGCCCTAGGCAATGGCCTAATCCACCTATGCCTAGAACCAGCCCTGTGTGCAGCTGAGTAAAGAAAAAGGCAGCAGGTTAGTGAGATGACAAGAATAATCAGATGAACACATCAGTGAAAAGGAAGTTTTAAAAACAGAAAAGTCAATACTTAGACAACAGAGATACAAAGTAAAATGAATTATTACTACTACTACTACTACTACTACTACTGTCATTTAGCAGACGCTTTTATCCAAAGCGACTTACATTGAGAGAACATACAAGCAAGAATTCAAAATTACCACACATTGGTAATGTGGTAATGTGGTAATAAATTACCACATTATTATATAAAACACATAGCACTCTTATTACTGTCATGTTTTGAGTTCTGACTCCTTCAAAATAAGAGACCCCCGTGTGCGCTCCGATGCCGGGAAAACCCCCTGGCCCCTGATCCTCTCTAATCGGTCCTCCCCCGAGAAGGACTACGAAATCCCCGGCGCTCCAAAGCAGCTGCTCGACCTGCCAAAACATCTGGATAATCATTTTACTGAGCTAATAGAAACAAAGTTGTAAAGTTTCCTGACAAGTATTTTTTGGGACATGGATTCATGTTAAACAAAATACTCCTAGTGCAGAATTTCCCCTTTGTGGGATAATAAAATATTCTCATCCAGACAAAGAGAAGTTATTTAAAATACCAAATTATTTGTGTAAAAATACTGTTTAAATAACCACATTACCGCAGGTCTTCATCGCTCTTTTTGACACTAAACAAGCCCTGTGGATATTTTAAAGTAAGATCTGATAATCTCCTTGAAATCTTTTTAAAGTAACTTTTCTAATTTGTGCTGATTGTCAGTGACATTTTGGGTCAGATTTTTCTTAAAGGGTTGCTGGTTATTTTCAAAGAAACATCTATGACTAGCTAGATGCCCTGATCACACCTCATACAGTTACTTTATTGTTTTTTTTTTTTTTTTTTTTTTTTAGAAACTGTTATGCTGTCAAACTTAAAAACCTCAAGATAATTTATCTTTTTTTAAAGAAAATGAAGGAATAACAATCAGTGAATTTGTTACTAAAAACTGGAGCATCATCACAACTCAGATGTCAATGTTGGTTGAATTGAAGCATTTACTCGTGTTTTTTGAAGAAGGCAGGAATCCTGCTGATGCTGGTCATTTTTATTTTGGAAGCGATTAGTCTCTAATTTGCATACTGGTTGTGCCTGATCTCCCTGGTACCCATTCATTCATCCATATGCAATACATCTGGAGAGGAATCATTTTCTCTTTTTAGCTTCAGGCCATTAGAAAAGTATATATATTTCTCAGGAAGCTGTATTACTTGTGCATATGTATGAATTATATTTTGTAAAGCTGTTTTACAGTTGATTTCAATCCCATAAGAAAAGAAGAGGTCAACAAGGTCTTAAAACAAGAAAATGCTTAAAGTGTTTTCCACTGATCTCCATGCAGGATGTATTCATAAAAATGTAAAATGTATTAATTAAATCCAGATCCCTTAAATCATAACTGTCAAACTCCGACCTCGAGACCTGCTGTCCAGCAGGTTTTAGATGTTCTTCTGCTTCAACACACCTGGTTTAGATGAGCAGGTCAATAACAAGCCTTTGCAGAGCTTGTTGACATGATGAGGAGGTTGGAGCTGAAAAACATCTAAACCATGCAGGACATCAGCCCTCAAGGACTGGAGTTTGATATCCCTGCTTTAAAGCAGTACTAAATAACTTTTCTGCAGCCGTGTCTCAGACGGTCCTTGGTCAAACAGGTGTTCTGTTGAATTATGCTACCTGTTGAGATGTGCAACACACATGTGCTGTTCTACAGTCTTGACTTCAATAAACAGATTTATAATTTATTTTTGTTTCTATATTTTGTTTCTATATTTGTTTCAATATTTTTCCATAAACACTAACTAGGATGTTATTTTTACTTTCTTTGCATTGTCAGAGCGACAGGCAAATGTTTGGACACACCCAGAGGAGATGGACCCAACAGTGGCCAATAAGGACCCAGAGGACTTTTATATAGAAAATATCAGAGAAGGATCAGAAAAATATGTTTAAACATCTAATAGGACACACTCACCATTAACAAGAATACTGTATAAACGTCTAATGAAATCTTCTTATGAAATAAGTTGTCAGTTCGTACTATGGAGGCATTTTTCATCAGGGCAGAATGAATCACCAGAACACCACTTCCTGCTGCGACCTGAATTACTCAAGTTATTTAATCCAGTGAAATTTATTTGGTATCGGGTCGGAAAGAAAATTAGTGGTATTGCACATCACTACTTCCTGGTTGAAGAACTATAATAACTCGAGAATATAAGTTCTATTAAATGAAGACTATATAACACCAAAGGTAAGATTTTATCATATATGTGTCTATCCAGATGTTGAAAGCTGTAAAATAGCAGATACAGAACCTTTAAATCATCAATGTAATGTAATGTTAGTACACCATGTGTTTTCTTTTCTCCACACACATCCTGTTCTTCACTTACATGAAGCCTGTATGTTTAAAAGCAGCACCCTGCCACAAAATCCAGCAGAATCTCTGGTCAAATAGTTCAAATGTTCATGTGCTTTTCCTGTTTCTGTATAAGTAAGATGGCACCAGCGTGTCAGCCGTCTGCTGTTTTTTTGTTTGTTTTATTATATGTTCTGTTAAGCGCTTTGGTCGGCTCTCATGCCGTATTTAAATGCACTATACAAATAAAGTTGATGATGATGATGATGATGATATCAGCATTTCAACTTACCGTCATGATGTTTACCGTTTTCTAATGCAATGCATGTTTTCATTCTCTGCAAAATAAAATAAGCCTGTTTGGGTTTTATGGATGCTATGTAACTTTATCCCACTGCTGCACTGTGTGTGTGTGTTCCTGTCCCACTACTCAGTTTGTTGTCTTCCCTCTCTCCTTAGATAGCAGCAGGGGGTCAGTCACATACTGTGAACACAAAGCATCAACACGATCTGTGCTTAAACTGGGGCATTCCACTCATTGACGTGCAAGATAAACATGCAAAAAAAATCTATCACACACACACACACACAAACTTTTCTACTGATGCATGTTAATATACATGCATGCATTCATACACCTGGAAAGCATCATGCAAGACTGCCCACATGACACACACATGTGGCCAAAGCTAACCATTCCATTTAAAACAAAAAACCCACAATGTCCACAGAAAGAACTTCAAACTGACAAATGAAAAAATTTCAGTTACAATCAGCTACTGAAAATCAGACAGTACTTTAATTTCAGTTTATGTGATTTCAGTTCAGGTTGTTACAGGAGAACAACAATATTTATTTCATAGAGGAAAGAAACAATAATGAGTCTACAGAACCAAACTTAGAGCGTAACAATCTGCGCCCTCCGCCCTGCGTGCTCCTGTCTCTCTGTCCAGTCTCGCTGGACTAAGGTAAACTATGTGTGTGTCTGTGTGTCTGTCTGCGGACCTGTCAGCAGTAAATGTGAACCGTACATATAACTGCACATGGAAACATTTGAGCTGAAGCTAAAGATATACAGTATATATATATATGTCTGACAGAGAGAAATTAATGAGAAAATTATTTAATTCATAGAGTTTGACAACCAGCTTTTTTTTCTATAGCCGGAGACCCGGGTTTTCGCTAACAAATTCATCATGCGGAGCTGCTATTTTGTTATCGGCATCGGTTACGAAAAGCAGGAAGTTATCGGTATCGGTTGTAAAAATCTGTTATCGTGCATCCCTAATCAGAAGTGGTAAAATCAGTAAGAGCTAATTACCTGAAGATAAACTATGTCCTGTTGTCATGATGATGTTTTATGTTGACATGCTTTAAACCACCTGTCTAATTAATGTGGTAATTACTAGTCATCTTCACTAGTCATTTAACTACCCACCTTTTATATTTAGAAATCTCTTCAACAACTCAGAAAAGATATGTGTTAAAATGTTATATTAACAGAGTTATGGTTAAGTATGACACCAGCATGCACTTTAAAATTTTTGTTTCATATTCTCATATGATTTTTTTTTTTTAAATTACTCAAAAAAAGATTAATAGTTACCATATTAGTTACCGTAGTTACTATATCTGCACATTTAGAGCTTATGTGGAAATCTCCAGGTAGAGGGGTTTTTGAGTAACCCCCCACCCACACACACATTAGGAAAACAAGGTTTGTTCAAAAATCAATATTCATATAGGTATCTGAGACTCATTATCAATTGCTTCTCTTTATAAAACAATTAAGGTCTACAGAAACAGGGTCCATGATCAGGGTAGAAGGTGAGACAGTTGAGGTGTTTTATCTCCACCTGCATAGTTTGAGAGATTAAAACTAAAAGAGAAGTTGTTGACCTGTTTTCACACCCACTATGAAGGTAAGAACACCTGTGGAGCTAAACTATTCAACAGAAACCTCAGAAAAACCATTTTTAATGGAAGGGCCTCTTTAACATAACTGTTTATAGCAGTTTGTAAAATTCATAATAAATCAAGACAACAGTATAAAACCTTTTTAGTGACAGCTGTAATGAGGCTCACCAAGAGACCTCGTCAGGGAATTTGCTGAATATGTTCAATCAGCATTAAACACTAAGTTATTTCCACTATTTTTGTTTGTATTCCACACTCATATTGTCAGCTTTGACATAATTAATTGTACTCACCTGACAGGTTGGCACTGATGATGATGATGACACTTCTACCTGCCAGAAAACATCCTCCCCTCCATTCAGGAGGTAAACTCCTCCCTTCTCTGATTTCCTCTTATTTTTTTATTTATTGATCCCTCTTTTGGGGAAAGGGGAAATTTGTTCTCTGTATTTAACCCATCCCTGGGGAGCAGAGGGCTGCCTATGTTACAGTGCCTAGGGGGCAGCCATCAGCCTCTCGATCAGAGGGCAACCTTGTCCCTCATTAGACCATTTCCCAATTAGACCATGGCATTACCCAACTATCAGCAAAGGAACAGAACCCATGACTGTCTTTTCGCATTTTTATAAAAAAAAAAAAATATATATATATTTTTTTTTGAGTAATTAAAACAAATAATTAATGTAATAAAGTCAGAAAAAACAAACATCTGACTTCACGGATTTCACAACAAAACATGACAAATAAGTTTTTCCTTCTGCTTCTGTGCCCAACATGAAACAAACCACTCATTTCCATTCTGACCTACAAATCATCATGAGCTGATTTTAATTCTCATTATCAAGAGAGCGCTTGCTGAATTTTTGTATTTACATTTGTGTTCCCCCTCTGCTCTGAACCCATCCTCACTTTTTCTGTTTTTTTTTTTTTTGCCAAACTGAAAAGAGCTGGTTTAGTTAGGGTGACATGCCTTTGGCGCCACTTGAAAATTGGGTTTTACATTAATCTCTGGAAAGTTGAATCTGAGGGCAGAGTGTTTGTGTATGAGCGGTGCGGCAGATTCAGCTAGAAGAATCACTTTAACATCAGTAGCTTTTAAACTCCTTGTTGAAAACAAATGACTTGTTTCATGAAAAGACAGTGTCATTGTGCAGTGAAAAAGTATTTGTCCATTTGTAGTTGTCCTATTTTTGTATTTTTGACACTTTAATAATTCAGATGAACTTATACATTTTAATATTTGACAGAAATAGAGTCTGCTCTGATACTGGGCAAAATAGTGAACCCCGCAACTGCTGTTAAAGATGGCTGCCCTCTGAGGATGGGTCAAATGCAGAGCCAAATTTCCCCACGAGGGATCAATATAGGAAATAAAAAAAAAATCTTCATACAGACAGTTTGAAAGATCTGTTAATCAGTGTTTCCTAACGATTTTTAGATATAAAATGTTTCATATTACAGGTTAATACTTAAGAAATAATCACAAAGTCTCCTTTAAAAAGGACACAGCACTCATCTGCTATCTCTTGTTGTAACAACACAGAATCAATGTCATTTAACAGGTGAATTAAAGAACAGTAGCTCTTAATCTTCACACAGAAGATGCAGCTGCTCAGATTTAACATTTCATCCCTCAGCAGTTCCTCCAATAACAGCTGTTATCAGCTGCTCCATGTCCAACCTTTTAAATCTCTGCTGGGATTAAAATGGTGCTGGCAGTTGTCGATGACACAGTGTGAAGTGACAGAAAAGACCAAGGCATCTCTCAGTCCACCTTTTTCATTGCAATATTGAGTCATGATTTATTGCATTGATTTTTCTTGCTGTTTAATCTATCTGCCAGTTTCTTCCAGCTGTTTTATTTTTAAATGTGTTGCTCTTCCTTTTGTGCTGATAATCCCCAAAGCAATCCCTGGTAACCTTTCTAAACAGTTGCAGAAGAAAAAGACATGAGTGTGACTTTCTGACTGCGACTCTCAAACTGTAACATCCCGTCTTGTTATTAACATGTTTCTTTTGTTCATTTAGCAGAAACAGTTTTGAAAGTCACCTCTAGCCTTTTCCTGTCTGTTTTCCTTCTTTTGACTTTGGGCATCAAACCGTCTTATCACACTGAGCGTGCTGTCACGTTGGATTAGTCCATGAAGTTTAACTTGTGAGAGCTTTTTTGTAGAAAGCTTCTTCCTGACAAATAAACCTCATTGAGTAGCAAGTTCAAAGTTTATTCTTTTATTTTCTGCAGGGCACCACTGATAATCCCACCTAAGTCTAATATTTTCTCCTGATGCAGCTTAACGATACAAGTGTTGCATTGTCAGCAGTGAGTTTTGGAGAAAAAAGGACAGAGAGTGGGGTTACTGAGAGGTCAGGTCCTGTATTAGCCCTAATCGGGGGGTGGGGGGAAGCGGGGGTTGCCCTTGAGGGAAAAAGGGACAAGTCAACTAAAAAGTTTGCTTGAAGTCTTGTTTTGGATTTTTTGTTCATGAGTTATTTGTGTGTACTCTTAGATTAAAATGCAACAGTTCACATGATCATAACACAGAAACAGTGACCAGTCTGACTTAAGAAGTGAAAATATTCCAAAAGTTTAAAAGGAAATGAAAGATTTCCAAAATGATCCAGCACTTTCTATACAAACATGTCAGGAAGAGACAGAAAAGGGAAGATTTTGGTTGTCATCTAAAAGATGAAAACAATGGAGTCACATTATCTGTTTGATTCAGTGGTGTAATTATGTTTTAATCTGCACAGCTACACTGATCTCATTATGTTTATATTACTCACATGCATTACTCATTATGAAAGATTTGCTCTGTTTCCTTCCACTGCCAGATCATCTCATTGTCACAACTAAGGGAGTTTTTCAGAATCTATGTTCTTCTTATAGTATGTCTCAACCTTGTTGTCCCTCCACAGTATCTGCAGCTTGCATTTGTTGATTATGTGTGATGCATTCTCAAGTGAAGTCCTTGCAAGTTATGAGGATGGGTGGCTAGTACTTTCTTGATATGATAAAAATGTTACTAAGCTCTTACTTCTGTCTTGACTTTCTGTCGCGCTCTTCTTCAGTATTATATTCAAACTTGAATTATTATTATTATTGTAGTGTATTGCACTTTAAAAAGCAGCAAAAACACATTTTTTAAAACTTGCTTTTACCTGGTTTTTATCTGTTTTTATTGTTTTTGAGGGTCATACTGTCGTTTTAATAAGAACTTTGTGATTTTATCTTAAAAGGTGCTATAGAAATAAAGTTTTATGTACTAAAATATTTAGGTGAAAGTCATCTTTTTAGTTGAGGTGAAAAATAGCAATGCATTTTGTTGAGAACACACCCAAATGTAATCACATCTTGTACACATAATTTCATGGTGGAGATAAAACAAATACAGTTTTTATGACAGATGTTGTATTTAAAACTTAGAGGGGTGTTGGTGGGAGTACCGACAGTTAGTTTATCTCCTGAACTTTAACAGAACATCTAAGCGTTTGCGAATAAAATTAAATCTCAGAAATGAAAGTTGCCAAATTGAAGTTGTTGTATAAATTAATGTTCAGAACACTTTAAAACCCCCGTGACAGTCTCTCACAAGTCTTTCCTATTCTGTTTTGTTTTCATTTCATCCTTCTGCCATTCACTTCTTCCTTTACATCTTTTTATAAGTCTAATTGATGTAAGAGCAGTTGAGGCTGACATTGGGTCATCCCATAGATTACAAAACTGAATAGAACATACAAAGTTGTTGTCATGCACAAAACCCTGATTAAATGCAATAAAAATCAGAAAAGAGATATTGAAGTGTTCCGAGAGTGTTAAGAAAAAAAACAACAACTATCCTATCATTGACTGGATGAAGAAATTCCAGTGTGAGGGACTTTATAAAGACATAAACAAATTGTACACAAGTGAAGGACATTTAGGACCATTGATGACCTGTCCTGAGACGGGGTGCCCCAAAACTAAAGTTAGATATATGTAGATGTAGTCTGTAATTGGGCTTATCAAGACTTGATTATGTAAGTTCTAAAGAAAAATACTGATATAAAAAATATTCTGAAAGGTTTGCAAAATTTAAACACTATATGTTTAAAAGATTATTCCAGTTAATAAAACTATTACAAATAAAAGATCAACAATTTTCTAAAATGGTAACTTCCTGTTATAAACCCGACTCAGTGTCCAAGTCATCTACTAATGTTTTCCCCCATCTTTCATGAAGTTTTTAAATGCCCTGTCTTTTTGTCACTATCACCTCCAACCCTGACTCCACCTCTGTCTGATTCAGCACTCCCTCCAGCTGTGTCACAGGGAAGTGAGTTTATCATCATCATTATCACCTTGTTAATTCCAGAGCCTTATCTTCCTAAATAAAGTGTGGAGTTTTGTCTCTTTGTGCTGACTTCCCCAGGCTGCACTTGAATGTAGCTTATTTCAGTGCTGCTCCACTTTGCATTGAAATGAACTGGGTTTGGTAGACTTGCACTAGTGTAGCTTGCATCAGCTCCTCGCAAGCTAATAAGGGTATCAGCAGTTGCCTGCATCGGAAAACATCAAAGCGAGCAGTTCCCTCTGAACATGGAATCGGAGTGCACACAGCGGGCACCTAAGGAAAAAAACACACTCTCACTCACAGACGGGTGCAAACAGCGGTCATGAGGGAAGGGGCAACTTCTTGTTTTTACACAGTATTACCATATATGTTAATAACATTCTTGTTATTGTGAGAAACTGTTGGCAGTGATGTGCAGCGATGCTGTCCTGGCTGTAGGGAAGAAGACATTCAATGTACATGTATATGTATGTGTACATGTCTGTCTGTCTGTCTTCCAGTTACATAAAAAAATTTATACACATTGAAAAGCACACATTTAAGGGAATGAAAGATGAAAACAAGACTATTTCCCTTTAAAAGCATAATTTGATGCTCATTCTGAAGGATCGTATGGGAATCAGATCTTTTTTACTCAAAGATGTACTAAGATCACCATGACAAATGAAACACTTTAGGGCTATTAAAGTGCTATAATCCTGCTGGAAAAAATGTTTTTCTCAGCTTTTTGTCGAGCTTGATTTTTTTCTGGGGTGTCTCATGAGGTTTCATGGCATTTAATGCATTGCCTAGCTTAGGAAGGGTAATGTTGAAAATGCCTTCGCTAATCAGAAACAAATTCATTTCAAAATTCAGTCATATTTATTATGGGAAGTTGTATGTAGCATATCATTTTTTAAGTTTCTTTAAAGGTGACACATCATGAAAATTCCCCTTTTTTAGCCCTTAAATGCTTTGTGAAGTGAATTTAGAGTGTCTGTGCAAAAAGTTTAAATTTCTCACTCCATGTGTTGTGGAGATATTTTTACCTCCTCCAAGGAGGTAATACTTTCATCACGGTCTGTCAGTCTGTTAGCAGGATAACTCTGATTGACTTTGATGAAATTTTCAGGTCATAAAAGACTCAAGGAAGAATTGGTTAGATTTTGGAGGTGATCCGGATTACTTCTGGATACAGGAATTTTTTAAAGGTTTTTGACATAGTACTTTCTACAATATGTCCACTTGGCGGAGGTCTGCTCTCTTTGAGTGCTTTTCTAGTTGTAAAATGTTTTGGTCATATTTTTGACTATAGGATTGTGCAAAAAGGAAAGTTTTAAGTCTATTCTTAAAGCTACACAAGGTGTCTGCCACACGGATAAAAAGTGAAAGCTGGTTGCATAGGAGAGGAGCCTGATAACTGAAAGCTCTTCCTCCCATTCTACTTTTAGAACCTTTAGGAACCACAAGCAGACCTGCAGTCTGAGAGTGTTCTGTTAGGAACATATGGAACAATAACATCTTAGAGATAGAATAAGACAGAAACACATAGGAAGTAAATTACTTAAATCAAAACTGCTGTGGGGAAGAAAGAAAGCTACTGAGGAGCACATGAGGGAAAACAGGAAACACAGGGCGTCACCAAAATAAAACAAGAGACGAGATACAAGGATCACATAAAAAAACACTGGGAAGCAGAAAAAGAACAACAGAAAACTAATACACAAAAACTCAGGACCCTGACAGAATCTAGTTTTTTTTTGTCTGCATGTATACTTTGACCCACACTGCAGGGAACACCTAAAAGTTAGTTGGTACCCACCAAGAAACAAGGAGAAGAAGAAGGTTGAAATGCTACTGTTTTCCAGAAGATAGCTAATCAGACGATTATCATTTTCCATCCATCTTTAAAGCGACCATTTCACGCAAATTTCATGACTTTGTGGTTATTTCTGAAGTATTAACCAGTAATATGAAACATTTAATATCTAAAAACATTAGAAAACACTGATTAACAGACCTTTCAATCTCTCTGCATGAAGATTTGTACGGCTTCGGGCTGCAACTCATTAATATTCATTATGCAAATTTGCTGGACTCAGATTGGCTAACAATCTAGCCTATGAGAGCAAGGTAAACTGTTTCCTGCCCCACTGCGCATGGTAACAGCGCATCAAGTATCTTCCAGTTGATACGTGTTTATGCTAACAGCTTTTAGCCATCAGCATGCTAGGCGTGGTTTCAACTGCAGGAGGATGAATACTAATGAACAAAGGAGTTCTGACGAAACAAGTACTGGCCGTTTGAACTCAGGAGAACTCAGGTGTTCTCGTCACCTGTGTAGTTTGAGAGTTTAAAACTGAAAGAGAAGTTGTTGACCTGTTTTCACACCCACTATGAAGGTAAGAACACCTGTGGAGCTAAAATATTCAACAGAAACCTCAGAAAAAACATTTTTGAATGTATTATGCTTGAGTCGACTCATCTTCCAGTGGTCCTGGATGTGCTTTTACTTGAGGTTGCACTGGACACAACTAGCAAAATTTTTCCTTCCAAGCTTGACTCCTGAGTGGTCTGTTTAGTTCCTTGAGCAGAACTTCCTTCAGTAATCAGACTGTCAGACACCTCAAGCTGCTCTGGACTAATTTTAAAAGTTCTCAGCTGAACTCACAGTATCTTTTCTATTGCAAATCTAACTACTGATGAATATGCCCACCTTTTCCTTTCCTGCCAACAGAGTGGTTCATGAAGAGGTCATTATAATGTGTGGCAGAATGGAAAAAATAAACATGAAAACTAAAACTTCCCACAGTGAACTGATGCAGCAGTCCACAGTGATACTTTCTCCTACAGACTGTTTTTCTGATGAAATAAACTGGAGCAATTACAATACTGCAAACTCACATGCATTGTTCCAAAGGTTGCTCATGTGGACTTCATTACAGCAGCACACAGATTTACACAGATTTAAGAGCTTGTTAATGAATTTGTTTTGTGGTTCTTTATCAGAAGAAAAAAAAAATCAACAATAAATACTTCAAGCCATCTGTGTTGTCTCCTGCTGCCTGACGATGTGGGCCTGCTGTGTGCAGATAAGAATTGCCAAAAGTACATGCTATAGCAATTGGATTTCTGCTTCATTCATATCGCAGAACATCCGGCTGAGGCTCAGAAGGAACTTGATTCCAGATACGACATGTTATCAGCTCTAAGAGAAGTCAATCAGGGGACAGTTTAGATGGTCTTCACTGATGGGAGGGACTCACTGTCATCATGGGGATGTAGCAGTGGTTGATAATTGGGTGTGGGACTCCGTGGCAACAAAGCAACAAGGCTTTAGTAATGAGATTAATGATGTTGTGTTAGGTCTTGTTTCACTAAGGAGAGGATTATCTCCTAACAGCCCTCCTAAGGTGAAAGAAAGGACGATTACACACAGACAGGTTCATCAAGCTCATTCCTTATTCAGGCGAAGCTTGAAATTAAGTTTCAGAGCTGGGTCAGAGGAAAAACAGCAATTCACTCCACGGATCGTTAAAGAAGCCATTTTTAGCACATGTTGCTGAATAAATATTACGATGCTACAAAGTTTAGGCCAAATACGTTTCTGAAGATTATAAATATCCTTCTTGTAATGTCTTACACAGCTGAGTGGAACCTGGTGGGTGTTTATTTCAGAGGTGTATTCTATAGTAAATGCATTTTCCTAAAACTTCTTGTTCTTTCTGCACACAGAATAACTTAACAGTGTAAACCCTCTCTGGACCACAGCAGACCCAAATGGTACATCATCATTCCTGCAAATGATTTTCTGTTAAGCTGTTACATGCAAACACAGATGTGAGCTAATCACCAGAATACTTAAAGAGGCCATTTCATACAAATTTCATGACTTTGTGGTTATTTCTTAAGTATTAACCTGTAATATAAAACATTGTATATCTATAAAACATTAAGAAACACTGATTAACAACCCTTTCAATCTGTCTGCATGAAAATTCGGCTGGTTTCGTCAGGCTTTGGGCTGCAACTTATTAATATTCATTATTTGAATTTGCTGGACTCAGATTGGCTAACAAACTAGCCTATCAGAGCAAGTTATACTGTTTCCTGCCCCGCTGCGCATGGCAACATCAGACGTTCTCTCTTCCTGTTAGTTACGTCTTAGGCTAACAGCTTTTAGCCAGCAGACTGCTTGGCGTGCTTTCAACTGCAGGAGTTGTGATGAAACAGATACAGGCCGTTCGAACTCGGGAGAACTCTGGTTTTATCGCCACCTGCATAGTTTGAGAGATTAAAATTAAAAGAAAAATGATTTTTAATGGAATGGCCTCTTTAAAATGTATAGATGTGGTAGCGTCATCCATCTTTGTTGTTGGTAAGTTTTGAAAATAATTAACATTTTGGTGAGATTTAAAAAAGAGTTCAAACCACTTCCTGACAACCGAATCTGGAAGACTTCACAGATTCAGCAGAAAAGTCAAGAAAGGCTCTCTTAAAAGGGAAGTCAAGCAGCCTTTTTGGATCTGATGAAGACAGCCGCTTCCTCACAAATTGTAAATCCTGTATTTTTATTTGGTATATTTTTGTTTTTGGTGCTTCCACAGCAGTCCCGGTCTGACTCTGTATGAAGGATTCGGTTGTTTGTTGAATTTTCTAATCTGAGTGGGAGTGTCTGTACTTTCTATGTCAATGTAAATTAAACTAAACTGTGTGACCAGTTCAGCACAGTTAACCTGAACTGATTAGTCATGCCATAAATTTCACTCACATATTTAACTTTAAAGTTTCAGATTAGTTTAAAGAAAGACACGTCTAAAAACTAATAACTACCAACAGCAACCATGAGTACATAAATAAAACTCAGTGATATCACAGCATTTCCAGCAGAACCAGGTCCTGGAGGCTCCTGTAATACCCAGTATTTCTGTTTCTCTGGGTTTTGGTGTTTATTTTTGGAGACATCAGTAGCTTTCTTGATGCTATTTGTGCTAAATCATTTTACCTGTGATACATTTCATAACAACTGTAGTTTATGCAGACATTTGATTTGAAGGATCAGTAACTGCCACTTTATACAATCCTAAAACTTTTTTTTGAAAGAAACAGGTTTCTTGTTTCTGAGCCCGTGAGGCAACGTGCACAGACATAAAGGGTTGCTGATATGGGGCTTTTGTATATAGATACATTACAAATGATAGCAAACTGACTGTTGCAGTCACAAACAGACAAACGTTCCTTTATTGTGTCTTTATGGACAGTTTGCACATTTATGATTTACCAGTAGTAACAAGGATGATTCAACTATGGTAACACATCTTCTCAGAGTTGGATTATTGGGATATTTGACCATGAATAAATAAAAACGTGAATAGATTTTTACTTCTCTCTTGAGTCTGAACTTCCTGTGTACATTATAAACCAATTCACCTAGCAAAACATATTCTAACGTTAGAAAATATGGACTTACAATTCAAGTTCAGTGTTTAAAAAAAATCTGTAATCATTAGTGAAATGTTATTACAATACAAGAAATATAACGTTCTCTCTAATAAAAATGGATTTCAAGCAACAAAAAAATCTACCCCAGTGCAGAAGAAAAGACATTCTCTTTATGTCACATTAGGGACAATGTTATATTAATTTAGACTATTCCTCTATTTTTAAAAGCATTTAAATATTTTAGTTTTTTTCATCTCTATGTACCTGTTGAGACTGAAGAAAACAGTGTGGTTGAATTAAGAGGCAATGCTTTATTTTACAATCTTCATAGTTTAGATGTAGTAAACTCCCAACATTCACGCATGTGCAGCTGTTCACTCAGGGTACATATTAACATATTAACAGCATGAGTGTTGATGTTGAGCCAGTAGTTCAGAGATTTAAAACAAGTTTCAGTTTAGAGGTTGGGGTTTGATCCCAGGTCCCGGCAGGCAAGATGCAGGAAATGCAGGACACAATCTCCCCGAGAGGAATCAATAAAGTATCAATAATTATTCTTAAAGAACATGATGCTACAGAGCTTGAATGAATAAAATGCAACAAAATAAATGTTAGTAACTTGAACTGATCTGCACGGAGTTATTGGAGCCTCACTGGGGCCCTTGGGCACTGATTTCAAGTCAGTCGTTTCCTTCGAAAGCTAAATTTGTCTTTAAATTTTATCCATCTTTTCACTGAAATTTGTGTTCACAAATGGAAGTAGCATGTTATTTGCTATTCCAGTTCAGTTCCAGTAGTGGCATGTAGGTATTAGGCCCTGTTCCCCCTCATCATGAACAATCAGTAAGCTAGCATGAAAGCAGTAGCTAGCTTGTTTACATTAGTCCTTTGTGTGATATTTCTCAGAAAGCATCTTTGTTTGCATAAGGCCCAGAAGGACCATATGTGTCTATGCAAAAATGTTTTAACAATCGCAAACCCTTGATAAATCAGGCTCTAAGTACTTTGTTTAAGTACATTAACTGGACATAAAAAGATTTTTTTGTTTGAGAGGATGGCTCTGTGACGGTGAGTTAGATATTACATTAATTTTCTTTCAGTGTGCATCAGGACAGTTTCAGCAGCAACTAGTGTCACTGATCAAAGCAGCAGAAAAATACCAGCGAGAATCAACATGGAAGAAGCAGGGCTTGTTGTTGTGTTTGCTGTTGTTATTAAAGGTGGTATATGGAATATTAACAGCGTAACATAGAACAAAGCCTTCAGCAATCTGGGTGCCAGGCTCGTTAACCCTCCCCCTGCGCTCCGATGCTGAGGTCGACCAATATTCCTCACCAAACCTGCTCTGATCCCCGATCAGAGCAGAATAATAAAATATCATGAGTTCAGCTCACTAATCATGCTCTCCAGCCCCGCTGATTACACACGGATAAAAGTAGCTCCTACCTCTTTGAAGCTCAATCATCGATTCAGTCCGTTGCACCGTGGCTCTTTTCAAGCAAACCAAAACTTCCTGCAGTCCCTCCTAAGATCCTCTGTTCTCCTCACACACCATCCTGCACGCCTCACTTATACAAGCAGCAAAAAAAAAAAAAAAATCCTTCGTGGTGTGTCCAACGCGGGAGCCCTGAGATGCCCCACTTCAGCGACCTGCTGCAGCTACATGTTAGCTAGCTGCTAATAAAAACGTTTCCACACAGAACCTACTCATCACAGACCCCAGAAGAAACCCTCTATGGCAAGCAAATAAGGCATATAATCACCACATGTCCCCAGTGCTTCCAGCTGCTTGACCTGCAGACTCCACAGCACCAGCCTCACTGTGCTGGAGTATTAGGCAACCCAAATTGGTGCCCGCTGCTCTGCCAGCTATTGGCTGGTAGATGTAAACAAAATGCCAATGTCATACCTGTCAAAATTAATATTTTATATTTTACTTCAAATGTAATTTTTCAAGGAAATGCTCTATTTTCATTCTACAACCCTCTAAACTCCCTGTGGAGGCATTATTTTGTTAAAAATATTGCTTTTTATCAAAATATTCCTTATCCCACCTTTAACTGGTTTGTGAGCAACTCTTAACAGGGCCGGTTGTTTGGCGACGTCTGCTCATTTCCCTTATTATGAGTGCGACTTAACCAAAGATCTTCTATCAAGGAAGATGGCTCACTCACACACACAGCTCAACTGTGGCTCCTTTTGGAGAACAAAAACAAATGTTTTGACCATTGGTCTAGAACAGAGCGATCATTCGGAAAAACTCCAGAACCTTCCTCAGCTAGTCCCTTTTTAAATAATGTATAAATGTAAATGTATAATATGGACATAGAGTGCCAACAAGGGCAGTCTTGACTTGGAAATATGTAACACACTGCCAACGGGAAGTAAAAACGCTAACAGGTTAAATAAAAACTGTGTTACCAAAACATACTCATTAAGTTAGACAGCATTTTTCTAATATGCTAGGGGTTGCGACTGCTTTCCACTGCCTTTAAACTGAAGATAAATATTTTCTTGACAGAGCTGCATGGAAGAGAAACAATATTGCCTGACATGCACTGAAACATCTGCATTTGACGTCGATTTGCCAAGTGAGGTTTCCAGTAAATATGAACAAATCAAAATTAATAACAATAAAAATGTTCTTCTACTGGCTTTTCCACACAGTTCAAAACATTCACACAAATAACTGGTGTTAATATGTAAAACAGCTGTTCCCAAAGTCAAGGAAGACTTTTTCACATTTAAAATATACTTATTTTACATCTAATCCTGATTTTAAATGTTGCCTAATTACAACAAGAGTTGTAAAAAAGAAATGTAAAATTTAAACTTACGTTTGAAAAATTGATCACGATACAAAAAATGTATGTGTATTAAAGAGTTTGTAAATGCAAACTTTTCTTTTACCCAAAAGTTTTTTAAATGCAAAAAACCTTAATCTGTTATTTGGTAATCCATCTGAATATTTATTTACAGGCGCAAGTATAAAGGACACACTCATAGTAACTCTCTTTTTATATTTGGAAAAATACACAAATTTTGAAATTGTTACCAGCAACACACCCGAAAAAAAATGACAGAGGTACAATGCGCACGCACAAACACACACCGACACACACACCGACACACACACACATTCAGAGGTTTATCTTATATAGACATGTCAAACTTCATCTGCACATAAGATGGTGAGAGGTGAACGTGTCTGGTTGAACCAGAACTGAAGCATCTATCAAAGGTTCGATATGAAAACAGGAAGTATTAAACTGCACAGCAAGACACACAGACTGTCGTGTTTGTTGATTTTAACTACGTATAAAGTTTTCAGGCAAAGTTTTTCATTTTCCATCAAATAAAAAAAAAAACCAAATAATTTAATCAGTGACATTATGAGCAACACAACCATCTATACAGGTGAGAAACAACAACTCTGTGCTTTGTAAAATGAGCCGTACCTCATGAACTTCTGCATAATTTTATGTGACTCACCAAAGCAAACTTGTGCACAATTTTAAAGTAGAAACTGGCACATGGTTTTAAACATTTTCACATATAAAAATCTGAAGAGTGTGGCATGCATTAGCATTAGCATTCAGCCCCCTTTAATCTGATACCCAAAACTCCAATCTAGTACAACTTCAGAGGTCACCTGATGAGTAATCAAACTCCATCTATGTTTCAGTATGAATACAGCTGATCTGTGAAGAGGTTTGTTTACAGAACATTATCAAACAGTATCATGAAGACCAAGAAACACACCGGCCATGTCAAGGGTAAAGTAGTTGAGAAGTTTCAAGTAGGGCCAGGTCATAAAAATTAGTACTTTTCAATCCAGTATCTAAACATGGAAAGAGTATTGCACAACTGCAGATCTTTCACAACATGGCTGTCCATGTAAACTGAGAGGCCAGGCATGATTCCTGAAGCAGCCACGGGGAGCACAATAAGTCTGGTGGAGCTGCAGGGATCCACTGCTCAGGTGAGACAATCTTTTAGATATGACTCCACAAGTAAGGCCAGATTTTTTTACCCTGAATCCGAAACGATGTGTGCTGCACATCAACTGGAACGCATTATCCTCACTGTAAAACACGGCAGCAGCAGCATCATGATGTAAGGATAATTTTCTACAGCAAGGACAGAGCAGAAAGACGGGGCCAAATACAGAACAGGTCTACAAGAATACCTGTTGGAGGCTGTAAAAAGACTTCTGACTGGGACAGAGGTTCACCCTTCTCCAGGACAACCCCAAACACACACCTGGAGCTGGAATGGAATGGTTCAGATCAAGGTTTATACAGTACATCCAGTAAACTGGTCTGGCAAGGTCCAGAACTAAATCCAACTTAGAATCTGTAGCAAAACCTGAAAATTGCTGTTAATAGATGCTCCATCCAGTCTGCCTGACTCGAGCTTTTCTACAACAACAAACTGACAAAATGTCAGTCTTTATGTTCAAAGCTGGAAGAGACATAATCAGAAGACCTGATGTTTACATTCTGTTTACATAGAAAGATGTGACGAGATTTTATATTTTGTTTACATTGTTCATCTCAGTGGAAGACAAGTCTGTATGACATCAGACAGGTGCTAGAAGGATCTGCTGTTATTACCTCTTCCAGGAGGTTCATGTTTTCATGTCTGTCTGTCTGTTAGCAAGACAACTAAAATGTTCTGGATGGATTTTGATGACATTTTCAGTAAAAGTCAGAAATGGTCCAAGAAAGAAGTAATTAGATCTTTTTTGGGGGGGATCCAGATCACCATCTGGATCCAGGAGTGTTTTTAATGATTCTTCATCACTGTGAGATCCAGCTGTTTTTAACACATCTGCATGTAACACTGTGATAAATAATCCAGGTGCTTGGTAAATAAATACAGGGTCATTTTAGGTGTAAATCACAATGTGGGAGGACTGAGGTGTTTGATGGAGGTCTGCGCTCTCTGAGTGTGACTTAAGAGATGAGCGGCATGTAAAAACAGGACACTGTTAACATGTTTGTGTGAAACTGAAACTTGTTTGCAAGTTGACACGGGCTCACATGCGAGAAACAAAATAAAAAAGTCTAGTTTCTTTGTTTGAAACCTGTGAGGATTATTGTGCTCTGAATAGACGAGAACATGCATCAGAAAGAATGAACACAACAGCTGAAAAATGTCGGAAACAAAAACACAATCAATAAAATCTCGAAAAAATAAAAGCAAACATGCTTTACAAACTTTTTTGTGTTGCTGGAATTAATTTCTAAATTTGTTAATAGTTTTTAAACACACAATAATTAGTGAAGAAATTCATACTTGTCCCTTATAAGTTACACCAAATTACAGATTGAAGTTTTTTATTTTAGATTTTTTTTTCTGGAAATAAGGTGTATATTCTATTTTAACTACTGAAAAAGTGAAAAAAAAGATTGATAAAAATCTTGCAACAGCTTACAACTCATGTAATTCTTAAAAATCTTTTAGTTCCAGGGTCTTCTATGAAGCTGTATTATTTATTTAAAAGATTGACTTTGTGGCTGAGAGCAAGTCTGTGATGCAACTGTAAAACCTCAACAACACAGAAAAGCTGTAGAATAAAGTGCACTGTAACTCAATTACACACATCTTCCAAGTACAGTATTTGTGCACCATGCAGCTTCAGTCGAGTCAGAAGCTCAGCTGCTTTCCAGAATTCATCCATCAGTGATGAGTATTGGAGGACGGTGCCTTCTCTTTGCACGACTGGCCCGGGAGGAAGACGATCTGAAGAGATTCCTACAACTTGGGAAGCCCAAGCTCTAGTTTCCACATGTTTGTTCTCGCTCCAAACTTTTCAGATCTTTTCTTCAAGATGGTGTTGCGTCTCTACAGCGTCATCAGAACATCATACAATACCCACAGCTGTGATGTCACTCCAGTTTCCTGCTCCTCCAGTAAATTAATTCATACTCTGATAAACTCATGATAAATTATCTTTTCTTTGTAGACAATAAAATTAAAGGAATCTGTGATGTTTAAGGCAGTCCTTTCTCTCATAAACAAGACAAAAACTGTAATTAGGTAAGAAGAAAAAAACATCAGTCCAAAAGGATCCATGTCTGCCTTCTTCATAGGTGAACCGTTCAGATTCTGTTCTTTGCTTTTCTCATGTAAAAATCTTGTAAAGTTCAAAGACTTCTCATCTCTTTTCTCATCTCATCTCTTGTTTCCAGTGAAGTCCTTCGATGGTTTCTCAGTTTGTGCAGACAGAAACCAGGTTTTAGTAGTTATACATGCACTGATGGAACACTCTTGTTCAGGACTTGTGCCCTCATTAGCTGGACGCTGGTCATGATCTTCTTCTGATGGCCCATCAGTGTCACTCCGAGCCTTTGGATGTCCCTAAATGGTCCAAACACAGAAACACTGTGTGAGTTATTATAGTAAAGACATGTCACATTCATATTTCACATGTATATTCACATTAATGTGTATAAAGTCCCTTTTCAGATAAAACCAATAAAAAACTTACACTCAAAACTTTACACAAAAAAAAACAAATGAAAATAATTTTGGGAATTCCTACTTCATTTCGGCTTGTCATCAGGGACTTGAACCTATCACCCACTCTGGTGTGGACTCCATGTCAGCGTGTTCCCTTAATCAAACCATAGTTTCACTGCTTCAGGCAATTTAGACTCATGTTTACAGTGATCAGTCAGAAGTCTGTTACCAGTTTTAACTGTTTCGTTTCCAGTTGCCCTGAAATTCATGCATGCACTGGAGTCCACTTCTTAAGATAAGATCAGCTTCTAAAGGTCACAAAAATAAACAAATAAATAAAACTAAACTATCAAACAGTATCATGAAGACACTGCCTGTGTCTAAAACTAAAAAAATTACAGAACACCACCCCCCCCCCCAAAAAAAGAAAAATACTCCTAAAAAATGTAATCCCAATTTCATACAAACCCAGTTCCAAAAAAGTTGGAATAGTGTGAGAAATGTAAATAAAATCAGAATGTAATGATTCTCAAATCTCACATTCCCTGTAGAACACAAACATGATCATTAAAAATCATTCTGATGCTTCTGTTTCAACCTTTTTGAGGTTTAAATTTAAAATGAGAATATTTTTTATATAAAATGGTAAAACTCTGTGTCAGAAACGGATATTTTCTTTACGTTGTTTTGGGAACGTGTGCCGAGGAGCTTCAGATCATGATGCTGGTCTTTCTTTTCAGTAACCTCATAACTCAGAACATGAATAACCCTCGAGTGTTTTCTGACTCCTGCATTGTTTCTACTCCACACTCATTCATCTTCAGTTCATGAGTTTAACATGTTCCTCTGTCATATTGCATCTGGATCTGAGAGCCAACATTCGACCAAGCCCTGCTTTTATAAAGGAATGACCCCTTACTTCATTTTCTCCAGAAATCCACATCACCTGTAATTTTTGGCCTTTTGCGTTTTGTCAGTAAACTATTAAGAAGATGGGTGGATGGGTGGATGGATGGATGGATGGATGGGAAGCTCAATTCAGTTTCATGTAGTGCTGCTGAGACTCTCTGAACTTTCAAACAACCACATAGTTTAACAGTAAAACTGTGTGATATCAAACTAACAGTACGGTAAGTGTTTACTGAACAGATTTTGCTTAAAACTGCTGCAACATTTGAGACTGGAGTTTTTTTAAGAGTTGAAAACACACTGACATCCAGGTTTAAGCTGTGCTTAATCTACAGCTGCAGCAGAACTTACAGAACCTCTTATGTTTCCAGTTTCACTGAAAAGACTCATTATATTTTTACTTGTTTAAGATTTTTGCAGTAATTTATTTAAGGTATAAAGAAAAACAACAGGTGTGAGTTTAATTTGGCAATAGCTTATTTTGGGAAACAGGGCAATCTGATTTCTTTACATTGCATAAAATGCTTGACCTAGATTCGACAGTAAATGCCTTTTAGGAGCACTAAATATATTGGTTCAGAAATAGACTCAGCCATGTGTAGCTCAGGTTAATTAGGTGTGAAAGGAAGGTGATATAAAATAGCACACAATAACTGGATAACTTCTAACATATAATATAAGCACTTCTACGATAGTTTATCAAACAACAGATTTGATACTTGTCCAGTCTTTTTGTCTTCAAATGTCCTTGATGGTGAATGGATGATGGGATGCTGCAGTCAGCAGGATTTCCCATCAAGAAGCAACTTGTTTCCATAGTGAGAGGTTGGTGGATTTTTACCTAAAATTTGGCATTTGGTTTTGTTAATATTAATAAAATAATAAATCTGAAAGACTGTTTACGTTGTCAAATTATTATTTGATCATAATCTTACAAAGTTATAATGTAAAAAACAAAATTCAATCAAATTCTTATGTTTATTTTAATTTCTAAACATTGTATAAAAGACATTTCTGTCTGTAAAACACCTAGAGCTTGTGTATTTCCTATAGGGACATTAGAGAGTATAGACAGGACACCATACAATTAAATATTACCAAATAATAAAATCATTTGAGTTTTCAGAGCTGGAAACTCCCGGCCCCGTTCCCAAAACAAGCTGTGAGCAATCAGCTGATTCAGACGAGTTACAGCTTGGAGGGACTCAAGCAGTTCATGTAGAAAAACAAAATGTCTGTTCTCAGCCACTCACCCCCTCCCCACCCTGATTTTTCTGTTGAGTTGCCAGTTCTGATGTTGATCCTCATTTAGTTTCTCTTGTATTTGTTTAATTTTTGGGAATATCTGAAGTCCTATTTGTTCAGCTTTGAGTTTTCCTGAGTGCGCTTGAACGCCCCATCACGTGCAGCTCGGCTGCTCAGTTAGAAGGATGTGGTGGTTTCTTTTTGCTGCTGGTCGTTGTGGAATTACAGCTGCTTGTGTTGAAGACTTGGCAGCCTTGCAGACTCACATGTGATTCGTTATGGAACCAGGAAGTCTGGACGTGTAAATAATGATTCTGGTCCAGACTAGCTTTTTTAAAATGACAGAAACTTGAGACCACCCAGACTTTATTTTCAACATCAGTGGGACATTAGACTGCTGTGTAAGTATTTACCTGTAAAATTCTTACATATCATACCTTTAAAAGTTTGTGAGGGAGTATGCATGTGTCCTTTTTGATGGCACTGATTGGCTACCATGAAACATGTTACTCTTCCTTCCTCTGTGTTTGTCTCCAGAGATCAGAGAGGTGAACATCATTGGTAGGTCATTGCAAGTGATTGAAAATCACACACAGACACACACACACACACCTAAGGCCAATTTAGAGATGTTATTTAACGTAACATGCATGTTTTTGATTTGAGGAACTACATGTAGAACATACTCTCTCACCACAGAAAGACTCCAGCTGGCCATCAGACCTTCTTGCAGCAGTTCTAACCAGTCTCAGTACATTCAGCTGTAAACTGCTGTCAGTTCTTTCCTCCTTGTCTTTATTTGTTTTGTACACGTCTGTCTTTTCAGTAGTTTTAGAAACTCTCGGTGCACCGCTCTTATTTTCTCTTGTCAGCAAATAGAAGTGATTTGTGCAGTGATTTCTCACCCAAACAGTTACATTACATTTGCTTTTAGAAGCTGCCAGTCAAGCCTTGATAAAAGCTCACAATGACTGCAGAGCTGTTATCACTCTGTATCGCACTCAACACTTACCCTTGCTTCAGACTTATGACATGTCCCAAAGTGTGGTAACCCCCTGCTGCAAAATGTTCCTTGTAGCGGCCCATCTTTATGGTGTCCAGCCACTCATCTACTGAGTTACAGCTACTGAAGTCAGGAATGGCTCGGTCCATTAGAGGAGGACTGTTTAAACTGCAACAAAACGAGGCAGAAAGATGTCAGGTAATGAGCAAAGGAAGATGAATAGGATGACAGAAACCGTTGGAGAGAAGCGGAAAACGAAGAGAGGCAAAATGTGTGTGAGAGATCGTGTCAATAGAGCTTTGAGATGTTCTTGTAACTGAGACAGAGAATCAATAGCAGTTAACATGAGAGAGAGGACGGCCAGTGCTGCTGCATGAGAGCTGCTTTGGGTTGATTAATAAAAAGAAATCCTTAACGCTCGTCTCTACCAACCATTTCTCTCATACGCTTACAGCTGTGTAACCACAAATAGATGCTGTACCACGCATCACTGACTCTCTTGGACCCGGGATCTGAACTGAGCAATTTACCCTGGTCCAGCTTTAGTCCTGGTGTCCTCTCAAACCTGCTCCCAGATTCACTGCAGATCAATGTCAATATCACAGCGAGGCTTTTACTTAACGCACAGCACGTCTAGCAGAGACGAGCTTAATGGAAAATGAAGAAGCCTGCTCGCTTCATCTACCAGAGAACTTTGAGGGAAACTTTAGTCTGTGACTTTATCCCTCCGCACCCTTGTTTGACAGCAGAGAGATGAGATTGGATTTTCTCTGCCCCCCCACATAAGACAGTTACTTAGTAGCCTCAGTCTGTCACCATATATTGTCCAGAAGATCATCTTCTCAGACCCTTGCAGGCAGTGTCTTTGCTTTGATTTGTGGCCTAATCCTCTAATCAGTTAAACCAATATTTGATTAAATGCTGGCACACTGTCTGACCAAATTAAATCAAAAGACGCTTCAGCATGACACAACGTGCATGTTGCTTTGCTGCAAGTATGGATCTATTGAGTTGCCCACCCACCTGCAGAGCGTGTCCATAGATTTCAGGTTCTCTGGGTTGCGGATTAGCTTGTCAAGAACGGTGACTATTTGGCAAAAGCGCGGCCTCTCGTTGCGATCCTTCTGCCAGCAGTCCAGCATGAGTGTGTGTAGAGCAGCAGGGCAGCCCATTGGAGAAGGCAGCCGGTAGCCCTCCTCCACAGACTTGATCACCTGAAAATGGGAAGCAGTTTTTTTTACAGGAAATAAAATAAAAAGTCAGTATTGTTTTATTAGAGATGTTTGATTTGGAAGCTCACATCTCTGTTGGTGAGGTTCCAGTACGGACGCTCGCCATAGGACGTCACTTCCCACATGACCACGCCGTAGCTCCACACATCACTGGCAGAGGAGAACTTCCTGTATGTGATGGCCTCCGGAGCCGTCCAGCGGATTGGGATTTTCCCACCCTGTTTATAAAACAGAAGCATCAGATTCTGCTACATAATGAAATACAAAGCTTATCATCTTCTCTGTGACCCAAACATTCCTGTGTAATGTTTCATATAGATGAAGAGAAAAAACTGTATAAAATAATCTGACAATAATGTGTTTGCTGAAATTAGTTAAAGTAATGATTTTAGTTGATAAAAAGTAGAAATTAGATTCATAAACCAGCTGAATATGAACTTTCTGATGAGGGTTAATTTACAGTGAAAGATAAAAAAGACATTTAAATAGATGTTAAGGTCTTTAAACATCCAACATTAAGGAAATTAAACTAAAAAACAGTCATAAAGCAACTTCAAACCAAACCAAGGTGTTTGAAGTGAGGAAGACGGCGGCGCGTCTACGAGGAACAAGAAAAGAAATCTAGTTTATTCAAACTCTTTACTGGAAGTTTTGTGACATGAAGGAGAATCTGTGTTTGGGACAAATGTTATAAAGTGCATAAAGCATTTACATTATTCTTCATATAAAGTGACAGACAATTAGGTTGACAAATGGATTCAGCACTTGATAAACAAACAAAGCGCTCCCTCGAGGTTATTCTGTACATTTGAAGGTTACTCAGAACACGCTGCTCTTTATAGACACTTGATGTCCTGTTAAACATGCAAACCCAGTCCGGAGGGAAACGCTCACCTTATCTCATAGTCTCAACACTTTCACTGTCTTTACACTGACTTTGCTGCTACATTTACCTTCAGACAAAGAGCTTTCTGCACACTCTTACATTTCCAGGCAGTAATGGGGACTATATTAATCTTCAGCCATTATCAAACATTAATTTGAGATTTGCTGTAATGATACTGTAATATCAGACTCTATGATCCCGTTCCCTTCAGAATAACTCTGAGTGACGCTGCGTATAATCCTCATGCACTCCATCATCTGATCGCTGTGCCTTCACAGTGTTAAATACTGATTCCCATCTTCATCCTGCACGATAGCATCTGACTCAGAAAGCTTGTTGTTTTGACTTAATGCACTTCTCTGACAGTCACCAGGTTCCATTCTGAAGTGGAGCACTAACATCCCCGCTACAGTTTTTACTTTCTACTTTTGAAGTGACATAGTTTGAATTTGCTTTAAAAAACTAAACACCACTCAAAGCAGTAAAATGTCAAATTCCTTTGTAGTTTTTAGATATTTACACAAAATGTCTGTTTGAACAGAGACAAGCTGATCAAATCTGTTCTTATTCTTAAAGATGATTGAAAATAATAAGTGACTGTATGAAAAGCAGTTATCTGATATAAACCTGCATCAGTGTCCAGGAAATTATTTATTTTGTTAAACTCATATGAACAGATTTCTCCCTAAGAGACTTTAAATGTATGCATTATAATCATGTTTTAACTTTAACTTTTATTATTGTAAATTTGTGTATTTACTTATTTTTACCTTTTTATTGACATTTTACTAAACATTCAGTCTGTTTACAGGAACTAACAGGATTTTGTGTAGTTTGGTTTCACTGTGTGCACCACCCTGAACATGGACCAGATAAAGACCAGATCTGTCTGAGGAGCTCAGAGAGAAGATGTTACATCTCCATCACCATCTCTAATCAGCTTCATGTTCCTGTGATCAGCTGATCATGTTATTAAACAGTATCATGTTGATGTGACTGTAGCAGGACGACGTCCAGGATGTGGACATGAGAGGAGACAACCCCAGCTGGATCAGAATTGTCTGTGCATGTCAGACATTGAGCTGTATTTATGCATACTGTATATTTTATTTTCAGTTCACTCTGTTTAACAGCATTTATGATGCTTAACAACGTCCGCTGCACGACTCTGAAACATCGTGTTAAACATGGAATCAGCATCAGGTTTTAACGTTTTGTGGGGTTTGTTTATTATAAAAGACTATCAACCAGTTTCTATATACATATATGTCTGTTTTATTTCTTTGAAGTTTTTTTTTTGTTCCTGGCATTTGTTCTCTTCTTTCTGGGTGTATCACCATGGCAACCTATGATGAAAACCTAAACTTATACGGAGAAGGTTTGTGATAAGA
This sequence comes from Pachypanchax playfairii, assembly GCA_006937955.1. Taxonomy (NCBI): domain Eukaryota; kingdom Metazoa; phylum Chordata; class Actinopteri; order Cyprinodontiformes; family Aplocheilidae; genus Pachypanchax; species Pachypanchax playfairii. The sequence goes on from SSNP01000003.1 coordinate 3,402,695, forward strand.
CATCAATACGTGCCAAACAAAAGGAAAAAGCATCATTATTAAAGGTTTGTCTTTCACTGACGAGCAGCTTGTTAAAATAAAAAAAAAACACTCTTATCTAAAACAGAGACTGACGACTTAAAGCCTTTTCTTCTTGACTTCAAGATTTCAGATTTATTTAGTGGGTTAAATTAACTGTAATTTTCTTCCTAATTAAAGTGACTAGACTTGAAAAGATTCCATGCTGCTTATCTTTCTAGCCACCCCTGCACCTGTTTCATGTTATCTCTGCCAAATCATTGCAAATGTGTTTATTTTCTATGAACATCCAGCTTGTAATGGGAGATTTTAAAGAACATGATTAGGATCAGATGTTAAAAAAACATTACATAAACAGAAGTACGGCTGTGATTTTTAAAAAATTCTTGTTCTTTTTTTGAAGCAAAGATAACATCTCCATTAAACGAGGCTAAAACCTAAATGCCACATTAATTCACCAGCAAAACATGAATAACCTTTAGTTTCCTGAAAGCTGGGAGTAACTACAGTATAACATTCTTTAGTTCTGTTCTTGTCTAGTTTCTTATTTGAATGTCAGAAGTAAGTGTTTGAATCTAAAAGCAACATAATCAGAGTAAAACTCCGCTGTATGAAAACAGCAGTCGCTCAGATTTAAGGTCCGTTAAGCCAGAATGATCATGATGAGTCAGCTTCATGTTCATCACTGAATTCCAGGGGAGTATTTTGGATGTTGCACATCAAATCCTCCAGATTCAGAACCTAAAAGCCATAAACGTTGTATAAATAATATGAGAAGAATCCACAGAAACGCTGCTTGATGGCAGACTGTGGTCCTGGAACTGATGTTTTATTTTCACTCCTCTCTCAGACTCTGTTCCTGTTTGTCTGTTTTTCCATGTGAGCAGCAGACTTCTCACCTGCTGGCACCACGGCGACAGAGAGCGAGCACGCTGAGCTGGTCATTGGTGGCATGAAGAGGTGGCTCAGCTGTGCTGTAAATACAAAGGCAGCGAGCTGCAGGTGTGTCTTTATAAATTAGAGGAGAAGGCGTCTCCTGCTGCTGCAGTAGCCGATTAAACACGACACAACCGCTGCTTCGTTTATAAAATCAGTCTGGCTCTTTTTCCAGATCACATTAATGAAAACAAGCATTTCCAAGTCACGCCATTATAACTGTCAGACTGCTGAACACAGGACAGCAGCATTTTACAGGAAATCAACACAGATATAATAAATAACCAAACCACAAAAAAAGTGAAACAATACGTTGAGAATTTTTACCTGAAATCTGAAATTTAAACACAGAAATCATAAATATTTGTTTACAGGACGTCGTCAGTGCAAACGATCAGTTCAGTGTGTCTTCACACAGAAGTACAAGAAAAACATCCAAACACACTGACACAGTTTAAAGTGACAAGCAAAATGAGACACAGAGAACCAATAAAGCAGCATCACTGTGTGTAGTTCAGAGAAAACAACCAAATCCACTCAGAGGGAAGAAACAGGACAAGAGAAGCTCTGAAGTTCAGCTCCACAATCATACAAACCTCAGTGTTTCCCTGAATATAACAACATTTTACAACTCAGTCATGAGGATTTCAGCTGGGCTGCATGTTTCTGATCAGCTGTGTGACAGCTTGGGTTATGGGCTTACTATGGGGTTTTAGTCATCCTCTCAGTCCTGGTCTCTGGTTATGTGTGAAGTTTTTATATACTGTACTTCTGTCTGATGTTCAACTTGTTAATTCTTTGGAAAGAAATACAAATATTTTCTCCGTGTCTGGTTACCTGTGATGTTTGTTTTTAGAAACGGTGTGTGTGTGTGTGTGCGTGTGTGTGTGTGTGTGTGTGTGTGTGTAGGTTTGTATTTCTGACCTCCTGGGGACCCGTTTCCTGACTTTTACTATCTTTCTGGGGTCCGAGGGTTCTTGTGGGGACCGAAGCCTGGTCCCCATGAGGGGGACTCCCCTTTTTAGGGTTAGGGGTTAGGTTTATAGGTATGGTGTGAATAGAGTTTTAGTTAGTCTTAGGGTTAGTTATAGATCAGTAATGGTTAAGATTAGGAAAAGGGTTTGGGTTAGGTATAAATCTAGTTACTAAAATCAATGGAAGTCAATGGACGGTCCCCATAAGGATAACAAAACACACTTGTGGGTGTGTGTGTGTGTGTGTGTGTGTGTGTTGCTGCATTAATGCTTGCCTCAATGTGAAAACTCACACTGGTGGTGTATGCAGCGTCGGGGTCGTCCTCCAGCACTCTGGACAGACCGAAGTCTGATACCTTACACACCAGATTGCTGTTGACCAGGATGTTGCGGGCAGCGAGGTCTCTGTGAATGTAGCCCAGGTCGGACAGGTAGGTCATACCTGCTGCGATGCCACGCAGCAAACCAACCAGCTGGATGATGGTGAACTGACCATCGTGCCTCTGCAGGAGAGGAGAGGAGAGGAGAGGAGAGGAGAGGAGAGGAGAGGAAGCAGAATATTTCAGAGAGGGTGTGTTTGAAACTGATGATGATGATTGCACAGAGGAGATGGGTTTGATTTTTATCAGGATAATATTGAGACTAGAGATAAAAGAATAAAATCCAAATATGATTTGCGTTTAGAAATAATCTGAAGTTCTTTTATTCTGTTCAACATTGAGAATGTTACAGTGTCTAATCTGGATTAACAGATTATTTCTGTTTAATTTGACTGAAAACATGAGCGGTGTAAAGAGTGAGGACAGGTGTTGTGTCCACCTGTCCACCTGTTAGCAGGCAAATAAAGACAAAAAACAACAAACAAATGAAAGGTGCAGGAAACAAACAAGAACATTAAACAGCTGAGAACATGAGAACCAACCCTGAGGAAGGCATCCAGAGAACCGTTCTCCATGTACTCTGTGATGATCATCACCGGTTTGCCTGAACACATGATGAAAGAACACACATTTCAGAGTTTTACATACATGTACAAACCTGTTGAAATTGAGACTCATCACAGATTTTATCATATTATTTTGATACTTTTTATTCCTGCAGTGAAACATATTTCAACTCGCCAACGGTGGAGCCACACTGTCTCGTCTTTCCTTCTCAGAAAGTCGAGCATGTTTTGTGTCACACATGAAGGTGTCAGGTTCACTCAGTACAGTTTGCTGGTTTCTGCTCAGCTGATTTGTGAAATTGTGCTCAGAACTTAAAGTTGGTCAGTAATGTGAAACAGAACAAGTCTTTCCTCTTTGTATGAAACATAATAACTGTTTTTAATTAAAAGTTACAAAACAATTTAACAGCTGAAATAAAAACAACATTGTGCTGCCAGCAGAAGGTCTGAAGTCAGAGCAGTGGTTTGGTCCAACACCTGAAGTCTCAGGTTCTGGTCATGGACATACGGAGTCCCTTAGGGGACATGGGTGCAAAGAAATACGTTTCTCTGGAACACCAGTTAGTAGCACGTGCTCACCAAGTATCTGGTGTGCACGAGACACTAATTGGTGTGCACGAGACACTAACTGGTGTGCACGAGATACTACAGTATCTGGTGTGCACAAGATACTACAGTATCTGGTACCCTAGTACCCTGCGCAACAGCGGCAGGGGGGAGGGATGGGGAAGACAGACGGACAGAGTGGGAGGAGGTGGGAGGGCTGCATGTGATTGAAGGTCTAGAGCGGCGGGGAGGACAGGGGTGGCCGCGACCCCCGACTGCTGACCAGCCTATGAGTATAAAAAGGGGAATGGGAAATAAGTGACCCCACCCCCAGCTGAGATTACAGCTACACGTTACAGACAATAATCTGCTGGTGTTCATGTGGGCGTGTGTTGTCAGCATCAGCGTACTGTGAGTTACCACTCCCTCCAGGCGGATGACGTTCGGGTGATCGAACTGGGCCATTATGGACGCCTCAGCCAGGAAGTCCTTCTTCTGCTTCTCTGTGTATCCTGCCTTCAGGGTCTTCAGTGCAACTGGGATGTCTCGTTTCCCCGGGAGCCTCATCCGTCCGTAACACACCTCTCCGAACTCCCCTGAACGCACGAGAACATCAACAATTTAAAACACCTGCAGCCTTTAAATATCATACTGAATATCCAGTGTGCTCAGCTCCACTGCCTCTTAAGCCATTTAGTAAATGAGAATGTATTAGTTCATTTGCCTGGACAGATAAGGGAAGTAAATCTCCTAAATGACTGACTGTCCACACAGTAAATACAGCAGCTAATTATCCCCTGCTTCTTATCTTTACCTCTATGATTGCAGTTTGTCTTTTAAACCTTGTGTTCCCGTGTCAGTCTGTACTGTATGTGGCACGGTGCATTGTGCACATGACACAGTGTTAGTATTCCCTGCCAGGCTGAGGAGCTTTGATTGACAGCCCCACGCAACGCTCTGATTCCGCTCTGCCATCCTCCTTTCTGCTGCACACCGCAGCCTTTACATCGGCCAATGATTTTAAGTTCCCTTATCCAATGATTCTCACTCTGTGTATGTGTGTGTGTGTGT
>SSNP01000003.1:3411407-3430305 GCA_006937955.1 Pachypanchax playfairii
GTGTTGCCCAGCGTCAGCCCCAAAACATCACTGCTCTAGAGGAGATCTGCATGGAGGAATGGGCCAAAATACCAGCAACAGTGTGTGAAAACCTTGTGAAGACTTACAGAAAACGTTTGACCTCTGTCATTGCCAACAAAGGCTATATAACAAAGTATTGAGATTAACTTTTGTTATTGACCAAATACTTATTTTCCACCATAATTTGCAAATAAATTCTTTAAAAATCAGACAATGTGATTTTCTGGATTTTTTTTCCTCATTTTGTCTCTCATAGTTGAGGTATACCTATGATGAAAATTACAGGCCTCTCTGATCTTTTTAAGTGGGAGAACTTACACAATTGGTGGCTGACTAAATACTTCTTTGCCCCACTGTACTTGAAACAACTTTTCTATGACCTCAGCTTTATTTCTGTACATCTGATGCTTCATGGAAACCCTACGTGCACGAGGAGATCATCACACAGGAACCCAGGAGCTTCCATTTTGTTTTATTTTCTCTCCTTCTTATTAAAAATAAATCAAAGATGCTGTAGAGGGGAGGACGCGGCTGGTTGGAGAGTCTGATCACATGATTGTTCTCTAGATGTTCTTCAGATTATTATATTATGGAGAGAAAGTTGCCAGCAGTTTATATCCTCTTGGGTTTATGTTGATCACTTCTGGGGGGGGGGGAGTCACCTGAGATATGCAGTTCATAAAGCTGCTGTATGTTCACTCTGAACAGACGAGTGTACTACACATCATTTAAACAGTGAGACGCTCCTGGTCAAAGGGACAAAATGTCTTGAACTTTGTTGTTCTGACAGCAACACCGTGTCTGACTAACATCCTGCGGGGAATATCCTGACCATTTTTACTCCTTCTGCTGAATACATCTGAGCAGCTTAATTCAGAGAAGTGTGAATTAATTAAGGGTGTTAAAATTAATTATTTGCTGTAGCACAACAAAGACGTAAGCAGGAGACATCAAACGGTAAGTGAGGAGGAGTGGGTGGGGGGGGGGTTGCTGATGGGATAAATGGGAACATTTGGCTTGCAAGTTAGTGGACATGAATCAACATAATTAAATTCACTGTGAGGTGGATATTGAAAGTTGGGCCGTTGGCTAAATATGAGTGAGACAACAAGGAGGTTCATTAGCATTAAAATCTGCACGTCATCCCAAAAACAGAACTTTCTCCAGCTGTAAGTACAAAACACCAGGATCTGAGGTGAGCTAGAGGTCGTTCTGATCTGGGATCACAAGTTTTATCACACAGATGCAGGTTTGACTGTAATCTTAGCAACCTGTGCTGAAAAGGGTGAGGAGAACAAGAGCACAGTGCCGGGGTTGGACCACACACAACACTACACACAGAGAGACACAGTAAAGTAGCATAAGAAAGTGTTCCACACACAGCAGAGATGGGTAGTGTGGTAAAGTGTAGCCTTGCCGTTTCCTGCAGATGATGATGGCCAGAAAGGTGACCAGGCCAGACACCAGGGCCATGCAGATCCAGATGATGGTCATGGTGTTGTACCGCAGAGGAGCTGCAGACAGACACAAACACATCAGCTAGCTTAGCGTTAGCTTCCCAATGACTCTGACACATAGACAGAAGTCTCATCACCACTTTCTAATTACTTTCTGTTTGCATTTGGAGTGTTTGTCCACCGTGGCATCACCTCAGATGACTGGGTGTGTTCACATTACAAACAGCTTCATATGTACAAACAACAAATACAAACACAACAGGAAACACTGAAGACACGAATCTGCTCTCAGACTCAGTTTGAAAATATAAACTCTTATAAAAAGGTAAAAAAAACTTCAGATTTAATCTGATTAAAGGCTCAAATGAAATAGCAATTTTACAGCTAATCAGCTGGAATATATCCAAATATGATCAAACCTCCCTGTGTGAGACACACCAGACTGTTTCACTAATGAGCACATTTTATTTCATTCATGGAAACATTCCACCTCTGTTACTGTCTGATCTGCTGCAACAATATAAACCTTTAGTCTCAGTCACATGTTTTATTTGTGTGTTTTTGTGACTGAAGGTTGAAAACTTTCATCCAATCGTCAATCTGAGCATCTGATTTGAAGGTGGAGCTAAAGAGCAGCTAATCTGAATGCACAGCAGTTTCACTGTTGCTGCTTTCTGTTGTTTCAGCTGGACAGATGCAGAACCAATCAGATCTTTACGCTGATTAACAGTAAGATTTATGTTATTTTCCAAAATAGCAGCAGACATTAACTAAATAGTTGCAGATGTTCCATCCAGCTTACAGAAGAACCCTTGAAACATGGACACAGATGTTACAGTAACGGTCCTCCACATTCATTTTGTTCTGGTCAGTAAAACGTTTCAGTCATGATGGTAAAAATATAAAAACTTCATTAAGCAACAAAATAAAAAAGTCAGTGAACGACTCAAACAGTCAGGAAACATTTTGAATATTAAAAGACTAAATGAGTGAAACTACCTCATGTTATATCTCTAATAAGATTCTTTTAAATGTTTATATGTTTAAATAAGATGAAAAAAAATCAGAAATAAAAGCACATGTATTTTATTTTGTAATTACAAATCCCTGACACTAACACATTATTGTTTCATGTTGCTAAATATTAATATACTGTCGAGGAGAGAATCAATAGCAGTAGCTGGTTGATGTTGTTCTTCTATCTGCTTCCTGAAAGGCTGTTACACACGTGATCAGACACCAGACCCTGGTCTCACTAACCCACCTGGATCAGGTACCTGGAGTACCAATAATGAAACATTATTCAGGTTGGAGGACTGTGGTGAAGTAGCACTAAGTCTGATGTGTATCAGTAGCGTTAGCATTGTGTTACAGCTGGAGAGATCACGTTTGAAAATATGTCAACATAATATTTATGAATGAAATAATCTGGTAAGATGTTTAATAAATGTTCTCAGTTTATGTGACAGTAAAGAAAACAGATGCTAGTGTTAAATCAAGGGGGGACGTCTGTATTCTGAATAAACTCATGAGTGTTTCTCTAGTTATATGACCCCGCCCCCATCACAGGAACATGATGTCATCAGGTCTTTCAGTCTGGACCAAACTGGAGCGATCAGAATGCTACAGACCAGGTTACAGCAGCACAGAACAAGCAGCTGATCGCGGTGCAGAAAGATCCGACTCCAAGCAGAAACGAGACTATTTGGCCTGTGATTCATAAACTGTGGGACTTATTAGCTGCTCAGCATGTTGCCTCATGGGATCGTGTGGAATCGTCTTGTTTTCAGAGCTTGTAAAATGAGTTAGAATCTAGCGAGGGACGCTGGGGGTCCAGTGAGCCGCTGAAACAAGGGAGACTATTCGTCAGTGAAACAGCAGTGGGACTCCCACCAGGCAGGAGGTGGAGTTTCACAGACCTACAGTCTGCTCTGCACATTATCAGCCAAAGCCCATATTAGGGATAAAGAATATTCTAGTAAAAGCATTTTTAGTAACACTGTGTCTCACCCCAACCCGAACACAGCACAGCTGCTGGAAGCTGGGACATGCTGCCGCTCGCTGACAGGGGGGGACAAACAGCAAGACATAGATCAATGGGACAGAAGGATGGACTGTAGAGCTTGTTGGTCTAACTGACACCCAGACCTCTTTAGCCCCAGACCCTGCTGTGCTGTCTGGCCACCTGTGCTGAGGCTTTCAGTACAACAAACTACTGTTACTGGACTTTTCCACCATGTCAGACAACGTGACGAGGAGTTCCAGCCGTGCATGTCAGGCAGAAGGCTGCAGCCAACAGTTCAGTCATGTCCTCCCTTTAACTTTGTTCCTTAAAATGACACACCTGCTTTCCCAGTTTGAATCTCCACATTCTGGCTGAAGCGTCCGCAGCCTGCTGATGTTCGGGCTCGGACCTGGAAGATGTACTTGGTGCCGGGTTTCAGCCCCGTCACTCGGGCGCTGGTATTTTTAGACTTCAGAGTGGAGTAACTGTGTTCCTCGTTATCCTGTGTTACAAACAGACACAACGACCATCATCACGTCAGCTCTGTGTGTTAAACATGTACACAAAGTACACAGCTTCATCTTGAACAACACAGTCTTCTACTTTTACTTTTAGTACTTCGGTTAAATACAATAAACTGCTTCTGCATTCTAAATACATGTCCTCCATTAATATTATTGTATTTGAATCTTAAAGAACATAGAGACGTGTATATACGATGGTCTTCTGAAGGGGACACAGAAAACACTCAGCGAGTGCAGACCCCCACCAAGCAGCTCAGTCCTCCATCATGGATTCTAACAGTCGATTGGTCCTCGTGCCTTTACCTTTCATATGTTTCCATGTTCTCCCTGTGCATGTGTGAGCTTCTCCTGGAGCTCTGGTTCCCTCCCACATGTTAAAAACACACACGTTAGGTTACATGATGACCCAGTGATGGACAGACGACCTGTAACTGAACCTCTCACCCAGCAAAAGAAGATGAACAAACGTTGTGGTCAAAAGTCAGAGTGAGTGAATAAACCTGGATCAACATGTTTCGTGCATGAAGAGTAAGAACAGTCACACGTATGTTCACATGTCAGAATGAGACGCTTGTGTCTGGATGATATTAGATGGATCAGACTTCCAGGTACCAGGTGAGAAAACCAGCTGCAGCGATTCTTACTGATCTACTCAAAACAACGACTGCAGAAGGATTCAAACACCCGACTCTGAGTTATGATCACATGTTACCGTGACTCACTCGTACAATTTCATTAATTAAATGAAAAACCCAGAAAATCCATTTCTAAACCTTCTCCCTGATCAGGGTTCTCAGGGACCTGGTGTCTGTCTCCAGCTGTCACTGGACGAGAGGCGGGGCCTCTCACGCAGACACACACATCTACTCTCACACACACAGACACACACATCTACTCTCGCACACACAGACACACACATCTACTCTCGCACACACAGACACACACATCTACTCTCACACACACATCTACTCTCACACACACAGACACACACATCTACTCTCACACACACACAGACACACACATCTACTCTNCACACACACAGACACACACATCTACTCTCACACACACAGACTGTGATGGCCACATCCATGTACACACAACAGTAAATGTTGGTAACTCTCATGCACCTTTTGTTAAAGTTTGTAAGTTGATTTCATTAAGTTTATTGGTTCATGATAATACACTAGTTCTAAGTGTAAGTGCACACATTTAGCTAACTACTGTATTTCACCTATTATTCTGTTGAAGTTAACTTATTTGTTTTCTCTTACCAGTGCTGAGAGTTCCTCCACTTCCTGCTTCCTGGGAGAGCTTGGACTGGCAAACATGCTTGAAGGGCTCAAATCCACTAAATACAGGAGGAGCTAATTGGACCAACCAAACTCCTCCAGGAAGAGGGGATTAATGACTTTCATTGTTTATTTCTTTATGATTTTGGTGATAGATTTAACTTTGAAGTTATACATTTAGGTTTAGATGTTTATGATGTTTAGTTTCATTGACAACTCAACTGTACTGATTAGTTTGTTTGTTTTGTAGTTAGTAAATGTTTGTCTAGTTACCCTTATTTGTTTCATATGGTCTGATCAGCCAGTGTAAATTTACCCCTGTGTGTCTTTGTTTGTTAGGTCAGTTGGGTTGTTTATTCAGTTGAGATGTTAACTATTGGTTTGAGTTTCATTTTTGATTATTTGTCCTCTTTTATGAGATCAAGTTATGTTTTTATCATATTTTGGGGAAAGGAAAAAAAGAAGAACATCCCCTTTTTTGAAGAACTTCTGTGGTTCCTCCATTTATTTGACTCGGTCCATCATATGGACTCTCACAACTACTCTCACACAGACACACACGTAACAATCAGTTGATCTTGAGGCTTGTGCAGCCGCTTGCTGTCACTGTCACTTTCACTGAGTTGGATTCCACTCTGTCCCCCACTCCCCCCACTCCCGCTTCCTCCCTTTCGACCCCCATTTCCTCACAATTAGCAGAGCTGCCAGCAGGATTTTTGTCTGGATTAAGTTCTTCACCGTTGATTTGTCTGCTTTGCTTTCACCGTATCTTGTTTTGTCTCAGGTCTTTGAAGACAATGAGGTCACAGGCAGGATAAAAGCTGCTGGTTTATAAACTGGCTGAATGTTTTCACGCTGAAGAACTACCCCCCCCCCCCCCCCCCCCCCCCNCCCACCCCCCACCCCTTCCTGTGTGGTGTGTTCAGTACCTTCTCATAGTATTTGATGTCGTACTCCAGGATGACTCCGTTGGGCTGGTCGGGTTCGTGCCACAGCAGAGTCACACTGTTCTGACTGGTGTTCTCCTGACGGATGGCTAACACTTCAGAAGGTGCTGTGGAACAAACACAAGAACATTCATGTTCAAGAAGAAGCTCAACATAAAGGTCTTGTTTACACCGGAAGAGCTGAAACAAGTAGTAATTTAAGTGTTCTCTCAGTGATAGTGTGGACATGTGACAGCAGATCACTCTGACTGATTTCAGATCTGTAATCTGAAACTTTCATCTCCTGGAGAACAAGACTTCGCTTCCACTGATCTGCAGAGAGATCGGATTAGTTCTGAAACCTGGTGGAGGGAAGAAGCAAAACAAGAACTGCTTCAGTTGGACGTCTCAGACAGGATGTAGAACCTTCATCACCCTGAACTTTAACCTTGCTTCCATGTTTTATTACTGTCATTTCAAACGTTCACTTTTTATTTGCTTTTTGTTTGATGTAGAAATTCTACCTAATCAGTGAAACTCGAGTGTTTGATGAGAAACTTGAAAGAGAATTTAATCTGTGTCTCACTGCAGGACGCTGCATCTCCACATTGTTGTCCAGTTGGTTGAATCTAGACGGACTGAAGGAAAGTAAATAAAAACAATCAGTGTGAGTTTAAACTCTGTCGTGCTTCATAATATTTAAACAAGCTTTTTAATAAATTAGACTTATAGTTGAAATAACCAGAGTTTAGTTTGTTCCTGTATGAGCTCCATAAAAACACTTTCATCCTGCAGACAGTTTCTTTAATCCTGAATATAAAGTGACAATGAGACACACGTGCATGTGTCTGTTTGTGCACGGACATGATTTAATAAAAACTATGACAGATGCACTCACAGAACTTTAGAGATATTCTGTTGATGTGAAACTAAAGGTCAAGTAGCAGCACTGATCCAGTCCCTGTATACAGCAGGATGGAGACGTGTGAGATCTTTTCTTCTAACTCTGCAGCTTCAGCTGAACTCTGCCGTATGACGGGTCAGTACAGAGCTGCAGATCTGACACCTCTACATACTAGCAAACAATAAAGAAAGAAATGAAACGTTTCTTCTGTTCAGCAGGATGGAATTCAAATATAAAGCAATGAACTGGAAAGAAGAGAAATACTTTTATAAGTTTTATATAAGTAGCTTTGAGCAGATTATTTGACTTGCCAGCGAGTAATACTAAAACCTTTCCCAGGTGAGTTAACTGTTCAGGGGTCTCATTTATAAAACTTTGCATAGAATCCTTACTAAAACCGCACTTAAACTCAGCAAAAAAAAATCTGTGTGCGCACGAAGCGGTACAATCGATAATGATGCTGGAATTAATAATTTTATCCTTCTCAGCAGCAGCACTGCAGGTCCTCTCCATGTCAAAAATGTGCGTAAGTCAAGTCCTTATAGTCAACTTAAAGCTGCTATACTTAATTTGCATAACAAATTATCTTAACATGTTTTATTTTCATGCCCATTAAAAATGTGTTAGCACAGCATGGACAAAAATATGTTGTGAGGATTAAAAAAAATGAAAAACAATAATTAAGTGGTTCTCCCGTATTTGCCAACAAACATCAACCAATCAAATGGTTCGGTGCAAAAGAAATGATTGGACAGTCTCTCCAGCCATACGGACTTCCGCATTTATTTGGCTTCTGTGATCCTAAAAAACTGAGACATATTACGGCAGAACACCACTGCTGGGAGTGTTCGCCGCTCTACCATGTCACAGCAGGAGAAACAGCCGCCGGCTGGTTCCACGTCAGGTTCAGGACAAAGTAACAATTAATGTCAGTTGTTCGTTGTTATACTGTTTTCACTTACCTGTGATTCCACCATGTTACGGTACTTGAATGAACAGCGGAACGGTGTCTTGCACTCGATCGTCTTCTGGGGCTACGCATGTTTCCAAACCTTAAACTTGCGTAAACAAGCTTTATAAATGAGACCCCAGGTCTTGTTCCGCGTCTGGATTGTCAGTTGGGTCTTTGTGTTCATGTTGATCCCAACAGAAGGACCAGAGTGATTAAACATGCAGTGAATAAGTTCTCCTGAACCCTACCTGCCTGGTTTGTGGTGATGTTGGCCATGGCGTACGGAGACGGTTCTTTGCTCAGGTGAGTCACTGCGTTGGTGGCCAGGATGCGGAAGGAGTAGTTGGTGTGGGCCACCAGGTTGAGCACCGTCACCTGAGGTTCTGTCAGACCAGCCTGGCGAGGGATGAACCTAACAACGCCACTGCCTGAACGCTCCACGATCCCTCCGCCCCCCAGCCCGATGCCCGCTGCTCCACCCACCTTCCCCCCACCGCCCCCTCCGGGGGAGGCAGTGCAGTCCTCACAGGGTCCTTCCCCTGAGCATTTCTGACACAACACACTGTACTGCAGGTCACTGCGTCCCCCTGTGTCCAGAGGACGATCCCACTCTAGAACCACTGATGTCCCGTTGACTGAGGAGATGATGTTTACTGGAGCAGATGGAGGACCTGAAGACAGAGAGACGAAGGTTCCTTCAGATCAACCTGACAGAGACGAGCTGGGAACACGTCAGTTTGTTGTGTGTGTGCACGTCTGTGTGCAGCTTGAAGGTGTTTTTGCCTCTGGAGTTATTTTATTACTGTACTGAGTGTTTGTGCTTACGTGAGCATGAAGCTGCTGCTGGGTCGTCTGCCGCCCGATAATAGTCGGAGTCGCAGGGACAGGAGACAGCGGCTCTGGTCTCTGAGTGGCTGTGCTGAGGACATTTACCACACAGACCATCACCTGCCACTGGCTTATAGAAACCCACCTCGCAGGCTGCAGACAGACAGAACATAGAGAGTAAACAGAATCACTCACAGCGCAATGAACTCTGAGTGAATCACATTCTTACAGCATGTTGAATATTAAACACAGTTTCAGCTGCTACAAAACTATGTCATCCTGTCCAATACATTCATTTGAGGACAAAGCCCCCCCGCTGCCAAATCTATGTATAATTACAGGCCTTGTAACCGTGGAAACCACAGAGCAGGAGAGATGAAAGTCATACCTCCTTCTGCTTAGATTTTGGACTGGAATCCGTTGCACTGTTGATACTCCCTGTGAGACCATCAGAATCCAGACCCCGCTTCAACATTATTCAGCTCCTCTGATACATATTCACTTTTAACTCTGTGCTTATTAATAATGGAGGGGGCTCTGATAAATATATTCTCTTTTCAAGCAGTTAATAGGCTTCTGCTTTGGTAAATGGGGCAGCGGTAAACTCCACATACACACAGAACGCAGCAGCAGACATGTTTGCTCTTCTCACAGGCTCATTTACGCTCCCAGGGAATGTGTGTGTTTGCTTACAGGCTGAACGTTTGCTTCCTTGTTAAGTTCATGGAGGGAAATGCAGTTGTTAAGATTTCAAATGAATAAAAGAACTAAAAATCAAAGTCAGCAGGAGTAAAATTACTTCCAAGCAGTCAGTTAAAGTGTGTTCAGGATTTCTGGCTGAGACACTTTTAGATTCATCTGAGAAGGAAGGAAGATACTTGTACCTGACAAGCACACACACACATACACACACACACACACACACACACACACACACACACCCACACACACACACACACACACACACACACCCAAGTGTGTTTTGGTATCCTTATGGGGACCGTCCATTGACTTCCATTGATTTTAGTAACTAGATTTATACCTAACCCAAACCCTTTTACTAACCTTAACCATTACTGATCTATAACTAACCCTAAGACTAACTAAAACTCTATTCACACCATACCTATAAACCTAACCCCTAACCCTAAAAAGGGGAGTCCCCCTCATGGGGACCAGGCTTCGGTCCCCACAAGAACCCTCGGACCCCAGAAAGATAGTAAAAGTCAGGAAACGGGTCCCCAGGAGGTCAGAAATACAAACCCACACACACACACACACACACACACGCACACACACACACACACACACACACACACACACACACACACAAGTGTGTTTTGGTATCCTTATGGGGACCGTCCATTGACTTCCATTGATTTTAGTAACTAGATTTATACCTAACCCAAACCCTTTTACTAACCTTAACCATTACTGATCTATAACTAACCCTAAGACTAACTAAAACTCTATTCACACCATACCTATAAACCTAACCCCTAACCCTAAAAAGGGGATTCCCCCCCATGGGGACCAGGCTTCGGTCCCCACAAGAACCCTCGGACCCCAGAAAGATAGTAAAAGTCAGGAAACGGGTCCCCAGGAGGTCAGAAATACAAACCCACACACACACACACACACACACACACACACACACACACACACACACACACACCCACACACACACACACACACACACACACACCCAAGTGTGTTTTGGTATCCTTATGGGGACCGTCCATTGACTTCCATTGATTTTAGTAACTAGATTTATACCTAACCCAAACCCTTTTACTAACCTTAACCATTACTGATCTATAACTAACCCTAAGACTAACTAAAACTCTATTCACACCATACCTATAACCCCTAACCCTAAAAAGAGGAGTCCCCCTCATGGGGACCAGGCTTCGGTCCCCACAAGAACCCTCGGACCCCAGAAAGATAGTAAAAGTCAGGAAACGGGTCCCCAGGAGGTCAGAAATACAAACCCACACACACACACACACACACACACACGCACACACACACACACACACACACACACATACACGCATGCACACACACACACACACACACACACACACACACACACACAAGTGTGTTTTGGTATCCTTATGGGGACCGTCCATTGACTTCCATTGATTTTAGTAACTAGATTTATACCTAACCCAAACCCTTTTCCTAACCTTAACCATTACTGATCTATAACTAACCCTAAGACTAACTAAAACTCTATTCACACCATACCTATAAACCTAACCCCTAACCCTAAAAAGGGGAGTCTCCCCCATGGGGACCAGGCTTCGGTCCCCACAAGAACCCTCGGACCCCAGAAAGATAGTAAAAGTCAGGAAACGGGTCCCCAGGAGGTCAGAAATACAAACCCACACACACACACACACACACACACACACACACACACACGGTGAGCAATCAAATGATTTATTAGATTTTATGATAACGTGGCAGTTCAAACTTTTCTTCATACATTCAGAGTTATTTGCAGTTCGTTTCACCTCCATGATGCAGCGTTTACTCATTAAAACATCTCACCTACAAAAACACCACATTTCTGTCAGACTGCAGCAGACACACCGCCAGCAGGCACACCGCGGTGCCGCAGGCAACAGGAAGAAACTTACTTTATGCTCAAGTCATTTCTGAGTGGCACGAGAAAATGAAACTGAAATTGGAAGTGATATTAAAAGAAATAATAACGGAGGGATTCTTTACCTTCTAAACTTAAATAGATTTGAAACAGCCAGGCTTTGCTTCATCCATCTGCAGGTCTATTTAATCACAGTCTCTCTCTGAAGGAAAAGAAACTACAAACAAAAAAGTTTCCTGCGTGTGGAAAACCAAACATGTCCACAGCACTGACATCATCAGGAGATTCATCTAGGACAAAGTTAAAGTGTCTTTAAAGGCAACCTGAAGAAGACGGTCTCATTCTTCCAAGAAAAAACAGTCATGATGCATTTCAGAGCAGAAAAACTAGAAATGTGTGCTGTACACACAGAGTCACACACACACAGTTACACGCAGTTACACACGGGTACAAACAGCGTTACATACAGCTACAAGCGTTACGCACAGCGTTACACACACAGAGTTACAGACAGTTACAGGCAGCGTTTCAGACAGTTACACAGTGTTACAGAGTTACACACAGAGTTACGCACATTACGCACAGCGTTACGTATAGCTACACAAAGCGTTACGCACACAGAGCTACACACAGGTACACACACAGCGTTACACACACAGAGTTACACACACGGCGTTACAGAGTCACGCACAGCATTACGCACAGAGTTACACACAGTATTACAAACATAGTTACACACAGTTACACACAGACACACAGTTACACGCAGTTACACACAGCAGTGCACACAGCAGTGCACACAGCAGTGCACACAGCGTTACACAAAGCCTTACACACAGCGTTACGCACAGTTACACACTGCATTACACACAGAGTCACACACGGGTTCAGACAGATTTACACACAGTGTTACACACACAGAATTACACACACAGAGTTGCACACAGCGTTACAGTGTTACACACAGCATTAGACACAGCATTAGACACAGCATTACACAAAGCGTTACACACAGAGTTACAGTACATTCAGGTACACACACAGGTACACACAGATTGATACATGCGTAAACGGTCTAACATCCCCCGTCTGTCCCTGCTGAGACTGGAGGACAGACTGTTGACATCAGACATGATATTAATGATATATTATATTAAATAAAACATTTTGTGTTGTTGCAGGAAGTTGATCTTACAGCGTTTGTATGAGTTATTATAATGTAATGTGTCATCGTGTCATTTTCACACCCAATCAAAGGCAACTTCCTTTAAAACATGGACCCCCTTTTCTCTGAGACCCTTCCACCCCCCAACAATCAGTATGTTAACATGCAGGTCACTAACATGCACATGTAAGCAGGAAATATGCTACTGATAGAAATTATTTAAAAATAAATGAAATCAGACAGTTCAAGAATTATGACTATAACACAGTAAAAAAAAAAAAAAAATCAGCTGTTTACACTGTTAGATATGAGTCCATGTAATGAGTTATGTTCCATGTTCATTTCTGCCTGTTCATTCAGATAAAGATTCAGCTTTTTATTATTACAACCCCCCCATCCACCTAGTGAGGTGGTGAGAGAGGACGAGGCTCAGCCACTCAACCTGTTGTTGTGTGTTTCTAATTTACCTGCAGTCCAAGCTGATGGAACCAGAACGTATATTAATTAGAGGACCTGCATGATGATTGTCATCAAAGAGCAACAGAAGACACAGAGAGAAACATCACAACACTGAAAAGCTGAGATGGATGAATAGATCTGATGAAAAGAGACTCGGAACAGAGATTTCCTTCTTTCTTTGTCTGCTGCAGGAGAGTAACAGGCTGAAAAACATCAGTCATTTATGAATGTGATTAGCTTTTAATTCACCTTCAGAAAAATGATACTAATGAACCCTTTCATATATGTTTCCATTTAATGAGTCTTTGCATCTGAGACTTGAGACATTACTGTCCAACATGGACTGACTTGTTTGGCTTAGAAGATAATGTGTATTTCTGCATATTATAAAGACACAAATGAAGCACGACTATCATTTTATCCAAAGTTTTATCTGACATCATGAAAACATTAAATATCCAGGCAAAATGTAAATAGGCTTATTTATGAGTTATATTATCTGACAGAAGGATTTAGCAGCTCAGCTCTGCCCTGGTGTTTACCATGGAATCCTTTGTTGAGACAAAAATACCTGGATCTTACTTGCAGACATTGGCTTGGCATGTTTACAAACCCAGAGGGAACTGGAGTGTTTGCAGAGCACATTTAAGCCAAAACACTGAGGGATTTCAGTCAAAGTCCATGATTCTGCCACAGAGTCGGCTCAGAGGCCCGAGAGCAGGAAATATCTTTCTGGGATTTTATCTGAGTAAAGGAGTATAAAGATTTGTGTTTCCAGCTGTTAGTTAGTCATGCAACAGGCTGTGAACAAAATCTGTTTGATTAACAGGCAGATCAATAATGTCAGGTGATGTTGGGCCAACCAATAATACCTTTAAGCTCATCTTTAAAGAACAGCAGTTTCTAAAGGAAAATGTTTAACAGATATCAGATTCTCCTCAAAACAAAAAATGTAAATTTCACATTTCCAGACAACACTGCTGTTTTTGACAAGAGAAATATTCCCATATTCAGATAGTTTTTACAAAAAAAAATATTTTCTTATAGATGAAACTGAAAAAGCAAAAGTCACAGAAAGCTGAGTTAACACAGTTCACTGGCAGAAAGAGGTACTGTTGACAAAAGCTGCTAAATATACTACAAACATCTGAAATATGAATTAAAAAGTGTGAGGGATCTTGTAAGTATTGATTTCTCTGATAGGACAGCAAATAAATTCCGATCCAATATGAGGTGCAAGACCAGTCGGGACCAGAATGGAGTCCATTCTGTAGGCTGTTTAGGTCTGACAGACTGAATCCAGTCAGTAAACTGTGCAGAATCAGAATGAGTGAGTGAAACCAGTTTGAAGAATTCTTTATTATTGTGAGATCCCATAATGGAGGAAAGGAGCTGCTTGGTGAAGGTCTGCATGTTTTCTACATCATATTCATCATTATATTACACGACTTTATGAAGAGCAGCAGACTGTGTTTATGTTATTCACTAGCAGTGGTGCTGATCCTTGTTCTCACTGTAGTTCATGTAAGAGTTCATCAGTCAGTTCGTTTACTGCAGTCAGTGTAAGTTCAACAGGAACAGAACATGTTGCTTTATCCATCCATCTACCGTCTGTCTGTCCGTCCGTCCGTCCGTCCGTCCCTCCATCCATCCATCCATCCGTCCGTCCGTCCGTCCGTCCGTCCGTCCGTCCATCCATCCATGCATCCATCCATCCATCCATTTGACTTGTTTTGTCCCCCCAGCTTTGACAATTTTCTCTCAGGAGATCAGATAATTAAACTCAATCCTGTTTCATCTCTATAGCACTAATTTATACCAAAACACACGTCAGTATACAGACACAACAGGTCCAGTTCACATCAACAGTCCAGATTCAAAGTTACTTATATAAAAACATTTCAATCATTTGTACACAGATTCAGTAAGATATGAAACACTAATTATGTAAATGATGTTGGATCATCAGTTTAACACCAGCCTCCATCCTGAGCAGCAGAACCAGAAGCAGGATGAGTTCTGCTTGGACCCACTGGGGTCTGAGCAGACAAGAAGAGAAGACTCTAAGATGTTTGCTTGTTTGTCTTCTAAGAGAAACTCTTTCTCTGACTGGTTTCAGCTGTAAAAACGAAGGTCTCATTATATAACAGGGTTCTTATGACTGATCAGAGAGTTTAAAGACTGATGGATGTGAGTGGACACTGGACACCCCCCCATATACATAGCCTACAGTAACTGGTATTTTTCTGACCTGCTGAGTATTTCTTATTCGTGTAGTTCTCTCCTGACTGTTGCATGTTCAAATACTTTTTATCAACACGTTTGTAAGAGGAACTTTTTTACTTCACACAAGACAACCGAGACTCTAAATTTGTATTTTACTGTTGATGATTTATTCACACTGATTCCATGGCTGCCATAATTACTGTACACTGAACATGCTAACACAGATGTTAGCATGACGTGTCACACATATAGGAATTATTAAGTAAATGTCCTGTATTTGTATAACACTTTTCTAGTCATTCAGACCACTAAAAGCAGTTTTACATACCCACTCAGACAACACGATATGTAAATTGGAACATGATCTCAAGCTCTTGATGTTTTTATGCCTGAAATCAGACTTAAGACACAAATATCACCGTTAAGCATTTGCTAAAGTTGAATAACCTGAATTTATATCAGTGTTTCTAAAAGACGCACAAGAATTTCTCTTTGTGACTGATCCTGAATTTATGTTGCACAAACTGTGTGTAACAATTTTAATTAAGTCTTCTTATCGCTGATCATTTTTAATTACGTTTTCTGTTACCAGATAAGGTCTGAAGGTTTTAAAAGTGTTCTGATAAAGATACATTTGGAAAGTCGTGATTATGGATCACTTCCTTCTAAATATTCAGAAACTTTCAGGTGATTAAAACAGAAACCTGAGAGGTGTCGAAACGACCCGCAGAGCTGTGAGGAAGTTCTGAATGTGCTGATACTTTAACATGATAGTGTCACTGAACAACACTTTCCACATGACACAGTGTGATTTCATACACACTTACAAACTTGTTAATAGGAATTTGGAAAGAGAAACATCATCTGTCTGCAGCGAATCTCCTTTAATTGAATAGCTGAACGTCTTCTAACAGACTGATAGTCTTTATGTTTTCAACCCAGATCGATGTCTCTTCATCACTACTATACTAACTCCTCCATACCATGTCAAACACCTGAGTTAAATGTCATGATGTCATCATTGACATCACAGTAGCACATTTATGCCTGACAGGTTCATCAGTGCCCTGAACTGCCAATCAAGACCAGCGTCATAGCAAAAACTCCTCAGATTCTGTTTGGGATTTTCAGTATGAAGCAGGTTCACTTGGTTCTGTGAGTGCAGCAGCTTCCAGAGGTGGAAACATACCTGATGTTCCTCTATTAGAAACAAAAAAATCCACAACGATCCCTGAAATAACTGGAAACTACAAAAAATAAATAAAAATGCTAAAAATTCCTTTGTGAAAATCAGATATAGTTTTTGAAATAATAGTTTAAAAAAAAACTTTTTATAATAATTTGAAACACAAGTTAATGAAACTGGCCTGGACGAAGATGGTGGAGTTAACTTCAGTTCCATCCTGGAGAAACATTTTGCAGCGTGATAGAAGCTGGACGACAGAAAATGTACTCAGATCCTCCGGATGAAAACAAAAATGTTTTAAACTCTGTTTTCTCAATTTTTAATGCAAAATATTTTTAAAACATTTAAACACAATAATATATAAAATAAAATAAAATAAAATAAAATAAAATCTCTCCATAACTGGAAGCAGCTGCAACACGTGAATCCCATCATTAAAATTATGTATGGTGATGGTGAAATCTGCTCACGCTGGTCAGCACTCCGGAATGAAATGAAAGAACTTGGAGACGGAGCACGTACACGAATACGCACGCACACGCACACACACACAAGCTAATATTTACCTTCCAAATAACTATAATCAATCTATTTATAACACATTATTCATATATTATATAATTTGACTGATGTCATCATACGTGTCCGTTTCAGAGCAATTATTAACTCTGACTTTGATCATTTAAATTCACTAATTAAAACTAGAAAGTGACAGAAACGATGCAACAATCCAACAAAGCTGGAGACTTCATCATGTTTTATCCACATCATCCTTCTAACCATCAAGCTTTTCATGTAATGTGTCCTTTATTTCCTTTTAATTCATTTATTCAGTACATTGTTCTTACTTTGTGATTATGCATCACGGTATTCACTTTTAACGTAAATCCTTTAGAGGTTCTGCTTTAATTCTTTACTTTTTCAGGACTGACAGATTCATCAAGAAATAATAAGCATTTGTTCTTTAGATGAAAGATGCTCTGAAGATCCTTCATCATTGTTATGGGAAACGGGAAACACAATAATTAAAAGAAAAATAGAATTTCATCCTCAAATGAGAAAAAAACTGCACGTGCAAATCAACAATAACTTGGTCCAAAATATAAAACATTTAACAGTTTAAATCATAAAAAGGAAACTAAAAATCCCCCCAAAATTACATATTGAAATCTAAAGGTAAGCTCTAAAAAATCTGATAACTCAAATGTGAACAATTTTATTAAAGAGGCCATTTCACACAAATTTCATGACTTTGTGGTTATTTCTTAAGTATTAACCAGTATTAAGAAACATTTTGTAACTAAAAATGTTAGGAAACACTGATCAACAGACATTTCAATCTGTCTGTGTAAAGATTTGGGTGGTTCCCTCAGGCTTCGGCAGCAGCTCGTTAATATTCATTATTTGAATTTGCTGGACTCTGATTGGCTAACAAACTAGCCTATGAGAGCTAAGTATACTGTTTCCTGCTCCACTGCAGATGGCAACAGTAGATATTCTCTCTTTCTGTTTGCTATGTTATGCTAACAGCTTTTAGCCAGCAGCATGGTAGGCGTGGTTTCAACTTCGGGAGTCCTCAATATGTCCTCAGTGTGTCCTCAGTATATACTCAGTATGTCCTCAGTTTGTTTCCTCAGTTTGTTTCCTCAGTTTGTTTCCTCAGTTTGTTTCCTCAGTTTGTTTCCTCAGGCACATGAATCCTAACTCTGTTTTATTCGCTCTCACCTACAGCAACATAAACCAAAAGCGTCTGCTAAATGACAGTAGTAGTAGTAGTAGTAGTAGTAAACCGTCTCTGATACGATCCAGTCTGACGGGGACTTGGTTTGTCTTACAGACATGTTGCTGGTTTAATGGCTCTGAGCTAAAGACTGGGATTGGACCCAGGATGACACCAAATAGTTTGACAGAGAAACTGTGAAGCAGGTGATGTGCACATGAAAGTGATGGGAGACTTCCTGGTTTATAACTCTGGTTAAAGCAGATAAGTTTTCCTTTCCAGGCAGATATGACAGCAGCATGAGAAATAAACATGTAAACGTAGGAAACCAAAATGTTTCTGAGAGGAAGTTTACGCTTCTGTCTTCTGGGGTGCAGAAAAAAGATCCAGGGCAGCAAGTGCGGAGGAGTTTCCAGCTGAGGCGCATGTGAGCAGGACGGAGTGGCAGGAGAGAACAAGTAAGTTAACAAAGGGCAGGAGAAGGTAACTGGAGTGGTAATACTTCAAAAAACACAGTCTGAAGTCTGTAATCCTTCAATATGTTCTAGAAAATAGCAGGAAGTCCAGTGGTTAAAAATAGTTCAGAGGCTACATCAAACACACATTTAACACTGGAAAAAAAAAA
>SSNP01000003.1:3430322-3468109 GCA_006937955.1 Pachypanchax playfairii
TTCCAGAGGTGGAAACATACCTGATGTTCCTCTATTAGAAACAAAAAAATCCACAACGATCCCTGAAATAACTGGAAACTACAAAAAATAAATAAAAATGCAAAAAATTCCTTTGTGAAAATCAGATATAGTTTTTGAAATAATAGTTTAAAAAAAAACTTTTTATAATAATTTGAAACACAAGTTAATGAAACTGGCCTGGACGAAGATGGTGGAGTTAACTTCAGTTCCACCCTGGAGAAACATTTTGCAGCGTGATAGAAGCTGGACGACAGAAAATGTACTCAGATCCTCCGGATGAAAACAAAAATGTTTTAAACTCTGTTTTCTCAATTTTTAATGCAAAATATTTTTAAAACATTTAAACACAATAATATATAAAATAAAATAAAATAAAATAAAATAAAATAAAATAAAATAAAATAAAATAACTCAGGCTTCGGCAGCAGCTCGTTAATATTCATTATTTGAATTTGCTGGACTCTGATTGGCTAACAAACTAGCCTATGAGAGCTAAGTATACTGTTTCCTGCTCCACTGCAGATGGCAACAGTAGATATTCTCTCTTTCTGTTTGCTATGTTATGCTAACAGCTTTTAGCCAGCAGCATGGTAGGCGTGGTTTCAACTTCGGGAGTCCTCAATATGTCCTCAGTGTGTCCTCAGTATATACTCAGTATGTCCTCAGTTTGTTTCCTCAGTTTGTTTCCTCAGTTTGTTTCCTCAGGCACATGAATCCTAACTCTGTTTTATTCGCTCTCACCTACAGCAACATAAACCGTCTCTGATACGATCCAGTCTGACGGGGACTTGGTTTGTCTTACAGACATGTTGCTGATTTAATGGCTCTGAGCTAAAGACTGGGATTGGACCCAGGATGACACCAAATAGTTTGACAGAGAAACTGTGAAGCAGGTGATGTGCACATGAAAGTGATGGGAGACTTCCTGGTTTATAACTCTGGTTAAAGCAGATAAGTTTTCCTTTCCAGGCAGATATGACAGCAGCATGAGAAATAAACATGTAAACGTAGGAAACCAAAATGTTTCTGAGAGGAAGTTTACGCTTCTGTCTTCTGGGGTGCAGAAAAAAGATCCAGGGCAGCGAGTGCGGAGGAGTTTCCAGCTGAGGCGCATGTGAGCAGGACGGAGTGGCAGGAGAGAACAAGTAAGTTAACAAAGGGCAGGAGAAGGTAACTGGAGTGGTAATACTTCAAAAAACACAGTCTGAAGTCTGTAATCCTTCAATATGTTCTAGAAAATAGCAGGAAGTCCAGTGGTTAAAAATAGTTCAGAGGCTACATCAAACACACATTTAACACTGGAAAAAAAAAACTCTGGAACAATCTGAAAATAACCAGAAATGCAAAAAAGACACTTTAAAAACTAGTTTGAGCTCTTTGTTGTGTTCAGAGTGTACACTCTCCCATGAGGACCAGATGAAAATACAATCAGTTTATATTTTATAAAAGGAAACATGGAATGTTTTACTACATGGAACTTATTCAGTCTTATTTATCAGTAAGAGTCTGTGATGCTGTGTGTTTTTACTAACATGTACCGGATGTTCCTGGTGAGCTGATTGTGTTCACACAGAGTAAAATGCATCTCCACGAGCTCCAGTTTGTGATCAGAACACAGCTGAACATCAGCAGGTCTGAACTTCGTCATCATTCACCTGTTTGCAGCTATTACAGACACACTGCAATCAGATCAGCTGAGCAACAGATTCACTGCATAAAGGTAGAGAAGATCCAGACCCAGCAGACTTTGGACTTTAGTTCTGAACTGTTAGTAATAATGTCTTTACTGATCCGATCACAAGTTAATAGCTTTACAACATCACACTCCACCCCGACCAGCTGTTTGGCTGTTGTGTATGATGTCATCAGATATAAATATATTTCAGACTGATCTCAGTCATGTAGTTTTATAAATTTCACCATCTATCAGCAGCTGTATGAGATGAATGATTCTTCAGAACTTTCATGTTTTCTACAGAACTCACCTGTTTAAGTTAGTACTGTGTTGTTGTAGTAGTACTATTAATACAGCAGCATCTGGCTGCTTGTATCAAATGCTGCTAAATCCCTCAGAGATCAACAGAAATGCACATTAGTAACTAAATCCCACGCAGTTGGGGCCAAAGCCCTCCATAAGATCTACACAGGATCCTCCAGAAGTCCACTGCGTTCTGAAGCAGGTGTGACACTCCAATCAGTCTAGTACAAATAGAGAAAATAACTTTATGAAGAAAACTTGTGCTCAAAGTGACAGCATTTTTTACTGTATGTTTGTTTTGCTTTTAAAAAACAGAAATAAAACCTTGTATATGTTGTGAAACATCATCGCTGATTGAGGAAGAGAAAGCAAAATAAAACTTAAATATAGGACAAGTGGATGTGTTCTATGAGTCCTAATGGCTTGGCTGCTTGCAGCGTCTCACGTCGACTCAGTAGGTGGTCCTTCGCTTCATGTCGCCCTGACAGATTGTGTTCAGACTGTTAAATGAATGAATGAATGCAGAGACCAAGTCTGGAAGTAGCATGAACATCATATCTGAATGTGATCTGGAACATCCAAATTATTTTACACTTTATAGAACAGAAATGTTCAATTTATGTAGATTCTAATTCTGAGCCACATGACAGTGTTTCTGAATCAACTCTCACTCAAACCTTATCCACCAACCTGTCTGACCCATGTCCTTCTGGCTGATGCAGGTGAAACACGGACTCTACACGTGAACGATGCTGAAGACGGCTGGAAAAAACAAACATCAGCTTTCACTCCTTCAGACAAACTGTTTCCACAATGTGCTTTGATAAGACTTCGTGTCTTGGCACGCGTGTAAATGTGTGAATGTTTGGTTCTGGTTCTGCATGTTGTGCAGCATGTCAGTACCTGTCAGTGTGGTGCGCTCGCTACAAGAGAATTTGCATTACAATGAATCTTAATAGCCATGTGCAGCATTGTGTGCTGACCTTGATTTATTCCCTGCATAAGTGGGTAAATAAATACATTGGATGAAGGGGGGGGACACACCTTCAACCCACACGTGAGGAGACTGAGGGAGGACTCTGAGGTGAGCGGGTGCATCTGAGGTGGGCTACCGAATGTCTGCAGGTGGTAACAACAGCTCAATATACTTAAAGGATCCATCAAAGTAAAGACATCAAGAAAATACTAAATAAAATATTTTCCTACGAAAAAACATCTGGAATCACTGAAATATACCAAAAAATCTTTCTAATGTTGCAGAAGAGTAAAACATACGTGTGTATGTACACACAGATTGAATGTAGTGACTGTATTTCACTGATAAAAGCATTAAAATCAATACTGACCTAAACAAAACACATTACAATCTTCTTACAGCTTTTCCACTCGGGCTGTTAGTTTCTTATATTTATTCTCTTTTTCAGTCCAGAACAAGATGAGGAAAAAAAAACATCTCACCTTTAATGATTTCACATTTAAAAAAAATAGAAGTTCAGATAAAAGTTACCATTTATTATTTAAATGAAAGTTGATGTTGGGAGTTAAAGGTGGTATATGGAATATTTTAATAAAAAGCAATTTATTTTAAATTTTTATTTATAACAAAATAATACCTCCATGCAGTGTTTAGAGGGTTGTAGAATGAAAATACATTATTTCCTTTATAAATTATATTCAAAGTAAAATATTGTAAAATATAAATTTTGACTGGCACAACATTGGCATTTTGTTTACATCTACCAGCCAATAGCTGGCAGAGCAGCCGGCACCATTATGCGTTGCCTAATAATGTAAATAATCCAGCACAGTGAGGCTGGTACTGTGGAGTCTGCAGGTCAAGCAGCTGGAAGTCCCAAAGATATGTGGTGATTATATACCTTATTTACTTGACATAGTGGGTTTCCCAACATGTGATGAGCAAGTTCTGTGTGGAAACGTTTTTATTAGCAACTAGCTAACACATAGCTGCAGCATGTTGCTGAAGTGGAGGAGCTTCGTGCCACTTTTTCGACTGGAAGACACACCGGATTTTATTGCATTTTTTTTTTATTTTATTGGATAAGGGGTGCATGCAGGATGGTGTGTGAGGAGTTAACAAGCATGGCACCCAGATGGCTGAAGGCTTTGTTCTGTGTTATTCTGTTCCTATTCCATATACCCCCTTTAAGGAGGTAAAACCTGCAGAGCTGAGCAGATTTAGAGCAAAAACCACAAGAGTCCAGAACCAGACAGAGAACCTGAGACTGGATCAATACAAGGTACAGAGCCTGGAGGAGCAGTTCTGAAACACAACATGACTCGACTTTATCCTGTACATGGATCCTTTCACAGAAAACAGACTCTATGAGCCAAAGTGTGAAAATCATCTGAGTATCTGAAAACATCTTCCTCATCTTACTTCCTGTCTGTTTTCTGGACCTGGTACCGGTCTGGACTTAAACTCAGTGTAAAAGAACTGATCCAGTATTCTCTTCTTGTTTTAACTAGGCCAGTAGGAAGTGAGTAAAAATGGAAACATTCACTCAAGTGTGACAAATGTTGACTTTCACCATGAACGCAGTTCAACAAAAATGGAGATGAAGGTTTAACGTGTTCTTCAAGTAAATATTCATACCCGTCCTCGACCTACTGAAGAGTTAACCTTGTAAAAGAAACAAGCGCAAATGAAAATCTAGTGACAAAGTTTAGAAGAAGCTCCTGAGCGGGTTCCCCTGGGAGAACATGAAGACACAAACAAGTTGCTGAGGCGGAACGCGTGATGGATGAACGTGTCTGCAGGATCAGCTGTGGAAATGGGACACTTACCATCCACACTGTCCTTCCCATTACATGCAGAGTGAAGACGCTAACAGCTGGACAGTTGCTCTCTAACAACGTGTTAAATACAGGCGTGACCTTTTGGTTTGGAGTGAGTCTGGATGCAGATGACCCCTGACACGAGACTAACAGGACTCCTTTGGGTACAGTAGACTGACTGAGAGCTTTACCAGAAGATCACAAGAATCGTTCTGTTTTTAATTAACCTCAGAATATTTGAACGAGTTCCACCAGTAGTAACAAACTCTACTGTTTCTTATTTATTTTATTCTATTTAAACTTTTTGCTTTTTATTCATATAAATGTTCTTTTCATTAGAAAGGTATCTGTAACATATTTGTTCTGTTTAGGTTGTACACACTTTGATCAGTCTGCAGAAATAATGGTAAATCATTAATCTTCTCCACATAATTTATAAATAATGTATTTCGTTAGTCATTTAATAAATATACCATATAAATAAGGAGTCAGTATAAAAACAGAACATCTAAGTACTGTGAAGAAGTATCTGCCCTACCGACTCTTTCATGTACTTCAGATCAGTAAATACATTTACATCATCTGATTAAACACAAAGTCCAGTTTATAATAAAGATTTTAATTATTAAATATAAAACTATCCAAACCAATAACTGTCCTTTAGTTCTTGGTGAAACTCCCTAAGCATCCCTGATGACATCACACCACCCCTTTTGATACCACTAACAGAAAGAATCAACCAGATAAATATGAACATGGAAACAAGAAGTTCAGCTTGTCTTTATAAACCTGAGTGACATCAGGAAAACAATAGATCAGACAGATAGATCTAAAGAAATATTGATCTAAGAAAACAAAACAAAGACGGTGGGAAAATAACAGAACAAGACGAATTTATTGTTTCTGTGTCAGTTAAGCATCTAAACAAGGTGATAAAATCAGCAGGACTGTTTCCTTCAACGTGCAGATGACTGTCACACAGAAGCTTCACCTCCTCATTCATACACAGAGTTTAAAGTCCTGCTCAGCCTCACACATTAACCTGGTAACAATAATCTGGTAACAATAACCTGGTGACATTAACCTGGTAACAATAATCTGGTAACAATAACCTGGTGACATTAACCTGGTAACAATAATCTGGTAACATTAACCTGGTGACATTAATCTGGTAACATTAACCTGGTAACAATAATCTGGTAACAATAACCTGGTGACATTAACCTGGTAACAATAATCTGGTAACAATAACCTGGTGACATTAACCTGGTAACAATAATCTGGTAACATTAACCTGGTGACATTAATCTGGTAACATTAACCTGGTGACGTTAACCTGGTAACAATAACCTGGTAACATTAACCTGGTGACATTAATCTGGTGACAATAACCTGGTGACATTAATCTGGTGAAAATAACCTGGTAACATTAACTTGGTGACATTAATCTGGTAACAATAACCTGGTAACATTAACCTGGTGACATTAATCTGGTAACATTAACCTGGTGACATTAATCTGGTAACAATAACCTGGTAACATTAACCTGGTGACATTAATCTGGTAACATTAACCTGGTGACATTAATCTGGTAACATTAACCTGGTGACGTTAACCTGGTAACAATAACCTGGTAACATTAACCTGGTGACATTAATCTGGTGACAATAACCTGGTGACATTAATCTGGTGAAAATAACCTGGTAACATTAACTTGGTGACATTAACCTGGTAACAATAATCTGGTAACATTAACCTGGTGACATTAATCTGGTAACATTAACCTGGTGACGTTAACCTGGTAACAATAACCTGGTAACATTAACCTGGTGACATTAATCTGGTGACAATAACCTGGTGACATTAACCTGGTGACATTAATCTGGTAACATTAAGCTGGTGAAAATAACCTGGTAACATTAACTTGGTGACATTAACCTGGTAACATTAACCTGATGAAGGACCACATGGGGCTTTCTGTTGCTTATGCAAAGTAGGAATTCCGAAGCTCTGAGCCACCAGATGGTGAATGAAAACTTTGTTTTGATAAACTATAATTGAAAAACCGGAAATGAAGAGGAGCTTCAACTATTGATTATTTATTAGAATTGTCCCAAACACTGGTTAAAGGGGGCAAAATGAAATTAATACTGAAGAAAATAAGTCTGAAGAATGAAAGATTATTAATGTTAAATGAACCTGCTCTTTATTTGATTACACATTCAAACCCTTTTAACTCCAATATGACTCTGGTTTGTAAAACTATTGTCTAGTTTCCTATTTGAAATCAGTTATTTGTCCATAAAGACTCACTTATGTTTCATATGGAAGGTGTTGTAGATGTTTTTTTTCAGTTGTACAGTTTCAGTTGTGTGTCTGAATCAACAGGTGACAATCATGAAAAATGTGTAAACCAATGACACAAAAGGAAAAAGTTCAACTTCCTGTTCCTTATTTTACCTGAAAGGATTTACTGACACTCTGACAGATCAACATTGTTATTAGAGATATAAATGCCTCATATGGGCGTCGACGTCTTCAGTCTTATTACAGTCTTACCTCTCCTCACCTTCATGTTGCTCTCCCTGCTGGGTTCAAATCAATTCCATCAATGAAGCCATCACAAAGGGGCCATTACCACAGTGTTTTCCTGTGGAAAATGCCTGGTAATTACAAATCAAACGAGACAAATACATTGCATTAATGAGCGTTAAACGGATGTTAATTATCCGATTGAATGGCTGTCACCATTAAACTGTGTCTGATGGAGGGAGTGGAACGACAGGAGGAGGAGGGGGCTCAAAAATAGACAACAGATTGAGAAGATCAGACGGTGTGAAGTGAGTGTGTCGGAAACACAAGAAGGGGAGAGGCAGAGGGATAGGCAGCGGGGGACTGGGGGAGTAAACCTTCCCCTTTCCCTGACATTAGCAATTGCTGCAAAGCATTAGAGGGGAAATTAATCAACTGCTTTTAATTATTTATATATCTGAAAAGGACAAAGTGTACAAGAGGAGAGCCGATCAGAGGAAGGAGTCACGCTGTGTTAATGTGGTCACAGTCAGTCGACCAGGCTGCTTCAGTCACAACATATCCATCAAAAAGGCATAACACAATAAGTATGCAGGTCTGTGTGTCTGCACGGAGGTACGTTCAACAACAAGTCCTCACAGGGTGGCAGGAAACGCTTGACATTAATGAGGATGCAAATCACCATCCAACCATGTTCTGCTTAATCCTGTTCAGAGAAGTCGGTGCTGATGTTTGGGCGAGAGGTGGGACAACTGACAGGAGAGGAACCGCTGGTTGGTCTTAAGGATTAAAATATGTCTATACAGTTTACTGGTTAACCTAGTGCTCTCTCACTGTGCTGACTAGAAAATAAAAGACACAGTAAATCCAGACAATAAACAACAACAGTGTCTGTAATTTCCTATTTCTGTCATCTGACCCTAAACATGTCCTGCAGCATGTGCACAGCTTGTGATGGTGAATGTCCTAATGTTCACATGTCAAGATAAAAGAAAGAACACGTGTAGATTCCTCCACAGCTCGTGTTTTTCACTGAGCAGTCTGCTGCTACAACACTGTATGTGATAAGATCTCGTCTGTTCAGATAAACCAGAAACTCAGTATGGAAATAAAATCTGTTTTTACACCCAAACCTTCTTTTAGATCAATGCAAATACATCAAAAGTTCTCTGTTTTAAAGTATCCAGAGGAACCGACAGCTGTAGAGGATCTGCATCAAACTTCTGCCTCATATCATAAACGTTCTGCTCTAACACAGAATCAGAGTCCTTCATCCAGTTTCAATTCAGGCTGTCTGATCTGCAGTGGAACCGCTGCATTAAAATGTTCCTGCAGACTCAGTGGAACCTTAAGATTAGATCTTCAGTATGGTGCACAGATCAATGCAGCACCATTTTCTCTGGTGTTGGAGACGATTACTCACACAGGTGTAGCAGCGACTCCCTACAGGTGAGTCTGGGTGAAGTCTTTTGCCCATTGGAAAGATTTTTGGTATCATTTCCAGCAAAAAGTTTCAAATCATGTGATATCTGTTGATCATATACTAACAAAGAGTTAGTATAATTTACACAGATCAACACAAACAGCAATGAAAGTAAATCTGATATTCACTGAGGAAGACATTTATTTTAAAACCTTGTTTTAAAGGTACAACTAAAAACATTTTGAAAAATCTTAGTTTCTCCACCTCATCCAAGGAGTCACATGACAAGAACAGACGGATGTAAGTGTGTCGCAACTGCTGCTTTAACCAGAGACGCCGACGTCATTATGATTCATGATACACACTATAAGTTCAGCTGTCCATTTCCTTCCAAACTTTGTGCCCTCCAGCAGAGGCCTGACAGAGGGAAACATAAATGACAGCGTCCCGTGTGCTCATCAGTTTAACTCAACAAGAAGTCAGGGCAGAAAATCATTTGAAGAAGTCCCGCAGTCCCTTCAGACAGAGGCTGCCAGCTTCTCAGTGATCTGCTATCATGTTGCCTGTCTCTTTACTGTCAGGACTAATAGCTCTTAGACACTGGACTGGAACATGGTGACTGCTGCGGCCCAACGGTGGAACACACTCAATCAATAATTCACCCAGCAGCTCGCAGCGTGTTTTGTGTGCGTGTTTTATTCCTGAATTAGACATTCATATGTGCAGCATATAAGAGGATTTATCTGAGAGTCTTATTGTGTAGATTCTAACATGGACAAATGTGTGTGTGTGTGTGTGTGTGTGTGTGTCAGCAAAGTTTCTTTGTGCACTGATGTGTATCCCGCTGCACCTGCTGCTGAGATAGAGCTTCAGCCAATCAGAGCAGAGATTGGAGGGAAGTTTGAGTGACACGACGGAGCTGTGTCTGGCTGAGATATGATTCATTCTGTTATCACTCTCTTCTAGAACACACACACACCTACAGACACAAAAACACACACTTACAATGAACTGACAGAATTAAATAAAGCTATTTCTTCTTCTGCTGTTTCTATCGTTCCTTTCCTTCGTGTCTCGTCTCTTTTCTTCTCAGCTTGTTTATTTTTTGTTTATTTTCATTATGTTTTCAGTCTCATTTCATTTTCTCTCTTATTGTTTTATTTTTTCAGTGATCTTAGATCAGCTTCCGATCTCTTTTTCTCTCTTTTTTTTTTACCTCTTTTATTCCCTCATTTCTTTCTTTAGTCTGATTATTTTATTCTTCATCTCACTTTTTTATTCTCATCCCTTCACATCTTTGTTTTTCTTTTCTCTACTGACTGTTTATTTTCTCTCCTTTTTTAATTTTCTCTGCATCTCTCCTTTAGCATCTGTCACACTTTTTCCAAATACCTGCTTCTTTTCTTTTTTCCTTTATTATTCTGTTTCCCTTTAATATTCTTCCTTTTATCTTTTTTGTATTTTACCATTATATTTTTCTGACTTCATCATCTCTTTTCAAACACTTCATTTCTTTTATCTTATTTTACTCTGATTTCATATTTCCATTTTCTCTGTTTCATTCTCCTTTCTTTTTTCTTTTCTACCATTTTGCTTTTCTTTCACACCCACCCAGATACACACACACACCCACACACACACCTCTACATACTGATAAATCACAGTTGTCCCTTCTTCCACCGTCCAGGACGACCAGACACAGAAACACTAATTAGTCTTGGCACTGAAGCAACAAATCTCTCGCCACTGATGTTCACACACTTTCACCAGATGCACAAACGTTTAATGAGAGACACACAGTTGGAAGCTCACACACATTTTGTACGTTAATGCACATGTGGCCGGCGCCTGGCTTCCTAACGCACAGCGTGCTGCTGCTGCAGCTGTGATAGCTGTTGTTCTGAACTGGTTTCTGTTGAGCCACATCACTGCTGCTGATGCTTCTCTCTGGCTGCAGTCCAGTCCGTGTGTGTGTGTGTGTGTGTGTGTGCGTGTGCGCATGTGGTGTGAACACGACAGCTAATTATTAGCCTGCAGAAAATCTTGCTGTGGTATGAAACAATGTATATTTGTGTTTGACACTTGAATGAGTGAACAGCCAATCACAGTTCACCACAAAAACAAACAAAATGAAAACAAGTTCAGGATGATTGACACACTGAAACTGCAGGAAGTGTGTCAGACCGAGTCCTGTACCAGAGGACCCAAAAAGTCTGCTGGAATTCACCAAACTGTCAGAAACGTCTGCAGTAAATATTCTGAATGTGTGTAAAATAAAGAGCAGCTCCACAGTAGAAGACTCAGAACGTTCCCACGTGGTCGAGTTTCCTTCTGCTCTTGTTGAACAGTGACAGTGTTGGATGTTATCAACACAGATGGTCGGGGTTTGTCTGACTGGTCCTGCTGAGGCGGACCAGTCTGTCTGAGTACTCTGAAACCAGACCTTAGACCACGTCTCCCTTCTCTTCCTGTTGTTTTAACATGCTGATCTGAGATCTGTCATGTTGCTTTATTACTGTTTGAATTCATCTTTACTCGTATTTGAGATTCTCACATTTCACCAGTTTATTATTAAATCTTGTATATTGGTACATGATTGGATGAGGAGGCTGTGCTGTATTTGGACTTCCTTTACTAATTGTTGTATTAATCAATTTTCCATTTCACTCATTGACACAAAACAGTGTTTGATGTATTTTGAATGTTTTAGGCGCAGGAGTATAAAATAAGGACTGACGAGCAGAGAATGGACTCATTAACTCATCATTACTCTCCTGCTTCTTCATCATTAGCAAACTAACTTTATAAATGGGTCAAATCACTAAACTGAAAGAACCTTCTGGCACCGACGAGCCTAGAAACACGGATTCTTTTTAAACTACAGAAAAACATTTGATTTTCTTTGCGATGATGTTTCTGTTTATTAACCAGCTGCTGTGTGAAGCACTGAGAGGAGAAGATGCTGTCAGGCCAAACTCAGATCAGGGTTTTCACTTTATTCTGAAAGGACAAGCAGGAAACAGGTTTAAACCAGATGATGAGCTAAAAGAACATCATTACATCCTTTAAAGCTCATTATTGTTTCAGTTGTATGTGGATGTTAGTTGAAGTTCAGTAAAATCATATTTATTACCTCCGCCAAGGAGGTAACGTTTTCATCAGAGTCTGTCTGTCTGTCTGTCTGTCTGTCTGTCTGTCTGTCTGTCTGTCTGTCTGTCTGTCTGTCTGTCTCTCTTCCTGTCTTTCTGTCTGTCTTTCTGCCTGTCTGTTAGCAGGATAACTCAAAAACTAATGGATGGATTTTGATGAAATTTTCAGGAAAGATCAGAAATGACTCAAGGAAGAATTGATTAGATTTTGGGGGTGATCTGGATTAATGTCTGGATCCAGGAATTTTTTTAAAGATGTGGACATAGTACTTTCTACAGTATGTTCACTTGGTGGAGGTCTGCGCTCTCTGAGTATTTTTCTAGTGTGATTTTATGTTTTTGTTCTTTTTTGCACCAGATTAGTGTTATGATGTTGTTGCTAACATGTTTAGCTATTTAACATGCATGTCTCTCAGTCACTTATTACCTCCGCCAAGGAGGTAATGTTTTCATCGGAGTCTGTCTGTCTGTCTGTCTGTCTGTCTGTCTGTCTGTCTGTTAGAAGGATAACTCAAAAACTAATGGATGGATTTTGATGACATTTTCAGGAAATTTTTTTTGACTAGCTTGGACTTGACTGGCCTTCCTTCTCCTGAGTCCAACTTCAGCCCATAAAACAATGTTGCATCTGGATCAGAACCATCTGGTTCATCCTCTGAGGGACTCAGGAGTTTCTCTGCTCAGAGAATTAGGTGTTTGTATAAAAGTGACTTTAAATCTGGAGCTTTGTATCACTTCTGTTGTGAGTTTGTTCTATAGAACTAAACTGGACTGAATTATCACAATCAATTAACTCTAACACTAAAACTAACACTGTGAGTTATCAGAAGGAATTTAAATCTGCAGCTTGTTTAATTCTATTTACATTATAATGAAACAATTCCCGTTCACCATGTTACCCAGCAACAAAGTTCTGAAACAATCAATATCAGATTAAGTGAAATACAAGAACATTTTAATATCAGTCTTTAGAAATGCTGATTATTTACATGTGTGCTGCTATAGTTACTGGAGGTCACACTTTTAGATAAACATGCGATTAAAGTGTGAAACAGTTAAAAACATACATATTTACTGTTTATTATCAGATTTATACTGAATTACAGTGTTGTTGTGGGTTGTCATATTCAACAATATTTATATTAATATTTCCAATGTAAACATGGCAGAAATTCTAGAAGAATTTTTTTTTTTTTCTGAATTAAAGAGTTTAATTTATAAAATTAAGGATTTAAGAGCTGAATGAATATCTAAGTCGCAGCATTCTGAGGATCAGAGTGAAGAGATATAAAATTCCTTCTGAGCAACAGCGGCTCATTGTTAGTTCTAAAATATTGAACATTTTAACACTGAAGTTTAAATGAGGTTGAAAGTCGACTTGTTTAATTCTTCTCTGTGTTTTCTTTGTATGTTCAACATGGTCTCTGTTTCAAATGTAAAATATGAAAATCTCACAGTCATCAAAGTTTTTCACGATTCTTATACAAATGAATTATCATGTATTAACTCTGTTATTATTATTGTATTTTGGTTAGCTTGCAGTGAAACATACAGGAATCATTATGCTGTTAATCAGGATTTTTTTCCTGAGTGTTTTTATTGATTTTTGTTTATAAAATAAAAAATGTTGAACTTTAGTTTTCAAACTTTTGCTTGTCCACTCACATGCTCTTTGACCTTAAAATATATCACAAACAAACACAGATTATCTTAATATTATGACATCATACTCATAAAAACACAGAAGACACACTTGAGTCCATCATGGTGAGTTAGGGCAAGTAAACCATTAACACCCATAACTAAACACAGCTTTATGTGATCTGGCTGCTGCTGTGATCACGATGCATGAAAGGGTTAAAGCCATCTCTGTTATTATCACTGATACAATAAAAAGATCTGCAGGTTTAAAAAACTGAATTTTTATCTTGACAAAAAGCAGTTTTGTCTTCTGAGTTCAGCTGAAGTTGATGCAGATCCCCGGTGGAAGGATCCTGGAGGACTGTGTGTGAGCTGGCGTCGCTCTGAACACTCGTGTGACTGTGTGTGCATGTGAGTGTGTGCATGTGACTGTGTGCAAATGAGTGTGTGCATGTGACTGTGTGCAAATGAGTGTGTGTGCATGTCTGTGTGTGCATGTGAGTGTGTACAAATGAGTGTGTGTGCATGTGAGTGTGTGTGTTCACACCACCCTGAGGCAGTGAGTGTGGGGGTGTTTCTGGAGCCTGGGTGTCATCTGCCTCCCAAACAGTAACAATGTTGTTGATCAGCAGTTGTTTACAAACTGCCAGGAGGATGAAACTAATTTGATCACTCTGTATTCCCCCTCCTCGCTCACTCAGGAGACGGTTTCAATTTCAGCTGCTCATACGTTCTTGATAGCAAGCCACCACAAGTTGATTCTGACAGCAATTATGAATATCATGTTCTACTCAAGTGGTCATGAGCCAGGGAATAATGAAGTTCTCACCGAATCATCTGTTCTCCAAATCACTTAACTGCATCTTCATTAGGAACTTCGCCGCCTGAGAAAATCCTGGTGGGATGCAATAGAAAGACGCAACAGTTTCTACCTGTCAGACAACTAGATTGATCAGCCTCATTTTACCCTAACATCATTAAGTGAATCACATGACTTCTGGATTTTGCTGTCTGTACAGATGTTTCAATAAACCAAGTTTAATCAGTCAGCTACCAACATATAGTGTTTACTGGAAACAAACATGAACATTCAGTATGTTTATTTCTAAATGTCTCTACTTGTACATTTCAAGTCAAGCAACACTACAGTATCATCATTCACTCACACACTCACAGGTTTGGTGGTGATAAACTAAACACATGTTGTAGCCACAGCTGTCCTGGACACACTGACAGAGGCAAAGCTGCCAGGCACCACCCGACCCTCTGACCACCACCAAACAGCCACCGAACCATCTGACCACCACCAAACAGCCACCGAACCATCTGACCACCACCAAACAGCCACCGAACCATCTGACCACCACCAAACAGCCACCAAACCATCTGACCACCACCAAACAGCCACCAAACCATCTGACCACCACCAAACAGCCACCAAACCATCTGACCACCACCAAACAGCCACTGGACCCTCTGACCACCACCAAACATCCACCAGACCCTCTGACCACCACCAAACAGCCACCAGACCCTCCCACCACCACCAAACAGCCACTGGATTGAAACTATTTAACTACAACATGTAAAACAGCTTCTATAATAATCACAAATTGATTCAGTTCCATCAAAGAGAAACTCGTTTTAATAAGCAGTTCAGTAAAATCTTTATATGAGACATTATGACAATAAATTCATGTCTTTCTTTTGTTTTCTTGTAATTTACATGTGAAGTTTAGTGACTTTTGTCCTTGATAAATTCCTCTTATGGAGACTTGAACCCTCCCGATGTCTCTGTACCACTTACATGATCCCCTAGGAAATAGGCTGTTCTGGTGGCAGAGATGGGGGGATTCTGCCAAACAAAGCAGGAAATATGCTGTTCTAACGGTATATAGTTAGAGTGTGGATCACACCTCCAGCAGCCAATAGGAGCCTCCATTTGATGTTCTCCAGTATTCTGAGTCTGTTGAAAAGGGCAGTTCCTCTGTTCGTTAGCTCCCGCAGTTGAAACCATGCCTAGCATGCTGCTCACTAAAAAGCTGTTAGCATAAGACATAGCAAACAGGAAGACACGACGTTGCCATGCGCAACGGGGCAGGAAACAGTATACCTGTTTAAAATGTTT
Source organism: Pachypanchax playfairii (assembly GCA_006937955.1). Taxonomy (NCBI): domain Eukaryota; kingdom Metazoa; phylum Chordata; class Actinopteri; order Cyprinodontiformes; family Aplocheilidae; genus Pachypanchax; species Pachypanchax playfairii. The sequence goes on from SSNP01000003.1 coordinate 3,445,991, forward strand.
CATATTACTGGTTAATACTTAAGAAATAACCACAAAGTTATGAGATTTGTGTTATCGAGGAAATTCAGGTTACCCCATGACAACCATGACACAGTTACAAATGATTATAACATTTTGTTCTTAGTTTCTTCATAAATAAGTACTCAGATTAGATTCTTATCATCTCATCATGACGTTCTAGACACAGAGTTCTGATGACGTCCAGGGTTCTGATAGCCTCTCTGTATCAGCATCACTATAAAACAGCTCTACAAGCATCACACTTTAGAGCCTCATTCTGATGTATTATCATTTGACTGACTGTTCTCAAACATGTAGGATTTTATCATAAATCCATTTTTTATAAAATTCACTGGCCTGATTCATTCATATGGAATATTTCCACAACAGTGTGAAAGGACCTCTTTAAAGAGCAGAGGACAGCCCCTTTGTACGGTGCCCAGGGCAGACACTAAGACACGTCAACGTGTAGCGTCTGCAGGGACTCAGGATGGAACCCTGACCTCCAGATCAGGAGGCTAGCTCCTTCCCCGTTCGGCTACAGCTGCCCTATTTATTAATTATTTATTCATGAGTTTTATTTCAAGAAAAGCTCTAAATTCTCTTACATGAAATTCATTTAACCCTAAAAATAGATCAACCAATCTCAAAAATCATCAGAAGTGCACTTCACAGGAGAGGTCCAGGCTGACAGCATGCAACCAACCCACATGTTAGTATAGACCCTGTGTGTGTGTGTTCGTGTGTGTGTGTGTGTATCAAGCTCGACTGACCAAGCTGAGCTGAGTAGTTATGACCAGACTAAGTGTGTGTGCCTCATATCAGTGTGTCCTCAATCGCTCTCACTGTATGGGGCACTTGAGTCCATTCTACACCAGCACTCCCAGGCACGCTTACACACACACGTACACACACACTTACACAGCTACACACTCAGTGTTTTGATGTAAACTCAAGTGGACCAGTGGTTCAGTCAACCACCCCATCGTCATCGCTTCTCTCTTTTCCCCTTCGTCTTTCATTGCTTCTTTCCCTGTGACACTTTTGTGCATGTCACGCAACCCTGTGCTTCCTCTCTCTCACACACCCACCCACCCACACACACACACACGTACACACACACAGATTCACACACATAGATTCACACACACACATGTCGTGCTCTAATCCAAAGCTCTGCACCTTTTGTCAGGGGAGAACCACTTAAGCATGCTCATGTACACACGCACATCCATGAGTGGTATTTTTCTCTGTGCACACACACATTTACACACTTTCCCTGTTAAGCCTCCTTCTTTTCACCATCTCGTGCCCTGCCCTGCTCTCTTGGTCTCGTGTGTGCGTGACTGTGGCTGGCTTTGGTGGGGGTGAATTAGCCCAGCGACCCAGTTTTTACCAGGAAAGACGAGACGTCAGCTGAGGGCTTATGAAGACGTCTAATTCAGTCCACTCGCTACTAAAGTGATGTAATAGTAAATAAAATATAGACTAAAATCTCCCTACTAGCATCAAGAATATTAGAAAATACATTTAGATTTTTATTTTCCTTTTTGTTTATTTATTATCTGTTTCCTTAGAAAGATCCCTTCTATGACCAACAACCTATAAATATCTAAAACACAAGCTTTAAAATGTGAAACTAATCTGTTCCAAACACAAAGTGACCTTGAAGTGACTTTTTCTGCAACCATCTTCCTTCTTTCTTCATTGAGCTTGTTTTGCATTTCGGAGCTGATGCTAATTGCCTGTAACTAATTATAGAAAGCCTGTAGGAGGCCCTGCCAAGCAGAAACACACTCACATATAGAGTCACGGAAGGAACAAAGAGCAGACACTATCGATGCAAAAGATTTCTTTAAAATAAATCTTCTGGTTTTTACAGGTATTTAAATGAGGAAACTATAGTCTCAGAGTCAGAACAATACATCATATATGACACATTATCATAATTTATTCAATAACAACTGAAGCAAAGAACAGAAAATGTGTCCAAATCAACTGCAGTCTATGATTCAGTGATTTGAAGAACCTCCTTCAGCAGCTGTCTTACAGTTAATCATCATATCTACAGGAAGTGTCTGTTTGAATTTGGGTTTATTTTATAATTTAACTTCTGCTGCATAATGAGCCCAAACCATCATTTCTCTACCGCCGTGTTTTACAACTGATCTGGGTTGTTTACAGTAGTTTATAGTTTTCTTCAAACAAGCTGATGAGCAGAATGAACACTTTGTAGAATAACAGCTGATCTTTGAACTTCTGATGAAATTCAGGGACGTCCACTGCTGTGAAGACTGGATCTGTCTCTAATGTCTCCTCATGTGAATAACGTGTTTGACCTTTAACCCTTCTCAGATTGAGTAGCAGCTTTATCTGCTTCTTTACAGTCACTGTTGATGTTAATTTCCCTTTGGGGACTAATAAAGTATTTTTGATTTTTTTTCCAGACCACCAACATATCAACACTCCCTGTAGTTAAAGAGTTGATCAAACAGTTGATCATTATATTTGATTAGCAGCACATGTCTGCTTGTTACTTGCTATGATGGATCTAGTTTCCACACGTCTGGTTTATTTTATATAAATAATGACAGGGATCATTTAACACTGATGTGATTTTATTTAAAAACAGCATCTGGTTAAATATGTAGAAGAGTGTCTCTTACAAAATGAATCCAACTTTTATACGTTGTGCACGTCTTCCTCCGACACGGAACGTGCACAGTGTTAAAGTAAGATGTTTGGCACCAGTTTAAAACCCAGCAGATATTTCTGTGCAGGTAGTGGGAGAGGAGGGGGGGGGCTGGGGGTGTGTGTGGGGGTGTTAGAGGCAAAGTGGCGCTCTGTGTCTCGTTTGGCTCATTTAGCTGACAAACTGCTTTTAGCGTTTAATTATCCATCGCTCCGTGATTAATAGATTTTAATTACTGTGACCTGTGGCAACCTGAAATGTGTTCACTTCTCTGAATGAGGCCAGCTGATCAAAATGGAGACAAAAAATCAACAAGGACAAAAACAGTCTGTGATTAAAAAGAAGATTTAGATCATTTCAGTTTCATAATAAAAACTCAAACTGTAGTGAAAGAAGACGACAGATGAGACGCAGACTTCTGTGAGACGCTGCTGCTGACCAGACCTTGAACCTCTTCACTCCAGCCGGCAGCTTTTTCTACATCAGCCTGTTTCAGAGCTTCAAACAGACTTTTTGATTCGTAGAAAAGGTTAAAACCTTTTTAAATTCCTGTGTTGCTTCAAAGGTTTTTGCGCTTTGCAGCCGCTCATGTTCAGAGTCTTTCAGATAGAAACGGCTCCTCTGATGCTGCACCATTAGTTTTCACTAAGTAAGTAAATTGTTGAGCAAATTAAAACATTATATTTTAAGTTTAACACAAACCATCTTTCCTATACAAAGTCCACATCAGGTAAAGTTCTCACTACATGAAGATCAGGCATCGCAGCAGCCCGTCTCCCGCTGAACATTACACCTTTAAACAAGAAGCATGTATGCAGCTATAAAAACATCTCTAATAATAACATTTCCAAAATGAAAAAAAAATAATAATAACCATCTGAGCAGGTAACAAAACATGTGTAAATGCAGCAGGAACGTCTGGAAAATTATTCTGTATTAAAAACAAAATTTTACTGTAAATAATTCTCAGTAGATCTGCTGTCAGTATGAAAATAACTCAACCAAATGCAGAACATGAAACCCTGAAGAAATCTGTCTTACTACACACAACATGTTCATTAATAATCTCTCTGGTGACTGATTACTGTCACTGAGACACAGAGATATTTGTGTTGAGCTGTTTGATTGTTAAATCTGAGCTGCAGGTCTGAGCTGCAGGTCTGAGCTGCAGGTCTGAGCCGTACCGTTTCAGACTGACGAGCTCTTTATTGCTCTGCTGTTAATAAATCATGTGTAAGAGAAACTGGGCCGCTGTAGAAACACCCACTCACACCTCACACAGACCTGAAGGTGCTAATATGAACAAACACTCTGAGTGAATATGATGCACATGTTGATGGAAGAAATGAACTTTAAATGAATCTCATTATATTTCACTGGTTATTAAGGGAAGTTCAATGTTAAGAACTTTGAGTTTACATGAGTGTGTGTACAGTATACTGTGTAGTGTGTACTGTACTTATACTTTGTCTTTATTATAACTGATTGATCCAACTCAATTCTGTTACTGTACTGTATGTGTGATTACTGTGAATTTACTTTGTCACAATTAATATCTATATTTTTTGTTCTCATCTTGTCAACTGTAAAAGATGCTGCATGCTTGGAGCTTTAAGTTGTAATTGTTAACAGAGTGTGTCCTTAAATAAGTGTTTTACTTCACCAAAACTAGCAAGCTATAAAACATTGAAACATGGATGTTGTAACATGCCTGGACCTGGTTTTAGGACGTGGTTCTGGAGCTGGTTCTGGAGCTGGTTCTGGACAGTGCTGCTGTCATATCACTGCCTCATGCTATGCAGATTCATGTTACCTTGCTGTTAATTTCAACTCTTTTTATATTGTGTGTGTAAATCACAGAAATAAAAAACTGCATGGAAAGAAAAAACAAGATGAAAACAGTGAAGAAATGAGATGTTTTATAATCCCGTTCAGCAAACTGCAGAGCAGCAGAACTCAGATACAATCCACCTGATTCTCAGTCCAATTTACACTTTCTTTCTTTTGCTACATAAATGAGCAGATCTACGTTTGTTTATGAATGTTTCTATTAAACAGCACAGTAACAGAGACTGTAACAGAACAACAGCTGATGCGTTCAGACACTATGGTTCAGTGTCTCATGAACAACTGCAACACAAGCAGAAAAGACTTTTTAAAGCTCCTTTTCTCTCCAAAGATCTGAGAAAATCCCACAGTGACCATCGCCTGTAGAAACTACTGCTGCACAATCACTCAGTTCACACTGGAAAGCATTTTTATACATAACAAACAACAAGCAGGGGGTCAAATGAGGTGAAATACCTCTGGAAACGGTCCATTACAGGATCAGCCCACATGTCAACCTTACCATCTGCTCCGTTTCCCATGCAGCCATGACTAATGCATCACTCAGAGTAACACGTGACTTAATGAAGACTCTATTAAACCAGAGCCAAAGACTTACCCACGCAAGAGTCTCTGTGTTCCTCAAATCCAGCCGAGCACACACACCTCCCGATGGGCACCAGCCACTCGCCCTCTGCGCTGCAGTACATCTTCGGTGTGTCTCTTTCCTCTGCATGATCCACGCACTGACCCCTGACCTCCACCAGGGACGACGAGTCAGCTCCCGTCACCACATCAGTGAAAACGGCCAAGTTGCGGCTAACGCCCACGCAGCGTTTGTAGTACACCCGCACGGAGGTGAGAGCGATGCAGGCGCCGATGTCCTGGAAAGCCAGGTAGAAGCCCCGGCGGTTCAGAGGTCCAACGCCTCGCACCTGGGACCAGAGAGGAGGACTTACATGATCCGTTTGACAGTGACAACAAAAATATATAACTCAAAAAATTTCCAACATTTATTCTCCTATCAAAATGAGAAAGAGTCTTCTGACAGTCAGCTGAAGGTCTCGGTGCTGCAGCTGTCTGGAAACTTCTCTCACATTAAATGTTTCTACGAGTGTAAACGAGTGTGAACACGTCTTTAATTTGATTTGGTGTTGCGCTTTGGCAGCAGTCATTTATCAAGTGTTCTGCTTCCAGCTGATTTCACATCTTTATACAGCTTTATTACATTAATGACTACGGATGATCGTGTTTGGTTTCAGGAAATTATTTAAAACATTATTTAAAAGTTTTACAGAGGAAGTGACTGAAACTATCAAACCCAGGCTTGTAGCGCCAACACAGTTTATCTAATTCTGTCAATATTTCCAGTAAAATTAACAGAGTTTAGAACTAATAAAACTGATTTTCAGGCATATTAATTCTGTCTTTAAATCAGTTTGTAATGTTTTATGATTGCAGTGGCAGTATAAAACATAAACATGGTTATGAAGAGATGATTCAGACAATATCTGAGCCAGTAAATATATTCATATGAGAACTTGATATTTCTGAGTTCATGTAATAAACATTTAGAAAAGACACTCTGGTCCTGCTCAGCCAGCTCTTTACTGAAGCTATTAGAACTCAATGAATTGGTCTATAATGTGGTGAGAACCAGCCTAATTACTGATTTTAACTGGACCTAAAACATTTACATTTCTTATTAAGTACAAAATTGTGAAAAAGTGTCATTTGAGTTTGTTTCTTAGATAATTAACAGAACTGTTTTCTCCAGTTATCGTCAGCCGTAACAGTGCATGTTAAACCTCCTGATTCTGATCCGACTGGAAGGAAAGCAGGTTTAAACTAATAAGCATGTTAAACTGGGCCGACGAAGCATCAGATTTATCTGAGATACTGAGTGAAATATACTGTATATAAAAAATACTGAGTATATGGAATGAAACAGAACTTGGAACATCTGATACAGAAAGTCAATCTGCTAAAACAAAAACCCAACAAGCTCAAAGCATGAGAAGAACAAAGATTAAATAAATACACCTCATGTTACTTGTGTATAAATCTGCTGAACATGTATGAAAGTCTGTATATTAATTATAATACAAACATACATGATATTACCACTGTTATAACCTGTTACCTTATAAAAGGTTGTTTCTTTAAACACTTTAAAACAATCAGATCAAATCAGAGTATCTGTATGTTTGTATGATAGAAGATAAGATGTATGTTGTATGTGTAGTTAACATGGAGGTAACTAGAGGTCACTAGTGGTAACTAGAGGTCACTAGAGGTCACTAGAGGTCACTGGAGGTCACTAGAGGTAACTAGAGGTCACTAGAGGTCACTGGAGGTCACCCCCTCCAACCATCTGAGTGTTTCCACTTCAAACTGATTTCATTTTGTTTCCACTCTGAACAATAATCAGTGTGACTCATATCTCAAACAGTATAAATCTTATTTTCTAAATTTCTGCTTAACTCTTAGGAACGTTCTCACACTGGATACGCTTGGAAATAAATACAAATATGTTTTAGACTTTCAGTCTGACTGTTTTCTATTCATAACATTTTGTTTTTGTTTCTGGTTTATTTGCTCCATTTTGTTTGCAGAGCAGAAGTTCATGTATCAGCTGTGAGTGAGAGTGTGTACATTAACGTGTCTAAACTACATGACTGGATGTTAGAAGCAGGTTGAACATGTGTGCAGAAAAAAACACATACTTTTCCTCTTTGTGAGTCCAAACAACAACAAACAAAGTGTCAACAAATCAGTAGATAAAGAGACTCGACTGGTGACATGGTGACATGTTCATCTGACCTGATGGTTGTTCAAGAACGAATCGGACCTTCAACAGATTAGATGGTTTAGTGAGTTAATCTGGAAGTAAGGTTCTGTGTATGGGATAGAATACACAGTGTGTGTGTGTGTGAGTGGGGGGGTCTGCTACAGACTCGTACCTGCTCAGATCAATTTCTTTGTGTTTTTTGTTGTTTTCTTTGGTGTTTATTTACCTAAACATTATTACTATTATTAATTTATTTTGTTATTAAAATAAACATAATAAACATGAAGTCACCTGCGTACCTGGACAGACAGACAGTTTACTGGAACATTTAATTTAAGTTAACTCAGTTATCACAGAAAACTAGAAGTTACTTTGAGTTTTATATCACCGCCACTGCAACAAAATAAAACTGCAGTATTTTCACTGTCTTATATCAAATCTGAACTTGTTGTCGATACCAAATTATTTCCCCAGACACCAAAGCGAGCGCTACTAATTATTTACTCTCAGATTTGCAGAGATGAGCACAACACAAGTAAAGTGACATGCAGAAGGGAGAGACTCTCCAAGGACTCTCTGAAGTACAGAAGGCTAAAATTAAATCCAGCGTTTTACTTTGAAAGGCAAGATTGGCTTCCACCTGCACTACTACTCAGTGTTTTCCATGTGGTTTGGAGTTAATGATCATACCTCCGTGTTGAGTTTAAGTCTGCGTACTCCCAGGTCCACCCCCGTGAAGCTCTCATCAGCAGCGATGGTGTCGATCTTAATGAACTGATTCTCTCGTATGGCCGAGCCCACCGGTCTGTCGGACTCGTAGTAGTACAGGTTGAAAGTTTCCTGCAGAAACGATTAGCAGAGATACACAATCATTCTGAATCACTGTGTGTTGTCTTGTATAATAAATGTTTGTTTATTTACTGACTCAGCAGTTTGACTGTCTGTCTTGATTTTCCTGGTTCTTCTTGATGATTGAATCCATCTATTGTGATTCTACTGTAGAACTTTTTAAGATCAATATTTCATCTAATTTGAGTTTTGTTTTTTGTTGTTGTTTACTTTGTTGTAATTGTTTATCCCAGTTTCTGCCGTGCACAGATTGTACTATATGATGTTGTTTTTGGTAAATGATAAAACATTTGAATTAGTCACTCAGAATGACGAGTTTGAGAAGAATGCGGCAACAAAAACAAGCAGCAGGTGATTTACTAACGACGCGCAGGTAAAACTACACCTGTTAAACCTGCAGCGAGACGCGCAAAAATTTTCTTTTCCCCTTTTTTGAATATTGAATGTGGGCGTTTCTGTCAGATGACGTAAAATATTGGGAGGAGAACATGTAAATAAGTGGGCGTTCCATGCGCAGTGTGATTTATCAAACCTGGAAATGTTTGCAGGTTCTAATTTTGTGCTTATTTTTACCACCTTTGAAAAGCGTCTTAACTCGGCGCAAAAATGGATGCAGTGATCGTTGCAAGGAGAAAGACACAGACAGACGTCTGGATCATTCAGCACACTGTGACAGTTAGAGCTGCGTCTCCCAGGGTAGATGGTCCAGTGTGTGTCACAGGTTTTGAATGTAATGTTACGTGGGCAGATACATTAATTTTCCAAACACTTATATTAAATGCCACTAAGCAAGACTTTATTGGACATTATTAGAGCAATAGGCTGCACGTATGTGCAACTTGTTCCCCCCTCGGAAAGAGAGATTCTGTACAGGACCTGCTGACAGACGCATTATTTAAACATTCAAGTGTGAGCTGAATCAGATATGTAGATGTGTCTGTATTGAGAGGACTGTGATGGACTGGTGACCTGTCCAGGGTGTCCCCTGCCTCTCGCCCAGTGACTGCTGGAGATAGACACCAGCTCCCCTATGTTCCTGAACAGGAAGAAGCAGGTTGGATGGATGGATGGATGGATGGATGGATGGATGGATGGATGGATGGATGGATGGATGGATGGAAGTTGGCCTTGTGACTCAGTTTTCTGTGTTTAGTGATATATGGAGTTAGAACAGTGTCAAAATTAACGCATGTGCAAAACATGTTTCCTAACTGTATGCTGTAATTTGGTGATTCAGTGTGAGAAGCTAAACTTGCAGCAGGGTCGAGCTCAGCTATGCTAAGCTACTGGATGTTTCCACATGTTTTAGCAATTTCTTTTATAGATGCAACAGCCTCTGACACTAATCACCACAGGAGGTGATGAATAGGACTTTTCCTGGCTTCCCCTCCCTGATTCACTACATTTTCTCCATTTCCTTCCTGAAATGCAAACACCACCTGCTCTCAGGAGATGCCAACTATCTAACGCTAAATTTGTGTCGCAGACAGTGCAGATCTTTGAGTATCAAAGCTATTTGTCACGGCATGAATTTACATAAATTTGGGTGGGTTTTCCTCCATTTGCAGCCTAATGCATCACTTAAATGTGATCTAACTGCTGCGGTGCAGACGTGTGGTTCACAGCGCAGAATGAGCTACGAATGTATATTTGTAAGGTCCTTGTTAGAAAACATGAATTAATACACACACTAAACATAAATAAACAACTTTAATATGATCATTAAATGGTAAAATCCAAAAGAAATAATATCCAAAAATCGGAGACAAGAATACAAAGCAACTAAGAACTAACTGACAAAGAACAGAACTCAACCTGCTGCTTAAATACTCAAACCAAACTAATTACAGAAACGTGACACACCTGGAGAGAAGACAGGAAGCGCAAAGGAAATGATGCAACACAATCAAGGTACCTACACAATGGGGAAAACAGGAGGTGCAACTAACATCAAAATAAAAGCATAACCGGAAATGAAGAAGATGACAAAATAAAAGTCTGAACAGGAAAACAATAGACACAACAAAACTGGATATGAAACAAAGAACGAAACAAGGAAAATCTAAACCCAAAATCACAGATAATAATCTGGACCCACATAACAAAACTACTACAAGAAGAAAATAAAAGAAACAATCTCAAAAAGGAACAAAAAAACCCTGAAAACTAACACAGATGGGACCGTCAGCACGCTGCCTCCCGTCATGTTTCTACTGTTAATCCATCAATGCTTCCTGTTCGTATCTTAAAATAAAGCTTCATATTTTAGTTTTGATTTAAGCAACACTTACATGTATTGTCCTTTCCTAAAACTGGATGAAAATAATTTCATTATATGTTGATAAAACATGTAATATTATTTCTCCCGGTGTCTGTGGTGAATGAGACTCTTCAGATGAATAAAATTTAAAGTATTTCTCACTATATTTGTCCTGATTAGAAGCAGAATATCTCTACTGCAAAGTGTATTTTACTAATAACAAAGTCTAATGTCATCATTAATGGAAACAGAATGTAAATTAGATTTTATTCTCTTGATGTTCTGTTACTTGTCTCTGGTTGTTTTCTACCCTCTGCTGTGTGTGTGTTACCTTGCAGGTACCCAGTACTCCAGGCATGCTGTTACAGTCTCTCAGGGTGAACTTGACCTCGATGTAGATCCTCCTGGCTCCTTCTCGAGGGATCCAGCTTGTCCTGAGCCAGTTGTTCTGGCTGGGGCTCATCACATTACAGACCTGATTCAGATAAAATGTTCCCATCATCATTAAAGACAACAACAGTCACAGCGCTGGTTGGGTTTGAACTAGAACTGGAAAACATTATTAGCTCTTAGAAATACTGACACTTTTTGAAATGTTCTGTAACCTTCTAATGGTTTGTTCAACTTGTTTTACAGAGTGGAAGATTTAATGTTTCACAGTCAACGATGGATGAAATGATTAAATATCTCAGCTCATTTCAGATGTTTTAACTCTTGAAACATCATAGCTTGATGTTTAGCTCGAGTTCCGACACGCCTCAATGTAAACATGTCGTTATTTAGTGGAGGTGAGGTCCATGTGTGTCAGTCACATGGTTAAAGCTGGTGAGGCAGTTTGATGGCTGCAGCTCTCATCATGTCACATGGATGCAGCACTTTCAGTCATGGACTGTGATGCTAATCCAGCTATTGCTAAACACACAGATTAATACTAGTTTACCAGCTAATTTTCATTTAGTTTTGCTTTTATTATTCTACATTCAAGGTAGTTTTTAAATTAAACAGCCATTAATTTCCTTCTGATTAAACTTTGTCAACAATATGTTTTTATTCAAGAGCTTCTCAGACTGGACTCTGTTGAATTAACTCATCCATAACTATATGATTTATAACCAACATGAATATAAAAAGGAAACTTTTCACAGGAAAACAACAAAAAGACTGAAACATGATTCAAAGTGTTATGAAACAAACCTTAATGTGGTTAATAACTTGATCCCTATATGTTCCATAACAATCCTTCCTAATAACGTGTGTTACCTGAGCAGACCCTGAGGACTCTACACACCTGGTATGTGTGGATAGGGCTGAAGTACTCGTCCATCTCATTAATGGCGTCCCACTGTGAAGACAAACAGAGAGAACAGGAAACATTTGTTTGTGAGGTTTATACTTCCTACATGATGATGTGCTCCGTCCACGTCACGCCGTTATTATTAACCATAACCTGAAATCAAACACGCCGAGGTGGATGGATCACACTATTCCTGAGGAGAACGCCTCATTATTCACATGTGAGAGTAAAACCTGACCTTCATGTGCAGTTTTCTAATATTACCTCCCTAAAAGCTTCACATTGAAAATAAGCTGCTGAACATGTAATAATCCATGCTTTAATTATGTTGATGTATTCTTCTCTGTTGCTCTGACACACAACACTTAACACACACTGTTGTGTGTTCTACATTTCTGCATTGCTGGAATTCATTTAATCCAATTCCAATGGGACACATTTTCCTTAATTAGATGCCCCCCATGTATGTGATAAGATTTACATTGTTTACTGAATGCCACTGGCGGGTACTAATAGAATTAACTGAACGTGTTCATGTATGTCACACCACACTGGAGCGATTCAGCACCAGGACCAAAGTGAAGCAGCTGGTTAGGTTAGTTTGTTCTGTGTTGAGACACTGTACAAGCCACGCCCACAAACCCCCAGACTATGTTCAGACTTCTCATAACGAAACTAAAAGACAAATTAAAGTTCAGATTAACATATCAGTTGTTGTCTTGGTAAGCGACTGATAGGCAGCACGTTCATCTTCTTACTTTCTATGAGTAAATTGTTGGTTCCTTCTGGTTCTGTTCTGATCTGCTAAACATCACTAACATCAAGTCATTTCATTTCTCATGCACATCTGATCGTCAGGTTGATCATCTTAAAACTGCAGGTTGTTTTCATGGTGGACGGTGGCAGTGTGATGTAAACTGGTTAATACTGTCTGAGGTGAATCGATCAATATGAACAACTGTATGTTCACCTGATTCTGATCATCAGGATCGTTACATTGATCCATAACTAATATCACCTGGAAGTTTCACTAGTTCTATTGATCTGCTTCTGAAACTGGACATTAATGACAGTTATTATATGTTAGTGTATAAAACCTGTTAGAAATGATCCGTCCTGGTTTATGAGTCTGATATTTACAGCACCCACTTTCACTTGGATTATTTCAGATTAAAACACACAAAGTGTTTTTGTTCACAGGGAAGGAAAATCTGTAAAAAAAAAAAAAAAAACAACATCAAAAATGTGTGTTTCAGTATCTGGTGTGAAACGTTAGAACTCTTTAGAAAACAAATTAAAATGTTGTTCAAATTTTTTCCAATTTAAAAAGAATTACAAGCAAAAGATACTTAATCTGTACAAAACTGAATGTGAAAAGTGTTGAAACTGTGTATTCGCACAAGGTGTGATCAGCATTAAAGATTGAAATACTGATATTGGTGTTGTAAATTTAGTCTGGGTTGGGTTTTTTTTGTCTCATTGGCCGGGTCATTTATTTTGTTGTTTTAAGGTAAAATAAATATTTACCATATAAATGTTATTAAAGGGTATCAGATCTGTACCGTGCTGGGTTTTATGATGGATTATGGATTATGCTGGATCTATTTGCATCTATGAATAAAGACACATGCGTGTTTAACCTCAGTGTTACCTGTAACTCTCCCGGGGTGAAGATTGTTCTGCATGTGCTGGAGTAATTGAAAGTGAAAGCCTCAACCCCTGGGAGCTGTGGAATGATCCCACCTGAACTCGCCCTGGATAAGACTTCTAGGGGTTTTCCACAAAAGCCCCCCAACTTCCCTCCCAGCCCCCCCCCCCTCCTCCAGCTGCCCCGACTGAGGCCCCCACGCATCCTCCTGGGCACCAGCAGGCAAAGACCACAGGGATAATTAAGATGTAGGAAGCTTCAACCATCTCAGCCCCCCTCCTCTCCTCATCCTCTCATCTTTATCAGCTAAATTGAAACCGTCCTTGAACTTGTGAAGACCTCGGCTAATTAGTGGCGTGTAAAACCTTCCTATCTGCCTCATTATTCTGTCTTGCTATCACTGCACTCTCATTCTCTTTTTGGAATTTTTCTTGCTTCAGCTCTTTAGTTTTTTGGCAGAAATAAAAAAAAAATCACAACTGGAAGAAACTGAACAGCAGTATAAAAACATTTTCAATCAAACCAGACTCTTTCACTCTTGAGTTTCATGAAGACTGATCTGTTCTCCAGCAAGCGCATGCAGAGTGCAAGAGGATTATCTTTTCAGCACATGATAAGGAGTTTTCTATCATGTAAAGATGTGCGGCGCAAACCAACCGCCAAAAGTGTAAAATGGGTGAGTCAGATACAAGTAGAGGAAGAAAGAAGCACAAACAACAACAACTGATTCAGACTGAATCCAATTGGTGTTCCTCCTGTTCTGGTCATGTGACGTGTTCTGCGTGAAACACGTCATTTCATTGTTTAGCCTACAGGACTTAGATCATTATAATATGGTGAATAGGGACTTGTGTTTGTGTGTTGATGTGAGCTGGATATGAGTTATGAAGTCCAGCTGCAACCACACACTAATGAAAACACAAAACAACAGGGAAGAAACATTTGTGCTACAGTTTGTACTTTTTAAAGAATCCAAACAAAAACAGAGACAAAAATTGGTCCATTTAATTAATTCTGTAAAGTTTGAATTCATCAGTTCACTGTCTCAGTTAAATCCAGTTGTTTTAAGACTTTATTAGCTTCTTTTGAATAAATATTTCTGCCATTTTCATCTGCTGTTGTGATGTTTTACCTACAAGCTCCATACTAGCTCAGAGCAGGAGCTTGTAGCCCCGCCCAGTGAAGTTTCTACATCACAAATCTGTTTTAGATGCATTTTAGCGTCTGCTACTGATTCACAGCAATTTGTATGCAGACATACTCAGAAATACAATTTTGAGGTTCATTTTCTTAAAAAGGCAATTTCATACAAATTTCAGGACTTTGTGGTTATTTCTTAAGTATTAACCACTAATATGAAACATTTTATATCTGAAAAACATCAGGAAACACTGATTACACTGAGGTCATTCGTGTAAAAATTAAACAGTACAGGTGCTAAAATGCACCTTTATTGAGGAGACTGTATAAATGAACTGTCCATTTAGTGTTCAGAAGGGTTTGAAAGAATTCTGTAACTTTCAAAAGCAGCCAGATGCAAAACTGAATATGAGCTTGCTTGTTGGAACGTTAGATGAGAGAGAGATTGATCTGAGCCTGTTAACAAGGTGTCACACAGATCCAGTCTGATGAAGCAAATGTGAGTAGACTTAGTTCCATTTGGACACCAGAGACAGGACTGTAGGTCATTAGAAACAGGAACATGAGACTGATTTTACACATAAATCAAAACCGAAAGAGTAGTCAAAAACTAGACCAAGATTTATTTATTTATTTCGAACTAGAAGAATAAACGGTGAACACTTGATAAGCCAAATTTAAAATTCAACACTTTCAAAGTTCAAACACTAGACTGTGATTTTAGTGCTGGACTAACTTTTGGATGAGTATCAGGAGAAGCTCAGATAATGTTCTCAGATTTGTTTTTATTCAGACAGAGATAGATGTCTGAGAGACACTTTTTAATTTGTGAAATGCAATTTAGCAAAGACGTGTGTTTTCTCCAGGGACTCCAGCTTCCTCCCACAGATCAAAGATATGCATGAGGTTAATCAGTAACTCTAAATTGTCCCTCAGTGAGTGTGTCTGTGAGTGGTTGTTTGTCTCTATGTGTCCCTGTGAGGGACAGGTTACCTGTCCAGGTGTAACCCTGCCTCTCACCTAGTGACTGCTGGAGATAGACAGCAGCTCCATGTGACCCTGAACAGGAACAAGCAGCTATAGACAATAACTGACTCACATTTTAGCAAAGTGGACAACCTTAATACCTACCTGGGTTTAAATGATAGGTAAATATCACCTGCATTAAAAATATAAAGTTATAGCTAAAAAAAAGAAAATCTACACTGGTCTTCGGTGAGATATAGAAATATTGTGGATCCCAAAGATCATGAAACAGAGAGAGAAAGAAAGATTAAGAAAATATAGATAAAAAACTGCTTTAATAGCGTAATGATTCACCCTGCTGTGTGAGGAAGAGTATGAAAGAAGATGTTGTCACAGACTCAGCTCATCACTGGTGTCTGTGAAGAAACTGCAGGGAACTGCAGCTGCAGCACAAACACACTGATTCCTGCAGAAAGCTTGATCAGAAGCGTTTTCAGCTCTTTTGTTCTACGTGAATAAAGAGCCAATGAAAACATACTAACTAATTCTGTCACACAGCTGTTAGTACTGACCTTTATCTGACCATTCAGAGACATATTTGCAAAATCTTAGCACAATAGTGCAGCAGAATGAATATATTTCTCCTATAACTGCAAACAAAAATGATTTTAATCCAAAATAACAAAAGTGTTAAAGGTGGTGATGTGTCCAGAAAGTGGATCATAGTCCTAAACTAGCTCAGCATTGTTAAAGAGGCCATTTCACACAAACCTCATGACTTTGTGGATATTTCTTAAGTATTAACCAGTAATATGAAACATTTTATATCTAAAAAAACATCAGGAAACACTGATTATCAGACCTTTCAATCTTTCTGCATCAAAATTCGTCTTGTTCCGTCAGGCCTTGAGCAGCAGCTTATTCATTATTCGAATTTGCTGGACTCAGATTGGCTAACAAACTAGCCTATCAGAGCAAGAGTTGGGTTTGTTTTCTACATGAACTGCAGGACTCAGATTTGACAACAAGGTCTAATTCTAACATACTGTATCTTTAACTGAAGCCAACTGTTTTTCACTCTAAATGGTAACTTAATCCAGTGTTTTATAACCCCACAGTTTGTCCAGCACCTCACCGACTTCTACTGTGTATTATTTTACACTTTTCGTTTCTGCTGTCTTCCTTTTACTGTTTTCATGTAGAATGTAAAAATGCAGATTTTAGAAGGACTCTGATTAATATATGCTGTGGAGGGTTCAGAGTTTACATACAGCAACCAAACATGAAGAGAATTAAAGATGATGATGAAGAAAAGGGGTGTGCTGACATGACAGTGTGTGTGTGGGGGGGGGGGTAAACGTTTGGCATTTCCAGACTTAATGCTGTGCCCGATGTGAAGTAACAGGTCTGCATATTAACTCAGTGAAAATATCAGGCCCTGCCCAACACCTTCCTGTCTCTCATACTATCAGCTACACAACCAGAAGAGACTTAATAACTGCTCTGCTGTGTGTGTGTGAGGACCCGTTTCCTGACTTTTACTATCTTTCTGGGGTCCGAGGGTTCTTGTGGGGACCGAAGCCTGGTCCCCATGAGGGGGACTCCCCTTTTTAGGGTTAGGGGTTAGGTTTATAGCTATGGTGTGAATAGAGTTTTAGTTAGTCTTAGGGTTAGTTATAGATCAGTAATGGTTAAGGTTAGTAAAAGGGTTTGGGTTAGGTATAAATCTAGTTACTAAAATCAATGGAAGTCAATGGACGGTCCCCATAAGGATAACAAAACACACTTGTGGGTGTGTGTGCTCTTTGACAATGGTAACCTTTCTGGGATAGAGGTGTTAATTGCACTGGTCTGGGATCAGAAGAGAACTGTGTGTAATTGCTATTCATTCAGGGTTGCAATTTTACAAGGCATGTGCACGTAATGTGAGGAAAAACCATGAAAACACTAATATAAAAATAAGTTGTTGTTTTATTAATTTAGAGATGATTTCTAAAGGATTTAGGTGAAGCTGGAGTAGTAGGTCATCTTTGATCCATTGTTCACATTTAAAGTCTGTATTTACTAGTTTCAACTAGTAATCAGCTATTTACCATTTCAAAAAATGTACCTGAGGGATTTACAAGAAAAGTTACAAATCCTTGCTTCTAATAAACAACATGTAACAAAGAGAGTCTTTCATGTTTTTCAGTAAAGAAGGGATCAAAAAGAAGAGATTCATCCCGAGCTGTGGGATTAGCTCTGCACTTTGTTCCACAGTCATGTCAGTAATGTTGGTTAAAGGATTTCTACACACATCACTGTGAATGCTGACAGCTGAAAGGAACAATAAACTCTTTATTATGGACTGGATGTTTTAGGTAGCAGGTTAAAATTCTGTCCCTAAAATCGATGTGTTGGAAGTAAATCGTGGGTGTAAACAGTTGGGTTGCATCTGCATGTTTCCAACCTGTAGTGGTTTGGGCTAAGGTTGTTCAAAAATTAAATACAAATCTGAATTTTGATTCATATTGTTCGTTGCAGTTTTCATGCATGTGCATTTCCTGATTTCAGGTTTCATCCTGCATGTTTTACTCTACAACACTCCAGATCTATAGCGGTCACATCAACCAGGATACAATAAACAACTTTGACCCTTTAATGGCGTCAGAAATTAAATGATCAGTTGCCTCATCTCTTTCTTTGTGTTGTCAGACTGTTACTCGTGTGTTAATCTTTGATATCACACATCCAGTAATTCTCCCACTTCTGTTATATAGTAATGTAGGAAAAACATCATATTTAGTTACTAACTTTAAAAACCACCATCATATTAAACCCTCCATACTGTCGTTTAAAAGATGGAGAGGTTCCGTCATGATTTCAATATTTTGCCCAAAAAACAAAGTCACATATTTTTTCAGAGAAATTATCTTTCAGGCATGTTGTTATCAGTTCAAGAATAATTTCATTCCAGCATGTCCAAGTAACAAATACAATTCATGTCAGGAATAATATCCATCCATCCATCCATCCATCCATCCATCCATCCATCCATCCATCCATCCATCCATCCATCCATCCATCCATCCATCCATCCATCCATCCATCCATCCATCCTCTAAACCTGCTTCTTCCTGTTCAGGGTCGCAGGGAGCCGGTGTCTCCAGCGGTCATTGGGTGAGAGGCGGGGCTACACCTGGACAGGTCGCTAGTCCATTAGCTGAAGTCAACAACTTGTTTATAATCAGACACCAATTTTTCTGAAAGGTCATCAGTTCAAAGTCAAGTGACTCCTGAAAATCGAAGTCATTTCCTCTGATAAGTGACACCTGACACGTTCGTTACACAGTAAGTAATATTTGTATAACTTGCTGCATGTTCAGTGTCGTAGAAGCAATGAGAATCATTTTCTTTGACAGCTACCATTTTTCAGGCTTTCAGCATGTGACAGATGTAACTCTGGTATATTTTCTTCTTGGTTTATTTCTGTAGTAAAAGTGAAGGAACACAAACACGAGCTTTTCAACCTTCATCAGTTTGTTTCCCTTCGAGTCAAAACAAGCTCCCTGATCACTGATGAGACACTGCTGGAGATTCAGGTTAGCCAGTGTTTTAAAGGCGATGATAGATAACTGTAACTAAAGTAACATCCAGCTAAATAAAATTAGATCAACACAGCTAATAATGCAGCAACTGGGTAAAGCTGCAGCAACACTCATAAGTCAAGAAATAACTTAATTCAGAAGAGTAAAATGTGTCAGTCACGAAGCTTCATCCAAGTTCAGACTGTGTCACGGCACCACCTTCAACAAAGTTCCCTGAAAGTGCTCAACAAACTCACTGAAACACTGAACGATGATCCAGGAAGTGCAGCACATCTCTACCTTCACCTTTTACTTTTATTAAGATACATATTTTCCAGACAAGCTGTAGAAGTGTGTTAGCACCACCATCAGCCTGCAGCAGCTATACAGTGTTGTACCACGCTGCTGTCTCATGGGAGCGTGTACAGCCAATTACACTGTGGTGGATGGTCATCAAGAGGGCAGCAGAGATAGTTCAAAGACCAGCTGAAGGTGTGTTAAGGAAGTGTGTAATCAGATCTGGCAGACTGAGCTGCTGATAGCAGCAGAAAGGTGTTGAAGAAAAAAATGCTGGATATCTTATTCACAGTAGCAGCTCAGAACTGAGTTCAGCACTGTGTCAATTAGGATGGAGAACATTCTAGAGTCAGTTTTTTATTATTGTTCCCCAGAATGAGCAAGAAAAAATAATTGTTTTCTACGTGATCATACATGAAGATGGTAAAGCTTCTAAATCAGCAGCTGATTCTGAGTTCTAGATTATAAATAAAAGCTTTGTATTTACTTCCTCTTGGCTTTATATTTAGGAA
Organism: Pachypanchax playfairii; assembly: GCA_006937955.1. Taxonomy (NCBI): domain Eukaryota; kingdom Metazoa; phylum Chordata; class Actinopteri; order Cyprinodontiformes; family Aplocheilidae; genus Pachypanchax; species Pachypanchax playfairii. The sequence goes on from SSNP01000003.1 coordinate 3,465,833, forward strand.
ATATTCCACTTATGATGATGACTGCCAGATCTTTGTTCCTCTAAAGAAAAAGGCACATGTGCTGTACAGCCATTACTTCAGTACTTTGATTATATCAAAGCCTCGATGGCTCTAAATTTCTCCAAATTTAATCATCAAAAGATGAAGAAAATGTTTTTTGGTAGATCCACTGAGACCCTCAATGTACATTTAAAGTCTCTGACTCGCTCGGATCTTAATAAAACTATTAGAATTATTCTAACTTTGAAAATATTATGAATGTTTTTATGACCTTCAGTGTTAAAGAGGCTCTTCCATTAAAAACGGGTTTTCTGAGGTTTCTGTTGAATTTTTTAGCTCCACAGGTGTTCTTACCTTCATAGTGGGTGTGAAAACAGGTCAACAACTTCTCTTTTAGTTTAAAGTCTCTCAAACTACGCAGGTGGCGATCACACCCGAGTTCGAATGGCCTGTATCTGTTTCATCAAACCTCCTTTTGTTCGTTAGTTTTCGGCAGCTCCCGCAGTTGAAACCACACCTAGCATGCTGCTGGCTAAAAGCTGTAGCATAACGTAGCAAACAGGAAGACACAGCGTCTGACGTTGCCATGCACAGCGGGGCAGGAAACAGTATACCTTGCTCTGATAGGCTAGTTTGTCATGTGTTGTCCTGCCTTGTCCCTGTCGTCTCTTAATTTTTACTTTATTCAGTCTTCGTGTCTCCTTGTCGGGCTCTTAGTTTTTCTTTTCCAGTTCTATTTGGATTCACTCTGAGATTTGAGTTTTGTTTATTTAGTTTAGTGTTGGTGGGTTTGTGTTTATGTTTCACTGCCATAGGCAGGTCGCCACCTTTCACTCACTCAACCTCACCTGCCTCACCTGTCACAGCTCCAACATGTTGTTCAGTGCACCTGTTTGCACTCAATTATTTATCCTACTGTTCCATCAGTCTCATGGCAGTTTGTTTGTTTGCAGCATCCTGTCAGCGTTTCACACTCTGTATCTGAGTATCCTGCTCCCTACCCGACACATTTGCCTTGGACTATCTGGATTCTGGTTCACACCACGATCCTGTACCCTGAACCACGACTCTGCTTTTCCCCATCTGATCTGGTCCAAAATCTGGTTTGACTGACATAATCAAAACCTCAGAAGTTTTCAAATAACAGATGAAACATTTAATAAAAAAAGGAAATCGAGCTGCATTTTATCTTTAAGATTGTTTCCATAGATAATCAATTTCATCTGCACCTCTGTGGTAGATATAAATCCTCCACTTTCATCCAAATAAACATTTTTAAATATGAAGAAAACAAAGAATTTGGAGCTGAAGTTTAAAAAGAATTGACTGTTTTTTTTTTTATTGGCATTCAGTTTAAATGTGTGTCCTGTGAAAATGGCTTAAGTGTTTAAAATGGGAGTAAATCTGCTGCCATGCGCAAAACGCAAATGCCAGAGAGCTTCCCAAATTAACTTCCCAAAATAATTTTAACCACATAAGCTAGTTTTTAAACTCTCTCTAGAAACATCCCATATTTGATCAGCAGTGGCTCATTTGGATGCAGCAACATGCCGGAGTCATCAGGAGGGTTAAATACAGCATGTCACAAATGATTGTTCTGAGTATTTCTAACTGGAAAAAGGAAAATATTACAAGAATATGAATTGGGACATTTGTGTCAAACCTTTTTAACTTTGGCTGCAGATGACCAGCTGTTTCTAAAGGGGAAGTCTCCAGCTGTTCTTTGCTGTGACTCTCTTACAGATGTTGCAGATGCTGAACTGACTGAACACACTGAACAGTCCTGCGAGGTGGTGCTGATAGCGATATGCTGAAAGCACAACCCACAGCATCTTTCTGAGAGAGAGAGGAAGTAACGGACACTGACTGTGGACTTTTGACACTTCAGCTCATCACTTGGTCACCCACATCATAGTTTCCCCGGCCTATATTAAACACACACACACACAGACTGCACTGTCAACTGTATCGATTGTTGGGTGTCCGGTGGATGAACCTGTCACGGCCAACATAGATCGGACTGGAGGATAATGAAGTCTTCCTGCCCCCACTTGACAAGTCCTGGTAAAGTATGTGTGTGTGTGTATGTGTGTGTGTCTGAGAGAAACAAAGATGCTCCTGGGACGACGCAGGGCATCCTGAGCATCGCCTGAATAAATTGGATGGAAAGAGGCCTCTTGAGTTGCAGACGTGATCTGTCATGATGTCATCTAAATGAGGCTGGCATATAGGAGAGGTCAGTGAGTTAATAAAGACCTAACCTGTCCACATACCCCC